>JBCFYV010009872.1:0-54380 GCA_039000515.1 Timema cristinae | reverse complement strand
AAAAGGGGGTACGTGCCCCCTGGGTAAATAATGCCCCCCATCCTTGTCCCTGGCGTAATGTAGGTGTCCTGTCCTTGTCTTGCATCGTGGAGAGACGCTTAGGTCGGTCTTTGATTTATTCATCCATTCCCCTTTGTTCCCTTTGACACCCTGCGAAACGGGACAAGACCCGGGCTAACCCCTTTCCCCCTTGTGTTCCCTAGAACCTCGTGCAAAAAGGGCAAAGGGGACGGGCCGAGTCCTTCCCTTTCAGTTAGTTCTCTCAATCGGGGTTTTATCTTTTTTTTTAAAACCACCAGATAACTTGTATGAAAAAATCCCCTTGGGAATAGCAAGAAAAAAACCAAACTTTTGTAGTATACTACTTTTTCACGGAAGGACTTTTTAAAAATTTTTAAATTACTTCTTGATAACTTAAACTGGTTTTTTGTTGGTATTATATTACTATCAAATTTGCTTTTGCAGAAAACATTCCGGGTTTTATGAATAAAAAATGTAGTTTTTTAAATTTTGTAGGTTTCCGGGTTTTTTTTTAAAAAAATTTTTGATTGTATACGAATTTATGACGGCCCCCAAAGGTCATTGATTTCATTTTGTTTTGAAGAATGTTTTTTTTTTTTTAAACAAAATCTTTTAAAAAAATGATTCTAGTCTCTGAAAATTTAAAAAGTGAGTTAATTTAAATTTGTATCTAACATTTAAAAAAATTGTACTTATATTTTTTTTTAAAAACCCCTTTCTAAATCTCTTTTTTAAACCCAAATTTATTTCGTTTTGTTTTTTTCTGTTTGTCATTGTTAAATTTTAAAAAATTTAAAAAAAATTTGTATCATTCGGGGGGCTTTGGGAAAACCAGAATACAAAAACCATGAGTGCTTTCTACCAAATTTTGCATACGTATTTATGATTTTTAATTTTGATAAAAGGGACTTGTTTTCTGTCAACTTTCAATGGTGATAACTAAATGGGCCCGGGTTAGTGGTCAGTGCACCCGGTACTGCTGGGTCCCCGGGGTTTAGTTCCGTGGTAGCTTGGGTATTTTTTTACGAAAGGGGGAAAAAGCCCAACGGTCAAGGGTTTGGTAAATTAGGGGTTTGTTAGTTAAATCCAGCTCCCTAATAATCTTTTATCCGACATGTAGAAACCCGGGGGTGCCCCGGAAAGTTTGTGGCCCCAGAGCAGTGATAGTCTAATGTAGAAACTTCTGTGGGGTACCCCGGGGCAAAGTTCTGACAAAAAGAGTGGTGATAGTCTACTAGAGAAAACCCCCTGTGGTGCCCCCTGGACAACGTTCTGACACAGAGTGGTGATATTTAAATACAGAAAACCCCCTGTGGTTACCTAAAAAGTTTGTACAAGAGGGGTTGATAGTTACGTAGAAAACCTTGTGGTTTTACCGAAAACGTTTGACAAAGATGGAAATAGTTACATACAGAAAACCCTCTGTGGTGTCCGGCAACGTTTTTTGGCCCCCCAGAGCAGTGATGGTTCTTAGAAAACCTTCTGTGGTGTACCCTGGAAAACTTTTGACAAGGGGGTTTAAGTTACTGAGAAAACCTCCTGTGGTGAGGGAAACGTTTGTCACAAGAGTGGCGTAGTTCATAAGACAACCCCCTGTGGTGTACCTGGACAACTTTCTGTACAAGGAGGCTGATTTCCATACAGAAAAACCCCCTGTGGTTCCCCGGAAACGTTCTGTGCCCCGAGAGTGATAGTCTACATTAGAAAACCCTTTGTGGTGTCCCCTGGACAATTTTGACACAAGGTGGCTGATAGTTCTACGGGGAAGAAGTGGAAGTCATGTTTCTCGGTCATATGGTCCACGAAAAAATAAGTAAAAATTTATATGTACTTATTTCAGTAGTGAATATCTTTCCCCGTGGCGGGACGGGCATGAGCCCTGCCACTGATGTTTTGTAGACAAAAAAGTGAAATTGAAAGAAAAAGTTAAGAAAATGCCCCCTTCCCTTTCCCATGAAAAAAGGGAATTTTAAATTTTGACGATTTCAAAATGACCCTAGTTAAAAAAATTTTTAATTTACCGATTCGAAGACCCTGCTTAAAAAAGTTTTAATTTCCCCGTCTCAAAATGATATAGCTTATAAAAATTTTTTAATTTGACGATTAGATGATCTAGTTATAAAATTTTTAAATTGGACCTTTTCCAGAATGACCCTGTTAAAAAAGTTTTATTTGACGATTCGAAGGGCCCTAGTTGAAAAATTTTTTTTGAGTCTCAGAATGATTTATTAAAAGTTTTAAATTTAGCCCTTTCCAAATTATATGTTTATAAAAGTTTTAATTTGACCGATTCGAATGCCTAGTTTAAAGTTTTAATTTGCCGACCCGAATGACCCAGTTTAAATTTTTAAATTTTAAAACGATTAGAATGATTAGCTTATAAAAGTTTTAATTTGCCCGTTTAAAAAGATTGCTTATAAAATTTTTTAATTTGACCATTCAAAATGACCCTAGTTATAAAAATTTTTTAATTTGACCGATTCGAATGATCAAAGCTTAAAAAATTTTTAAATTGCCCGATTCAAATGTCCTGCTTAAAAAAGTTTTAATTTGCCCGATCTGAGAATGATCCTGTTTTTAAAAATTTTTAAATTTGCCCGTTCTCAGAATAATCTAGCAAATAAAAGTTTTAATTTGACCGTCTCAAAATTGATCCTAGTTTATAAAAGTTGCTTATTTAATTCCCATGGTCAAATGGCGACCCCAGCTCTCAATTAACGGTGGTTGATTTTTTTGAAATGGCCACGAACAACTAATAAGTTAAATTGAAATAAAGGGAAATGGTTAGTTAAAGGGGGATACCCAAAATTAATAAATGCTTTTATTTTTCATTGTGTTTGTTTTAACCCATGTTTATTTTTTTTTGAGGAATTTTTTGTTTTTTCTGCACTCTGATTATATCGCAGAAGAAATTTCTATGAGCGAAAAAAAAGGCCTAACGTTTTACTAGGCAATGTATTTTAAATTTTATAAAACCCCTTTTGAGGATGACAAAATTTGTATAGGTGGTTTGGTTTTAAGGAACAAAAACTGGCTTTTAAAAATTTTTAAATAAAACCATTTTAATATTTTCTTTAATTCGTCATAATTATCTGCGCCATAAAATTTAATAGTTTTATAAATTTACTAAAAATGATTGAAATAAATATAGCAAAATGATCAATGTTGGCGCTAAAAAATAGTTTAAATTTATCAAAAATGTTTTCCCAAAAAAAATAAGGCTACTGTTTTATGGGTTTTTTTAAAAAAAAAATTCGTAATTGGATTTTTTTGGGCCCCGAGAGTATAACTAGTTTCTTGTGTTTGTAAAATCATTTGAAATCCCATTGTTTTTTAAACATTGCGCGTGGCGTGGATAGAAACCTTTTTGGGGGTAGGTTGGAGGGGGGGGGGGGGGGCCCTTAGGTTTTTTATATTTTTTTTTTACTCTAAATTTCATGGTAAAATTTAAAATTTAGAACACTGTTTAAATTTTTTACTTTTTTTTTTTGCAAATTTTTAATAAAAATTACAAATTTTTAAAAAAAATATTTTTTACAGCAAAAATAAAAGTAAAAGCATAGTTAACAAAATATGACTTTAAAAAAATTCGAAAAAATTTAACTAAAAATGCACAGTGCAGAAATTATAATTAATACATAAAATTTATAGTCAAAATGTCCGTATTTAAATTATTTTAGTTGAAAGTCCAATAGAGAAGAGAAGCAGTAAATTTTTGACTATTTTTCAAAACTTGATTTCTTGGTGAATGTTTAAATAGCAAAACGTTTAGTTTTGTTCCCCTTTTAATGTTTCTTTAGTGTCTAGCCGATGCAAGTTAGAAAAATGCTCCTTTGTATTTTTTGAAAATTGGAAACGTAGCGAGAATCTTTTTTCAATCTGTTTTTGAGGGGAAAAAAACTTTGTATTTTTAAAAATAAATTGATGGCTTTTTTAGGTTTTTTTTAAAAGGTGTTTATTGGGGGGAAACCCAAAAAATATTCCCCCAAATCCCCATAGTAAATCTCCTTTTAGGTATCTCATAAAAAGTGGTATCTTTTATCCTTTCCTCTTGCTTTGGAGCAGAAAAAAAAATTTCCTAGTTTCGAGTTAAAATTTTTCAGGGTCCCAAGTCAGAAGCAAAGATATCAAGTTTTAACCATATATACTGGTTGAAGAAACAATGTATTTGGATAAAAACTGTAAGTATTTCGGTAAGTTTAGTACATCAAACTTTTTCCGATTGTTAAGGGAGGTATTTTTTCCCAAAAACTGTGGCGTCAGAGTTAAAATTTTAAAAAATTTACTTCCTCGGGTGAAACATCCGACCTAAAAATTTGTTTGAGGGAGTATTGATAAATGCGCTAACCCCATCAAATTGTATTAGTGTGCTGGTAATCCCCAACACAAATGTTGGTGGTTGTAAAAGAGTTGATAAAAATAAGTGGGGCGAAAATTTTGGAAAGGGTATGGGAATTATTGGTTTTGGTTGTGGGGAAAAAACTTATACCAATTGTGTCCATGTGCTGTTGATTGTCCCAATTGTTTTGTTTTGTTTACAGTAAAACTATCAAATACATTTTTATAGCCAGAAAGAGTTGAGAACTTAATTTTGGATTGCAGGAAAAATAGTAAATTTTTTAAAAAATACAAATAAAAGGTTTTGGTTGGGCCATCAATTGACAGAATTAGAGATTTTTAAATAAAATTTTTCAATTAATTTAAGAAAAATGTTGCTAGTTTCAGAATCTGTTTAAACCTTGGTGGTTATCTTTTAAAAGATCAAGGTCTATATACCCAAAGTAGTGGGGGTCCCCAAATATTACCAAAACTTAGCTTCCTTTAAAAAAATACAATTTAGTACAGAAGTAGCCGTGAAAAATTTAAAAAATTTTTTTGAACATATTAAAAAGAAGAAAAAGTGATCATTTTGTAACATTTTGCAAAAAAAAACTAAATTTATTAGTAGTCGGTGAAATAAGGGGTTAAAAGTATTGTAAAGTAGAAGATTTTCTGGGAAACCAGCCTAGATAGGTAAAAAAAGGGGGAAGTCCGTTTGGGGAAATGTGAGAAATTCAAGTGGGTGTCTGGGAAAAGATGCCGAAGGAAAAAAAATGCAGGACTTTTTGAAAAAGGAAATGATCACACGCTGGAACAGATAAAATGTGTATTCGAATGGGGGCCCCTCATAAAAGTTGTTGTGAGGAGGTTGAATGTATGGAAATAAAAAAATATTTTTTTATATTTTAAATTGGTAAAAATTATTTATTAAATAAATGATACTTTTTGTTTTCTGTTTTTGAAAAGTAGTGGGTTTTTCTTCTTTTGCCGGGAGCTAATTGTAAGAAAAAAGGGAAAATGGAGTGTGAAAATTTTTGACCGTTTTTAAAAAGTTAAATTTTTTTGCTAAAGTTGTTACCCAAAAAATTTTCTTTTAGGGCGGTAAAAATGAGTTTCCGCTATATTGCCCAAAAGGGTTTTTGGGTGGGGGCTTGTGAAAATGATTGAAATTTTCACTGGTTTATGTTATACAAATTTTTATGGAGTTTTTATTAATCTTAAGGTATGTTTTTTTTTATTCCCCATCCCCTTTAATTTAATTTTAAATAATTGTGATTTTTTTTAAATTGTTTTATTTTTTATATTTATATTATTATTTATTTATTTTTTATTTTTTATTTGTTGGGTGTTGGCCCCTTTGCGCCGTTGTTTTGGTTGTGTTTTGGGGATATTAATATTTAAAGGGAGTTAGCTTTGGAAAAAAACACAAAAAATTCTGAAATTTAAATTTATTATTTTTTGCATTATTTTTGATTACCTTTTGCAGTCATTTTTATTCATGGTTTCTTTTTCGGCTTATTTTTTATTAATTATAAATTTCTTTATGGGTCCATCTTAAATTTTTTGAGTAGTTCCGAACCCCCCCAAAAAACAAGGTGTTTCTAGGGGCTTTCTGCCCCGAATGGGAGAGGGGAAAAGGGATATATTTTGTTATGTTTTTTTTTTGTTGGTGGCAGTTTTTTTTTTCAGGGGGGGCCCCTTTTGTTTTTGTGCTTTTTAGGAAAAAGAAATTTGTTATTATTTATTTTTAAAGGTTTCCCCAAATTTGTATTGTTTTTATAGGAAGGTTACTGGAAAATTTATATTTGGCGGGAATCTTACCCCTATTTTTGGGAATTTTTGGGGTAATTTGGGGAGTTGCGCAAAAAAAGGGGTAGGCGGGAAGTTCTGCAAGGAGTGGAAAAAAAGTGACGGTGGGAGCGGAGGGTTCCCGGGGGGAGCTCCGGTTTTTTTTTTTTTAAAAGGGAAAAAACTTTCAAGGGAAGTTACCCTTGTATAGAAGCAGAAGAGATCGTGTGCCCTTCTTACGAAAGGAGGAATTCCCCCGGGGAATAGTCCGGTGGGGTAGGCGTTTTTGCAAACGCGAGCGCCCCGTCATTTGTATGGTGAGGCCTTTTTATCTGGGGATATAAAAGGGAAAATTTTAAAATTTATATATATTAATTATTATTATAAAAATATATTATATTTTTATATTATATCTTTTTCTCCAAGTTCAAACATCAGGGCCAGTCCGTCATTTTTGTGAATGTTTTTTGGGGCCCCCCCTCTATATAAAGGACTAAAGTTTTTTTTTGAACTGTTTACGGCCTAATGAGTGCCAAAGATGGGACCCCTTTTTTTCCCAGTTTCCATATCGGATCTTTGCGGGAGCATTTGGTAGTCATTTTTTTTATTTTCTTTTTTTAGGTATAAAAATTTTTATTTTTATTATTTTTAGGTGCTTAAATTGTAATAACCCTACCCTGGGTTTTTTTAATTTTCGAGTGTGAATAATTTGTATCCTAATTTGGGTTTTTTAGATGGTCGACCCGATAGGGGGGGAATTTGTTTGTTTTTTTTTTGTTTGTTCTAAACCTGGGAAGTGAAACAGTATCAAAATAACTCTTTTTTTTTTAATGAAAGTACAATTTTTTTTATTACTTTTTCCCGTGCTCAACCGTCAGCCTGAGGTATAGTTTTGTCTGTAAACTGGAAGCTGTTTTTTTTCAAAGGAAAGGTTGTTCATGTTTGAAAAGGCCCAAAATATGTTGTACCCAAATATCCTCCACATTTAAAAAGAAAATTTCCCCGAACTTTTTTGTATTATATTTTTTTAAACCCAAGCCCTTTTTTATGTATTTAGTGGTGTTGAAACCCCCTTAATGGGGGGATGTTAAATTAAAAATTAACTTTTTTTTTTTAAACTTGACTTTTCCCCCCTCTCCCCACTCCCATTCCATTGGTTTTTTGTTTCAGGGTATTCGGGGTCAGCTATTTATTTATGTTATAAAAAATTACAATGGAGGCAAATTGTTTCCCCTGGATCTGAACCCTTCGCCTCCCCTTGCACCGTAGGGATGTCCAAGTGGAATAAAATAACTAATTTTTGTGCCCGACTCAAATAAAATATAACAATTTTTGGCTTTAATTACTGTGTCTAACTATCAATTCAACTTCCCCATATTTTTTTCTCCGGTTTCCAAAGTGCAGAGTCGCTGCGGGCCGCGGGGATGGTTAGGGACTATTTCTTGTAATTTTTTGAGCGAAATAAAAGTAAGTGGGTGGTAAAATGTACCTTTCTTTTGAGTGTTTCCCTTTCTTTTTTGGGGTCGAAAATGGGTCCCCATTTCTCAGGGGCAGGGAGGGGGGGGGAGCTGTGTCCTTTATTTTGGTTTTTCTTTCCCTTTTCCCGTACGAATTTCATGGGTTTAAATTTAGATTCCTTCCATTTTCTTTATTTTCATTCAAATCACCAAAAAACACCCCTGATTTTAAAGCGTTTTATTTGAGGTATAACCCAAAAGGTAGAAAAATGTGGTGCTAACACCCGGTTTTTCCCAAAGTCCTATTACATCCGGTTTTTTACCATATTGTTATCATGTAAAAGAATATTAAGGCGAATTGAAAAGTGTTCTCAGTTGGTGCCAGGAGATTTGAAAAAATTTAAGGAAAAATGCCCGCCGGGATTTTTTCCCCCAACATTGTGCGGTGGCCCCCAAACGCGGGGGGAAAAAAATTTTTAAAAAACATTCATGAGAATGTATTTGTTTCACCGTGTAAGAGCAAGGGATGTACAAATAAATAAAAGAAGAAAGAACTTAAAACAAGTAAAAGCCAATTTTACTCCCCACAAAATTTTCCCCGTTGACTCAATTTTCTAGAATTATGTCGGAAAACCCCGCTTTTAAAGATGTTCTCATTATGTAACCCTTAATACGTGACATGGAACCTGTTGGCCGACAGTCCCCTTGTTGTGATGTGGGGTCATTGCCCCTGCAAAAGGGCCCCCCCAGCCACAGTGGAAATGAGGGGGGGGTAAGGGGCTAGTAGCCCAAGTGAAGCCCGTGTCATTGTTTGTATTTACAGCGGTTGTAACCACGAGCCCCAAGGATGTTGGAAGGCCCGTGGAATGAGTGGTTTTTGGTTTTTGTTGTGTGTGCCTTGGCGATTTTCCGGTGGTAAGGGGCCCGGTGTAAGTTTTTTGTGGAGGTCGGGATTTAAATCTGCTAGGTGTCGTTGAGACAATTTTTAAGCTTTGGTTTATGGGAGGACCTTTTGCTTAAATTGTAAAATAATATGTTTAATATGATGGATTTCGGTTTTAATTAATTTTTTTATCATCCTCATTCCCCCCTACGTATTTAACGACCAACACTAAGTTTCATTTAATGTGTATTTCCGAGAGAAAGGGGCCCTGGGTTTTCGTTCCCTGGCAGGGCCCGAAATTTTAAAATCATTTGAAAAATTTTGCGTTTCACATTCAGAGTGATAAATTAAGGCCAGGGGGTGGGTTTTTTTGTTGTTTGGTTTTAAATTATTTTAAAGTCGGGTTTATAAGTTCCCCTTTTAAATTAAAAAAAATTATTTTAAATTTAAAAAAATATGTTGAAATATTCCAAAGAGGTTAACCCCCCTTCCTGAAGAGTTTATTGGTCATGTGTTAAATTCCCGCAAGCTCTATTTAAATTTGTGGAGTTTAAAAAATTTCCCCCCCAAGCTCTAAAATTTCAATACTCTAAAAACATAAATAGATTAAATGTTTAAAAAAAACCTAGGCTATTTCTTTAAAGGTGGGATGAAATGGGAGGCGAGAAAAAAACCCGTGTTTCCAAAGTTTTATATAAAAAAAATTTGTCAAAATTAATCAAATAAAACTCAAATTTGAAACATAGAGTGTAATTGTTTTCACCCGGTGAATCAACATTTCCCAAAAATTTTTGTGAAGGAAAGTCCTGGAATTTTTTGACGATTTTTTCTTCATAAAAAATGATATCTAATGCCACCTGTTCATGACGAAAATTTAACAAGTTTAAAAAAATTTATTTTAGCCAAAAAAAAATTTTTGTCATGAAATCTCCAAAGAACCTGGCCCCTTTTAGTGTTTTCTAAATTTTGGTTGTTCCAAAAAATGTTAGATACAACCCCCCCCCCCCCAGTATTATTTTTGGGGACAACTCGAGAAACATTCTATTAAAAAGATATAGGCGTGTGAGATTTGACCGAAAAAATTGTTACAACAGAAACCTAAATTAAAGAACCGCTGTGTTGAAGGGAAACTTTGTTATTATGTTAGTTTCGGTTTTATGGGATGTGTTTTTGTCTAGCTCATTCAGATTGTCTTGAAGGGAAGGTAAAAACCCCACTTTGGCAGGTCTTACCCCGGTTCATCTCTCTGCACCCCTGATTGTTTAGAAAACATTGTCCTTTAATAGTCTGAAACAAATCTAAGAAGATTTTTTTACTAAATTGGTAATTTCATCCCCGGGATATGTTCGAATTGTGTTGAACATTTCTTTGGCGGGGGAAAAGGTACTAAAATTGGGAATTTAAATGTAACATAAAATATTTTTTGTAATTTATTTTTTTATGTCGGAAGTTTATTTTTAAAATTTTGATTATTTAAAAATTTTTAAAAATGGAACTGTTGAAATTGAATAGGGCTTTGGTTATCGTGAAAGTGAATGTTAAAAATAAATACGGGTTCTTCACTCTCAATGCACACCGAATCAAGTACTAGGATCGATTCCCCTTTCCGATGTCTTTATTTAACTTTTTTTAGCACCTTTTCTTTCTACCCGGGTTTGGTTTTATTGTTTTTACTATTTGTAAGACTTTTAAGGATGGTAAAATTTAATTTGAGGGAAATGCGCCCACATTTACGTGGGGAAAAAAAGGAAAAAAATTTTTGGGGGAAAACGCGCCTTAAGTTAAAACCCCAGGGATTTAAACCAAATTTTTGTCATCGCAATCTAGTATAAAACCCCGGGGTAATGCTTAGGCCAGCGGCACCCAAGTTTTATATTTAAATGAAATTTAAAAAAAAAATTGAATTGGGACCATTCTTTGTTCTCAAATTTTGTAGGCCTAATGAAACATTTTGACGATTTTTTTTCAAATAAATATCAAATTCAATATATCTTTGTATTTGCTATTTGTGTTTTTATTTAGGGTGTCCCAGAAAACTAATTTTAATCCCCTTTTGTAAAAATGATTAAATTTTTGTTCAAGTTCTGCCACTGGTGGGGCGAGGAGGAGGGATCTAATTACTTCACTTTGCCGGTGGGGGGGTTTTAAGAGGGAGAGGGTTGGTTGCTTCAAGACACCTCAAAGAATGGATTATAAGGTATAGCTGGTTAATTTTTACATTTACTTATGGTTTTTAACCAACATAAACTTAAACCTAGCCTTTCTGCATTAAAAATTAATTCTTATTTAATTTTGTAATTTACTGTTTAAAGATCCCCTCCTTGGGGTGTCATAAAGGAACTAAACCTTTGGGCTATAGGACTAATTATCCCCGTGGCGTAACTAGACTATTGCTATTGGAAATAATTATCTCCGTGGAGAAAACTAGACCATTGCTATGGACTAATTATCTCATGGAGTAAACTCGACCATTGCTATAGGAATAATTATCTCGTAGATTAACAAGACCATTGCTATCGGACTAAAAATCTTCGTGGAGTATCTCGCCCATTGCTATCGGAATAATTATTCTCATAGAGTAACTAGACTATTGCTATAGGACTAATTATTTCCGTAGATTAACTAGACCCATGTATTGGACTAATAATCTCCGTGGAGTAACTAGAATATTGGCTATAGGAAAATTTAATCTAGGGGAGTAATGAGACCATTGCTTTTCGGACTAATAATCTACGTGGAGTAATTTAGACCATTACTATCGGAACTAATTATTTTGCGTGGATTAATCGAACATCCTGATATTTACTGGCATTATTTTAATATTAAAATTTGAAAATTATAAACATAACACTATTATATTTATAGACTGTACTTTTTGTACTATATATATATATATATATATATCAAATCATTTAAGTTTAAGAAGAATTCTCAAAAAAAGTATGTTATTTGCTCACCTAAATTAACACTTTGAAACTGGGCCATTACAAAATGTACATTTTAGTTATTTTTTTCGATATGTGAATTCATTTAAATGTCTTCCCATCTACAATTATGGGGATAGTTTTTAAAAAAAATGGTAGGGATTTGGTAAAAAACAGAATATTTCTTGAAAATAAGATTTACCATTACGTATTAACTTTTAGTCACGTTTGGGTTTAAGTTCATACTTACTGTACTTTTAAAAAAAAGTCACCACGGTTCACCGATCGTATCCAAGTGAGGAGTTCAACATTATTCCCTACATTGTAGCATTCTAGTATAAAAAAAGCTAAATTTAAAAAAAATCA
This sequence comes from Timema cristinae, assembly GCA_039000515.1. NCBI lineage: Eukaryota > Metazoa > Arthropoda > Insecta > Phasmatodea > Timematidae > Timema > Timema cristinae. The sequence goes on along the minus strand of JBCFYV010009872.1, from coordinate 42,621 downwards.
TAATTTTGCGGCGACATTGATATTATTCTACTGTCTTATTATTGTATTATTTGAAAAGTAGGGCTGATGAGTCCTTATACCATCTTATGATCCCATGGTTTTTGGATTTATAAGAAATCCCATTTTAGTAGCTTTGGTAACAGTCATTATACTGTTATTACTTTCAAATTTCTACTAATAGATTGTGTTACTTGATTTTTTGTTGCAAGTTTGTTTCTGTCTTTTCAATGAATAGGTCCTTGTTGGATGGCATATTTCTTTAGAGGAATTTATCATCCCAGAGCTCTGAAGTCCACTACCACAGCAGTCACAAGTGGCACAGATTCGCACTGGCTTTCCCTCCTTCTTCTTGGGGGCAACGAAAAAGGATTTTTTGTTGCTTGCAACTTCAGTTCAGGTTTATTCAACGGATCCTTCTGTACCTCTTCCAGGAGCTGTCTCAGATTTCACATGCTCCAAGTGGGTCATCAACCAATAGGTTGAGAAGTGTCATGCCATTGGGGGTGATGTAGGTGTTCTTTTCGAGAATTTTCTCTTAAGTGCATAGATTTTCAACCTGTGGTTTGCGTCCCCCGGGGATAAGTAGAATTTTAATAGAGGTACGCTAAATACTTGCTCCAGGAGTTGGGAAACTATGTTGTAGACCCAGGTGGGTCCTACAGACATCTAAAAGCCTGCCTGGATGAACAAGATGTGATCACCAATAGTCCCAGGGAGACTCTCATACCCGGTTTAGCTTAGTGTGACAGCTCTAGAACAGCTTATAGGTTTGTGTTTTTTTAAACCATTTTTTTTAATCTCTCTTTCTTTCCCTTAATATTTGCAAATTTGAGATAACCCATCTTCATGGTTTAAAATCATGTGGTGATCTGAGATGTCGGTACTTGATTTCATTTGTTTCTTCCTCTCTTTTGGAAACATTAGAAAAGGTTATCAACTATGACTGCGATAGTTTAGTAATATTTTGCTTTTTTTTTTCTTCCAAGCAAAACTTGTTTGAGGCTAATTATAACGTTTTGAAACATGATAAAACAAATATTTTTTCATCGTATGTCGTTCCGTTTTGGACCATATGCTTCTCAAATGAGTCACTGCACACTTTCTGACACAAGGCGGGAACAAAAGCGATGAAACACGACGACACATGGTGAGGGCACGTCGAAAACAAAGCAGTGTCCTCCCCACTCCCATGTTTTCATCCAGTTTGTTTCACGTGTCTCGTGAAAATACGTCACTGCGCAAGCGCAAATCGGGAAGTTGGCCACGTGACGATAGTCTCCTTCAAAACTTGATCTGAGTTGATCATTTTTGTTTTGTTTGTGCTTGAAATGCGGAAAGACTACCGGTAATGAGGTTTGAGCCACGGATGCGTAAATTTTCAAATAACATTTATCAATTATTTTTTCATTGTTTGGGGTGAAACTCATTGTCTCATACTTGAAGCTTTTCTCTACTTAACCAACAATCACAGGAAATTATAATTTAACATTAATCATATCAATATCGCCAACCTGACACACTGCATCTAGTACCGATTGAAAAGTTTTGTTTCTGTTTTCATTTGAAAAAATGTTGAAACATTGTTTGTGTGTGTATTCAAGATGTTTTGTTTTATTATGTTTGGAAAAGTTTTGTGTCAGCATGTGTGCCTTACTGTGCCCAGGCTTATGCAAATGTCACCTAAGTTAAATGGGAGTTCGGTAAAAAAAAAAACTGATTGATTGTTTATAGTATGCAAAGTAAAATATAAAATTAACTATGCTTTGTAGAATAGTAAATAATATAGCACAAATTCTTACAAAGTTAGTAAATTGATTAAAAAATCACCAGGAAAAAATTGTGTTAATAAAATTAATGTAATATAAACTAGATAAAGTCTCAGGGTACTTGATTATAATGTTAACAATGTGGGGTAAAAGGCCCTAGACCATTTGTTTAGAAGATAGTCTTGGTGAAGAAACGATTAGGACCATTCACAAGAGAAAAAGTACGTCAGAGTCGTCGTTGCTCTGGTTGTGGTGACCAAATCAAACCAACGAAGGGGTAACAAATTTCAACTCTATTTATACCAAACGATCAACATATCGGCACAGTGACAACCTAATGTGCGTAAATAACTGACTCACTTTTTTACACCCTTTCTATCTCAAGGCAAATATATCTACCCGCATTCGCATTATCACCCGGTTTCTGTAAAAGTATAAAGTCCATGCTCATGAAGCCATTCTCGTATTTGTCGTTATCTTTCTTGGACGTCTTTATAAGTGACGCTGCCCTGCAAACCTGCTGGATGAGAAGGGTCGTAGTTTAAAAGTCGGCTAAATGGGCCCTTAGCCATCGGTTTTCGTCCCCCCTTTTCAGTTTCTTATTTTTTAGGGTGTTTTTGGGCAGTGTAATGTGGTTGGCGATGGATGTCGGATCTCTTTAAAAAGGCGGCAAACGCTTCGGATTTATAATAATTCTTTCGGAACGTTTAATTTTTTAATGCGCCATGAGAAAATCTCACCACCCAGAGTCTCGCTTTGACTTCTTGCTCTGACCAGATTGTTCACTAAATCTACAATATTGGATCCACGAAGAGGCGTTTTCCGTTAATACTCACTTCCCGTTTTCGTCCATTGGGATAAGCCTCGGGAAAATTTATATTTTCAAGTAAAGGTTAAGCTTTTTTTACGTGCCTGTACTGGTACAGTATTGGGTACAGCAGGAATTGGATGTACAGGGCATTTCAAGAGTGGTTGTGGGGGTGGTATTTTCAGGCGGTGGAGGGTGTTGATTAATGTGTAAATAGGGCTGTAGCAAATTTTGGTATAAAGTCCATTTTATTGGTCATCAAGTTTTGAAGTGAGGATTTTTTCCATTTCCTTGTCCAGCTTCGAGTACACTAGATTTGTTTGGATGATGCTATTTGTTGGTGGTGTTGCTTGTAATGGTGTAATGTTTCGGGACACCAATATCTCTTTTTCATTGTTTCATTATCTACTTGTTGAACAAGGAACCCAAAAGACACCGCTGATTTTTAAATGGGCTAAAAGTAAGGGGAGGAACGCTCCTCCTTTTGAACGAATTGTCGTCTTTCTACTTTCAGCACTTTCCCCGTTTGACCAGATGGCACAACTCCTTCTTGTGAGCGGTAGCTTTGTTTTCTGCACATTTTTTCAACGGCACCCGCCCTTTTAATGTGTTTTTAGGCAAACTCCAATCAGAGTCAATAATTTTCTTGTCGGCCGTTTTAAGCAAGGCACAGGTTGCTGCAGGTTCATGCAATGCATCGCACATAAACAGAGGGGCTTGCTTCAGCTCTTTGGGACTCATGGTTATGAAATGATCTGTAATCAGGACGTGTTGGTTTTTTTTAATAGCTTTTTTCGTGGTAGATACATGCAACACCGACATTTGTGCGGGTTCTATATCCAACGATTCAGGCGTACCTTGTTGAACTCTAACAATATACCCGTGGGGAGTTTCTTGTAGCATCGCGTAGCTGTGTATAACCGAGGATTTTTAGGACAGACTTGACGTGCAAAGTGTTGATTCTGATTTTTACCCCGGGGTTTTTTTAAAAAGCATATATATGGGGTTTAAAATGAGATTTCTTTTTCCCCCTTTGCCTTGGTGGAATTTTTTTGTATAAGGTACATGGTGTAATTTTTTTGTGTGGCATTCTTTGGTGAAAAGATGGAAGAAAGGTTAATTTCAGCAAAAAGGTCGTTGGATAAAAAAGCGGGGGAGAGTATTACAGTTGTATTTTTTTCAGGCAAACCCTAAAAATATGGGGGGATTTAAAACCCGTCTTGTTCAGATAATTTGCGTAAAAACTCCCAGTGATTTTATGAAATTTAAGTCCAATTGTGTTAAGGAGGTTTTAAAAAAAATGGCTAAAAAATGTGCTTTTCATTCTGGAAGGGCCGTGATGATGGCGGAAAAAGGATGTTTCATAGTTATTACGTTTGAGAATCCCTTTAAAAGCTAAATGAATTTTTTTAAAAGGATAGGAAGGATGGGGGGTAGACTTTAAAAACACAAAAAATTTTTTTAAAATTTTTTTCCACAAAAAAAATTAAAAATAAAAAGTTTGAATTGAATATTTTTTACAAAATTATCTCACCGTGAAATGTATACTTGGAATATTTTTTTTAAAAAATAAAAATTTTTTTTTAAAATATATTTCTACAGAAAAGTTTTTTTGGGAATTTTATTTACCACGAAAAAGTTTATAAAAATAATTCAATTGAAAATTTGAAAATAAAAGTTTTAAAAAATTTGGTTATCCCATAAAAAAATTATTTGGATTATTTATTTACAAAAAATGATGTTATTTTAATATATTTAACCTTAAAAGAAAATTTAAAACTTTTTTAGGTTTAGAGAAAAAAATTACTTTTTCTTGAATAAGGGGCGTGGTTTAATTTACAAAGTCCGTTTAAAAAGTTTTGAATTAAGTACAACCCGATGGTTTCAATTTTAAATATGAGAAGGAAAAAAAATTGCTGAATAAAAATATATATAAGAATAATTTATTTAACTAGAAATTTAGGAAAGTGAAGGATTGTTTAATGGTGGATAAAAAAAATTAAAAAAAGATCCGGCCCAAAAATAAAAAAAAAAAAAAATTATGAAAAAAATTTCAAATTTTGAAAAAAAAATGTCGTTGAACTGTCTGAGAGAAGAAAAAAAAAAGGGATTATTAGCCCCTCTAAATGATCCCTTTTAGTTGGCGAGCGGTTTACAAGGGGATACCACGGTAAGTATTTAATCATCGGGTTTTCCCCGATTGGTGTACAGGGTGGGGAGACTTTGTTTAGAAAACGGTAATACAGTCGCAAGACCCTTTTTTTACATTTTGTGTGGTATTTTGTTGTTTTTTAGGTTTTTCAGGACCTTCGTTTCAAAACGTAAAATTAAAATCGCTCCGGTTGCGTTTGTATATGGTGATTTCGCGAACTTTTCATTTTTTTGTTTTGGCGGCCGCCAGCAAAAATGCTTAACCTTTTATTTGGGGGCCCCCAGTACAAAGGCGCAATGTCTTCCAGACCGAAATTTGTTCGTCAGTGAGGTCATAAAAAAACTCGGTCGGTGGTCAAACAGGGGCGTTCAGGAATAACGCTATTGATAGTGATCAAAAAAATTCCCCAAATTTTTAAAGGCTGATAAGTCAACCCAGCCTAGCCGTCTTGTAGCATGCCACCCAATCACTGGTTGGGTTAGGGTGAAAACGTAGCGATTGTAATTGAGGAAAATAAACCCCATATCTACACAATGCGCTGTCCCGGCCTCGGGTAGTTGGGATGCCCCGATTTGTCGGTTTAAAAAACGGTATGTGTGGTAAATGGGTCTTTGCCCAAATTTCCCATGCAATTAAAAATTTTTTAGTGATTGTGGAGCCAGGTTTTTCTAAGACCCGAAATCGATTTTTCCCCCCCCTTTTATTAATTTTAATAAAACTAATTTCATCTTGTGGGGTAAACCCCTATGGATCCATGGATTCTTTTTTAATTGAAAAAAAAAAAACAAAATCAGGTGAAAAAAAAACTGTAGACGTGTTGATGATGTTAAAGAACTTTTTATAAAACCTTCGGCACTCTTTTTTGGTGTAGCCTTTTCAATGGGTTTGGATTGTAAACCGAAGCCCGTAAAAGGGATTTTTATTTGCGTTGTGTGACACGCACCCTTTGGGTTTTTTCCTCCCGATTTCCGCACAAGGAAAATTGCTTGTCGTGCTCCCTGTGGGCAATATGGTCATGAATAATCCCGCTGGCCCCACGTGCTTGTATGCTTTATTTGATTTAGCGGAAATTGGTTTTAAATGAATTTTTGGGGTGGCCGATGGGATATTTTTTTACTTTTTACTTAAAGTATAATTAAATAATAAGTACTTGATCTTCTTACCCAAGAAATGTCATATTTATATAAGAATTTATACAAATTTTTTCGCCGCAAAGAAAGCATCCCGGGGGTGATGGGCTCTTGCTGAACCTTATTGGGAGTAAAATTGTTTAAGTCCTTTTCTGTGCGTTTATAGAAATTAATCTACACTCCCCATCTTTCGACCCTGTAGTGGATACTTAAAATTTTTAAAAGCCTGGGGCTTCATAGTGGTTCCATGATTTTTGGCGGTTTTTTATAAAGGGGGTCTGTCAGGGTAAAAAAGAGGCACCCCGGAAATAAAGCCCCCGAACTGAAGAGTGTGGGGTATCTACGCTTTTAACAACGCTTTACAGTGCCCCAACAAAATTTTCCGGCCGTTCCCGCATGAAGGATAGAGACACCACATCTGTGGGCCCCCCATCAGAGTCATTGTAAGGCAACGTGCGACAGTTGGTTGCACACTGGTAGCCACCTTTAGGGATGATACGACGGAAATTTCCCCTCAAGATGACTTCGGCGGTAAATTAACATACCTGATTCCTCAATTGTACACACCTCTCTGAAAGGACCCACCTTGCTTTTTCCATAAGTATGTCTCTAAACTGCAGGCAGGTCTTCCGTAGGATCTTACATCTTTCACGCAATACAGTTCTAACTCAAGTTAAAATCAAAAACATAATTTTCTTTTACCAACGCGTCATACACTCTCAAGTGTCCTTTCCTTAACCGACCTCTCAACGAAACTCGTAGTCCTCCTTTGGCGGCAAGGTACCCCTATACCCGCGTTTTCATTTTTGGGGAAAAATCTGGGAAATGTCCCTTGGACAAAGACTTGTCCAAGCCGAATGTCTTGGGCATCTTAGACAACGACATCGGGAGAAAGTTCAGCGAGTCAAAACTTTGGGTGGGCTTTAAAGCATGGACATGATTTTCCCTCCATTCGTAGAGCTCTAGAGTCCATTTTTTAACCCCCATCATATATTTAAAATAAAATTTCATAATAGCCTTTCGCATTATGGCCTAGGAGGGTGATATTCTTAAATTTTGTTGCTTTGTTTTCTCTATAAATCCTAAAAATTGGCCATTGTGGTATAACCCTTGAATATGCGAGTATTATCACCCTTGAATTCGGTGATTGATGGTCATTTACATCGATTTAAAGGGCAGGCCTTGCAACATGTTGTACAACACAGAGGTTGGCTCGTGCAAGTACGTGATGACCGCCCCTTGAAGAAGAGTTTTTGTCTGCATTAAATCATCAAACGCAAACATAAATTGCTCTTTTACGTGACGGTTTGGGATGGGGCCCTTTTCTTCATATAGTAGAAATGATTAAAATTACGTTGGGTCTTGCATATCTACAATAAGTCTCATAACACCTATGTGAAAAATTTTGGACTTTTCTAAACTGCAAATTGCCCTAAATACCACAAAACATTTTTGATATAAAAAACCAATATGTGACCTCTGCAAAAACCAAGACGTTTATGGTTATCAAAACATGTCTGATTTCTAAACCCAAAACCCCCACAGTCTTTACATATCACAGTTCGACTCCACAGCGACCGCTTTAGTGTAACACTTTTTTGCACGCAAATTAAAATTTGTACTCTTTTATTACTGAGCGGTACAGGGCATTTGCGGCAAAAGTACGCTCACTTAATCTCGGCTATTAGGATGCTATAACATCAAATGGTTTTGTTTATCGTCGTGAAAATACAAAACAAGGTAGCCTTTAAAAAGGTTGTTCGGGAGAAGTAGGCCCTCATATTTGGGCATGCCTCTCCCGACGTCCCCTGAACACAGTGATTTTGTATGCGGAGTGGTATGTTTGAAATTGTTCAGTTCAGTGATTCAACCAGCACCTTTCACAAGATTTACACGTGTACCACGGCATAGTTCTTCTGCTTATGAGTTTTTGAAAAGGAGACCATTTTGATTTGTTTTTAAAAGGGGCTCACGTCCCTGCATTCTGGCTCTCTTTTAAAGTCAAACACAGGCTGGGTGACAACTAATGCCCGTGCAAGACAAAAGTGTATCGCCATCATTTTGAATCGTATTGATTCTTTGGTTATTTGGCTATATGTGCTAGCGGGGGTAGATTATCACAATTACGTGCGTTATAATAACAAAGACTACAATAAGAATTGAAATGAATATTAAAAGTTGAATAGACGAAAATGAGTAAATGTGTAATCAGTTTAATACAAGAGATTGAGCAATATACTAAAGTAAAAAAATGTTATGGGATAGAAGTGGACTAAAATACTGTGTCTAAACATAGTTGGCATATTTAAATGAAATGCAGGTCAGATTAAAATTTATAAAAAGTAAAAATAAATATATTTAAATAGGAAATACATATAAGTGTTGACTAATTAAAATTACACTTAAAATTAGTTTAATAGAATTAGAAACTTTAAACTCATTTAATTTAAAATATCTAAATCAAGTTCAAAAAAACATTAATACCATAAAATTTAAATATAAATAAAGGGTAAAAATTATCACGTTTGTTGTTGGGATGACTTCCCCTTTCTCCTTTGTTATTGATATTCCCGTTTCTGATGATGTTACAGAAGTTTATTTTACCGACATGTTTCGGTGCTAACAATTGGACGCACCATAATCATGGAGTCCCAAGGGGGGTAGGACACGATGAGATCGAACTTAGCAATTACGTGCACTCCCGGGCTCCTTAAAATCGCTGAGTTTAAGTACATTGGTGCAGTATTAAGAATAAGCTATTACTTTGCAACACCGCGACTTACGTTTTAAAGCACGGTTCAAGCATCTAACTGATCCACCCTCCTAAATGAGAGTAAAACAGGATTCAACATTGACTCCATGCTGTTCAAAAAAGTAAGCCAAAAATGATCATCGGCGCTGACACCATGGTCCCAGCCGATAGAGCAAATAAAGTAATTTTTTCTTCAAGACATCTTAATGCGTACGATCATTGTGGGAAAAGTGTGGGAATTTCTTCCCAGAATAAAAGAAACCCTTCAATCTTATTTTCCCCTCGGTTTTAAGAGGGACCCCTTGGAACAAATCCCACCAATCCGGTTATGGAAAAAATTAAAATTTGTGGCACCGAAGATGTTCCAATGTCCACTCCCCGGATTTTGGGAGGAGGCGGCCCATCTGTTACCCCACAGCAGGATTTGAATCGTCCCCCTTCCTTTGGCGGTGATCTGCGGGGGGTGAAGGGGTTCCGCTTGGGGGTGGGAGGGGCCCTTATCCACCTCATTTGAAATAAAACAAAAAAGCCGTGTAAAAGTAAAATTTAAAAAAAATTTTTCCAAACAATTTTCTGCAAAAAACCTAGTATTTTTTTCTTAAAATGATACCAAAAATATATAATTGTTTATTTTTCATTCCCTTTGGTATTATATAATATGTTAAATTTTTTCCTAAACAAAGTGTTTTAACTGATCCCAAATCATCTACTTAATTAAAATTTTTCCAATATTTTTATTATTCCACGTTTTTTTTTTCTTTAAAAATTTACCACAAATAATTTTAATTTTCAATTTCAATTTTTTGTTATTATTTAAAATTTGTTACAATTTTTCCTAAACTAAATGCTTTAATGATACCCAAATTTGTAAAATGTGTGTTAAATATTTGAACCCCAGAACTGTACAAAATACGTAGGGCAGTTTTTTATATATGAACGGTTAAAAATTAAAATTACCCTTCCGGGGTGAATCGGGAACCTTGGCTAATAAGAACCAAAAATTAAAAGTTTTTTCCCCTTTTTTTTTTAATCGGGGTAAAGCAACATACAATTTCTGTTAATTTTTATGCCAGTAATTCTTAAAACGTTTTAAACAATATCTAACCTACCCCCTTTTAAAAGCTTAATTAATGTAAAGGCAAAAAAAAACCCTTTTTTTTTTTGCAAAATTTTTTTCAAACCCTTTTAAAATGGGTATAAAAAATCAGTGGGGGGAAAAAATTTAATTCTAAATTCCCGAATGGGTTGGGGGGTTTAATTTTTAAAATTGGGGAAATTTTCCAAAACCCTGGTTTTAACCCCCAAAATTTTTTTCATTTAAATTTTGTTTTTTTTTTTTAAATATATTTTTATTTAAGTTATTTTGGGAAATTTCCCGTTTCTTTTTTCACTTCGGGAAAAAAAATTGTTTTTTTTAAATTTTTGTTATTTTTTCGAAAAGGATTTTAAAAATTTTAATTTTTTTTAAAAAGGGTTTGGGGCCATATTTTTTTTTAAACAAAATTCCTATTTTTTTTTTTTTCCGGTTTTTCCAAAAAATTTTTTTAAATTTTTCCAAACATTTAAAAAAAGGTTTTAAAAAAATTTTTAATTAAAAAAGGGCAAAAAAAATTTTGTTTTGGGAAAAAGTTTTTAAAATTTAAAAAAATTAAATTTAAAACAAAGTTTTTTTTTTAAATTTTTAAAAAATTTAAAAAAAAAATGAAAATAAATTTTTTAAAAAAAATTTAAAATTTAAATTTTTTCCCTAAACAATTTTTAAATAAAAAAAAGTTTAAATAAAAAAAATAATAATTTTTTTATTTAAAATTTGGGGGGGCCTTTAAAAATTTTTAACTTGAAAAACAAAAATTTTAAAAATTTTTTAATTTATTTGTTTGGGGTTAAAAAAAAGGTTTTGGAAAGTGGGGGCCCACAAAACTTTTGGAATTATTTTCAAAATGAAATTTTAAGCATTTAAATTTCCCTCCGGTGTTATTTAAAAATTTTCTTAATTTTCCCGCCGAAACTCATTACCTTATTGAAATAAATAAAAAAAAGCCTTTTTTAAAGCGGGAAGGGAAAACCCACAAAACCCCTTTAATAAAAATTTTCCTTTTTTAAAAAGGAAATTTGAAAACCCCTTTTGAAACCCCCCAAACCCAAATAATTTGACGATCCAACAAATAATATATAAATTAAAAAACATATAACTTTGGGGTGAAAAAACTAGCATTTGGGTAAAAATTTAAAACAACTTTTTTAAACCCACAATGATTTAGGCTTAAGGGCCCAAAGAAAAACCAAAATTTTTTGGAAAAAAATTGTTAAAATTTGGGTTTTAAAATAAAATTTTTTTTTTGAAAAAAAATTTCCTCATCGTAAATTAGCCCTAACAATTTATCTTTATTTAAAACAGCTTGGGTCCCCCGGGGGGGTTGGTCCAAAATTTTGAATTTTCGCTTAAAAAATTCTGCCAAAAATTTGTTCCAAAAATAAAAACTTCTCTCTATCCCACCAAAGGCGTTTTTGGGATCGTTACCCTTTCAAAGGAAAAATTCCAATGTCAAAAGTTTTATTTTTTTTCCTAAAACCCGGGTAAACAAACCCCAATCATTTCCCCCTTTCTTTTGTTTTGCCAAAAAATTCATGAACCCCAAAATAATAGGGCCATTTTTAACCCCCCTAAAATTCTTTTGGTTTCTTTTTTTTTTACCCAAATGAAAAACTCCCCGGTTTGTGTTATATGCCTTAAATTACTTAAAAAAATTATTGCCCCAAAAGGTTTAAAATTTTTAAATAAAAAATATAGAAAATACTTCTTTAAGGGTTTTAATTTAAAGGGTTATAAAAAAAAACCGGGGGAAAGACAGGGTCCTAAAAAAAAAAAAGAAAAATTATTTTAAAATTTTAAAAATTTTGGGCCTTTATTTTGGTTCAAAAAAGGCAATTTTTTGGAAGGGAAATTATTTTTTTGGTTTAAAATTGGAGGAAAAAAAATTAAAACCCCTTAAAACAAAAATTTTGGGGGTTTTTAATTTTTAGGTATCTAAATTTGGGAAATTTCCCAAAATTGGAACCAGGCCCATGGGTTTGTTTGTTTTTAACTCTTTTCCTCTTAAAAATTTTAGGGGTTTTTTTGGAAATTGAACAACCTACAATAAACCCAAAAATTTTTGGGGGGGATTTTTTGTTTAAAATTTGATTTCTTTTCCCAAAAAATTGTAATATTTTAAAATTTTTAAAATTTTTTTAAATTTGGTATTTTGGGTTATGTTTAATTTTTGGTTTTGGGGCAAAAATTTTTTTTAATGATTTTTAGGACATTTTTCAAAATTAGTTTGTCATTTAAATGATTTTTGTTTATTTTTTAAACTTAATGAATTTTGAAAAAAGTTTTCAAAGGTTTGGGGATTTAAAATGGAAATTAAAAATAATAAAAGGGGTTTTTTTTTAACCTTTTTTCCAGTTTTTCCCCCTTTTAAAATTTAAAAAATTTTTGACCTCTTTTTTTTTAATCAAAATTTCAAATTTGGTTTGGGGGTTTGGCGGTTTTTATTAGAAGAAAGAAACGCAGGGGGGAAATTTCATTTAATTTAATTTTGTTTTATTACCCGATTGGTGGGCTCAGCTTAAAAACCTAAGTACATAAAAATTTAAATTTAAAGATTGCGTTAAAATCAGGGTTTTTTTAAACCCGGGAAAGACCAATTTGTGAAAACCCGCCAATTTTAAAATAAAAAAAAATGTTTTTGGTTTTACACTTTTTTTTGTTCTTCCCGTTTAGGGTACAATAAAAAATAATCCAATTTTTCTTTCTAGAAAATGGAAAATGTCTTTCTTTTATCTTTTTTCCCCCTTAAATTTTTTAAAATTTGTGTTTTTTAAATCCTTTAATTTCAAAAAACTCTTTTTTTAAAACAAAAAATTTTTGTCCTTATAATTATTAATTTATAAAACTATTTTTTCCCTAAAAATGAAATTTTCCTTGGAAAATTTTTAAAAAGATGGTTTTAAAAGGAAAATTTGGGGGGCAACCCGGGGTTGTTATACTAATTTTTTTTAAATACCCCTTTGCGGGGGAATTTTCCTTAAAAAAACCAAATCCCGAAGGGGTTAAAAAAAAATAAACAACCTTCCCGTTTTTTTTAAAAAAAACCCTTAACAAAAAATTGTTTTAAAAGTTTGACTCTATAAATATTCATTTCCCCCAAAAATTCCAAAGGGGGATTTTTGATAATTTAAAATACCTACTGGATTAAAGATCCGCCCCAGTAGGGTTGTAAAAGTTTTGTGCCCATCGGGTTGAAAAAAAGTTTAGGAACTGGAGGTTTCCCATTTTTTAAATTTGGATTAAAGACTTTCCCAAGGGAATTAAGCAAAAGTTTTTAACCAAATTTTATCCCAAACAAATCCCCCAAAAAATAACACAACTCACTTTAAAAATTTGGAAGATTGGAGGATATTGTAACCCCCCTTCTTTATACTTTTCGCTACCCCTTTAAACCCCCGGTAAAAGAAAATTTTGGGATCATAAAAAAATCCAAATTTCAAGTTTTTTGATGAATCTTGCCCCGGTTGCCCTAACTCCCTGGACGGGATAAAAATTGTTTTTGAATTTGTCGGTTGTCTGTACCTCCCCTAAAACCCTAAAAATTTTTAACCGATCGAGCTAAAACTTTGGTTTCAGGGTTTTTTTTGGGTTGCCCTGAGGGTTTTTTGGAAATTTGGATATCTCCCACCCTAAAATTTTAAAAGGGTATTTTTAATGAAGGAGGAAAAAACTGGCTTTTTCATTTTCCCCATGAAAATTTTTTAAAACGAAGCATTATTTTCCGTTTTTCTGCAACTTTTTGAGTTACTAAATAACTTATCATTGCAAAATTGTTTTCTTTTAAAAAATAAAAAATTTAAATTTTGACTTTTCAAAAACCCAACATTTTTCTGAGATTTGGCAAATTTTGTTATTGATAAAATTTTATGAGTTTTAGTTTTTGAGGGGTTTATGGGGGGGTTCCTTTCCCCATTTTTTTTTTTTGGTTTCCGAAGGGTTTAAAAAGGTTTGCCCCTCATTTTTTTTTTCCATGATTTCCTTGTGTTTCCCTTGATAACATGGGAAGTTTTTAAAATTTTTAACCCTTTGTCTTAATGTATTTTTTAACGGTCTTCTACCCCTTAAGGTTTTCTCATTTTTTTTTTTTGGGGGTTTGGGGGGGGGTTAAAATTTTATTTTAAAATTTTAAAACCCTTTTTTGCATGGAGGGGGGGTTTTAGAAAATGTTAAAAAAAATTTACAGAATTTTTCAGACTGGTATTTAAAATTCCCGCCTCATAACCGGCGCCCCAAAGAGTTTACAATAAAGATGCACCCCTGTCGATACCCTACTTGTTTTAAACTGCAGTAAATTGGGTTTTATAATTTTTAATTCTCTTTGAATTTTACACCTTTTCTAACCCCATTGTAACCTCTTTAAATAATTTAACTAAACGGGAGATTTAAACCCCCCCACCTCCCCAGCCCTGAAACAAGTGAGTGAGAAATTTGGGTTTTGGAAAAAATTTTTCTAGCTTTTTAAAAAAAAAAAAAAGGGTTTAAAACAGTTTTTTTATTATTGATTATCGGGGGCCCCCCCCTGGGGGGGTCTAGGGGGTAAGGTGTAGGACTTCTGTGTTGGGGGTCTGGGGTTCAACCCTTGGTCCCGGCACAGATTTATTGTTTTCCCAAAAACTCTTCCTTACCTCGTCTGAAAAAGACTTGTATTAATCAAAAACTTGTGAATGTGGGGAATTCGGTTTCCACTTTTTAAAATGTAGGCCCTCCATTTCTTTCCAATCCCCCTTAGTATAACCCGAACGAAAAATTTGGGCGCGGTGTAAAAATAATAATATTACTTGTTTGTTTTTTTTCATTTTTAAAATTATTTTTCATCCCAAAAAAATAAAAATAGTTGGTGATTTTAATTGGGTTTTTTTTTTTTATATTAAGACTTTTTACATTTTATTTGTTTTTTTAAAAAATTTTGGGGCTTTGTAAAAAAATTTGTGTAATTTTAAAATTTTTTAAAATTTAAATTTTGAATTATTTTAAATTTTGTTTGTTTTTTAAAATTATTTTTCCCTTAAACTTTAAATTTTAAAATATTTGATGTGTTGATTTAGTTTTTCTAGTTTGGGTTTTAAAGAACTTATTGTCCCAACCTTTTCACTTAAAAAGGGATTTTATTAAAAAAATTAATTTTGGGCCCCCAATGTAAATTTAATTTTTTAAAAACCCAATATTTTTTTAAAATTTTCATTTGTCTTAAAAATATTTAAAAAAAAAAATTTTTTAAAGGGAAAAATGGTTTTGCAGAAAAAATAATAGAAAAAATTAAAATCAAAATAATAGAATAAAGAAAGTGCTACGCAAATTAAATTTCCTACTGAGCCACCGAGACCGCTTTTAAATTTCAAAAAAAGGGGTTCACAAAATTTGTTTAGTTTGTAGCAAAAATGGGGAAAAAACTAAAACCAAACATTTTAACTGGACTTAAAAGATTTTTTCGTGTTATCCTGTCAAGGGAATGAGGAAACACGGGGTTTTCTTTTAAAGAAACTAATTTGTTACAATATATATTTATTTTATATATTTTAAAATTATTATATATATATTTAAAATTATATATAAATATTGAAATATTTTTATGTATATAATATTTTATGTGTTTTTTTGGTATAAAGTAGGGGCCCGGCGTTTGGGAACATCACTCAAAATTTTTTAAATTTATGATCACGTAAACCCCCCCCCCCTCCCTCTGTTGGGCTTTTGGGTTTACCCCCCCCTTTTCCTCAGGGACGCCTTATTGACCCCCTTTCCCCCTCCCCCTGACCCCCTTTAGGGTTTTCCAAAATTTTGTTTAGACAGGGGTTACTTATCGAAATAACGGGATCCCTTCCCAATTCAAAAAAAAAGTGTTTTTTTTCCCGCTTTATAAATTAATTATATGTTTTTTAAAAGGGGGAGGTTAGAAAATTGTGTTAAAATCTTTTTTAAGTATTACGGGTTTTTAAAAAAATTTAAAAAAGGGAAATTGTATTGTTGCTTTAGCCGTTTTTAAAAAAAGAGAAAAAAAAATTTTAAATTTTTTGGTTCTTATTACCCAAAAGGTTTCCCCGGGTTCGTTTCCCCGGGAAAGGGGTAAATGGGTAGTTTTTAACCCGTTCTAGTGTTTAAAAAAATTCCCGGGAAAACTGTTTTTTTGAAATTGTTTAGGGTTCTAATTTTATTTTTGAAACACTTTTTTTTCGAATTTTGGGTTTATCAGTTAAAGCTTTTTATGTTTGGGAAAAAATTGAAAACATTTATTACTAAAAACGAAAGAAGATTGAAATTGAAAATTAAAATAATATTTTGTGGTAAAATTTTAAAAAGAGAAAAAAATACGTGGAATATTATAAAAAAATTTTTGGGAAAACAATTAAAATTAAGTGGTTGATTGGTTCAGTTAAAAGGGCCACTTATGTTTGGGAAAAAAATTTTTAACATTTTATTTAATCCCAAAAGGTAGTTTGAATATAAAAAATTTTTTTATATATTTTTGGTATCATTTTAAAGAAAAAAAAAATATAGGTTGTTTTGCAAAAAATTTTTTGGGAAACCCCAAATTTTATTTAA
Source organism: Timema cristinae (assembly GCA_039000515.1). Classification (NCBI taxonomy): domain Eukaryota; kingdom Metazoa; phylum Arthropoda; class Insecta; order Phasmatodea; family Timematidae; genus Timema; species Timema cristinae. The sequence goes on along the minus strand of JBCFYV010009872.1, from coordinate 26,380 downwards.
AGGGTTTTATTTTGGGACACGGGGCTTTTGTTTTTAAAATTTCAAAGGAGGGGGGGAAATTAAGGGTTTCCACCCTCCCCCCCCAACAAGCTGTGGGGGCCCCCTTAACCCCCCCCGCAGGATCACCGAACAAGGAGAGGGGGGACGATGTTTCAAATCCATGCTGTGGCTAGGCGGGTGGGGTTCCGCTCTCCCCCCAAAATTTCCGGGGCCCGTGGCAAATTTGGGAAACCCAAATTTTTCGGTCCCACAATTAGTAATTTTTGGGCCCAGTGAACCGGTTTGGGTGGAGTTTTGTTCCAAGGGTCCCTTTGGGAAACGTCGAAGGAGGGGAATTATAGATTTGGAGGCGTTTTTTTTTTTGGGTAGGGGAAATTCCCTTTTACATCTTGTTGCTCCAGAAAGTGATGTGAGGGCTTTTAAGATGTCTTGAAAAAAAAAAATTATGTTTTTGCTCTTCGGCTAGGGACCAGGGTTTGTCAGCCCCGTTGATATTTTGGGGTTTTTGAACAGCTTGGATTTCAATGTTGAACCCGTTTTACTTTTTTAGGGGGGGGTGGATCATTTTGATGTTTTAAAACCCGTGTTTATAACAAAAAAGTCGCGTGTTGCAAAGTAATGCTTATTCTTAAGTATTGCCCCAATGTACGTTAAACTCAGCGTTTTTTAAGGGCCTGGGGGATTTCCCACGTAATTGAAAGTTCATCTCATCGTTTTCCTTAACCACCCTTCGGACTCCATGATTATGGTGGGGGCCCAAATTTGTTAGCACCGAAACATTCGGTAAAATAGAACTTTGTGACTTTTTCAGTACGGGGAAATTTTCAATAAAAAGGAGAAAGGGGAAAGGGTCAATCCCCCAAAAAGGGATGTGAAAATTTTTTTAAAATTTATTTTTTAAAATTTCAGGGTTTTAAATGTTTTTATAAATTTTGATTTAGTATTTTTAAAATTAAATAAAGTTTAAAGTTTCTAATTCTATTAAACAATTTTAAGGGGATTTTAATTAGTCAACCTTATATGTATTTCCTATTAATTTTATTTATTTTTACTTTTTTTAAAATTTTAATCTGACCTGCATTTCTTTTAAAATTTATGCCAAAACTATGTTTAGACACAGTTTTTTTAGTCCACTTTCTTCCCATTTCATTGTTTATTTTAGTTTTTTGGGCTCAATCTTTTTGTATTAAACTGAAAAACCCCTTTTTACTCATTTTCGTCTATTCATTTTTTTAATTTTTCTTTTCCCAATTTCCCTTATTGTAGTCTTTGTTATTATAAACGCAGAAATTTTGTGTTAATCTATCCCCTGTGGCACATATACCCGGGAATAACAAAGGAATCAATCGATTCAAAATGATGGGTTTCCCTTTTTTGTCTTCCCGGGGCATTAGTTGTCACCCACCCTGTGTTTGATTTTAAAAAGAGAGCCAGAATGAGGGAGTGGGGCACCTTTAAAAAAAATCGGGAATGGGTCGTCCTTTTCAAAAACTATAGCGGGAAGAACAAAGGCCTGGTACAGTGTGAATCATGTGAAAGGTGCTGGTTGTTTCACTAAAATGAAAAAATTTTAAAAATACCACCCCGCATAAAAAAATAAATGTGTTCAGGGGCCCCGTAGGAGAGGCATGTCATTATGAGGGGCTACTTCTCCGAAAAAATTTCCTTTAAAGGCTCCCTTGATTTGTATTTTCACGCGATAAACAAAACCTTTTTTGTGTTTTAGCTTTCCTTAATACCCCGAGTTTAAAAGTGGGGTATTTCTTCCCGGGCAAAATGCCCTTTCCCGTTTCGTAAAAAAGAAAGAGTAAAAATTTTTAAATTCGGTGCAAAAGTGTTTAACAAAAGCGGTCTGCTGGGGAGGTCGAACTGTGATTTTTGAAAAGACTGGGGGGGTTTGGTTCAGAAATCAGCCCATGTTTTGAAAACCTTTAAAACGTCTTGGTTTTTGCAGAGGTAAATATTGGTTTTTTATATCAAAAAATTTTTGGTGTGGTAGGGGGGAAATTTTGCATTTTAAAAAAGTCAAATTATTCACATAGGTGTTATGAGACTTATTGTAGAGTATGAAACCCCCAAACGAAATTTTTAAAATATTTCTATTTAAAAGAAGAGAGCCTCACCCAAGCCGTCCTTTTAAAAAGGCAATTTTTGTTTGCGTTTTTTTGATTTTAATGCAGAAAAAAAACTCTTCTTAAGGGTGGGGGTATCACTTTACCCCACGACCCAAAACCCTCTGTGTTGTACGAATGTTGAAAGGGCCTCCCTTTTCATATCGTTGAAAAAGGCCATCAATCACCGAATTAAGGGGGGAAAAATTATCGCATATTCAAGGGTTTTTACCACAAGGGCCCAGATTTTTAGGTTTTATAGAAAAAATCAAAGAAAACAAAATTTAGAATATCCCCCTCCTGGGGCCTTTAAGGGAAAAGGCTTTTATGTAAATTTTTTTTTTAAAAAATATTGATGGAGGGTTAAAAATGGATTTCTAGAGCTCATATGAATGGGGGGAAAAATATGTCCATGTTTTAAAAGCCCATCCACTTTTTGACTCCTGAACGTTTCCCGATGTCGTTGTCTAAGATCCCCAAAGACATTCGGTTTGGACAAGTCTTTGCCCAAAAGGGACATTTCCCAGTTTTTTCCCCCAAAAATGAAAACGCGGGGTATAGGGGTACCTTGCCGCCAAAGGGGGGGATTTACGAGTTTCTTTTGAGGGGTGGTTTAAAGGGGAAAAGGAGCATTTTGAAAGTGGTTTGAGGGTTTTTGGGTAAAGAAAATTATTTTCTTTGATTTTAACTGTGATTTAAAAAAACTGTATTGCGTGAAAGATGTAGAGATCCAAAGGAAGACCTGCCTGCAGTTTAGAGACTTACTTAGGGGGAAAAAGCAAAGGTGGGCCCTTTTCAGAGAGGTGTGTACAATTGCGGAAATCAGGTTGTTTTTTTTCCCGCCGAAGTCATCTTGGGGATTACCGTGGGTTTATCATCCCAAAGGTGGCTACCGTGTGCAGACAACTGTGGCCCCGTTGCCTTACAATGACTCTGTTGGGGGGGCCCCCCAAAATTGGGGTTTGTTTAAACCCTTTTTGGGGGTTTAACGGCCGTGGGGGAATATTGTTAGGGCGACTTTGTAAAAGGGCGTTTTTTAAAGTGTAGATACCCCACACTTTTCCCAGTTCTGGGGCTGTTTTTTGAAAGGGGGGCCTCTTTGTTATCGACAGGACCACCTTTATCAAAAACGGGTCGCCACGAGATCATGGAGACGCATTTATGAACGCCATGGTTGTGTAAAAAAGGGTTTAAGTAGGGCCAGCTACACGGTCGTAAAGATGTGGGAGTGTATAAAAAAAATTTATAAAAAAACGCACAGAAAAGGGGACTTAAAAAAAATTTTTTACCCCCAAAATTAAGGTGTACAGAAAAGTGGACCTATTTTCCCCCCGGGGGAATGCATTCTTTGGGGCGGAAACAATTGTTAAAGGTTCTTATAAAAATTTGGGACATTTCTTGGGGGAAAGAAGACCCAAGTACTTGGGGTATGTTAATTATATCATTAAGTAAGCAATTTAAAAAAATACCCCATGGGCCAAAAAAAAAAATTCATTTAGAACCAGATTGTCCGTCTTAGATAAAATAAAAAGGTTTAGGGGGAAGTACCTGGGGCCCGAGCGGGATATATTCATGCCTTATTCCCCACAGGGGATGCACGACAAGCTAATGTTATTTTGTGCGGGAAAAATTGGGGGGGAGGAAAAAAAAACCAAGGTGGTGTCAGCACAACGACAAATAAAAATCCCTGTTTGACAGGCTTCTGTGTGATTGACGAGATCCAAAAAACCCAAATTGAGAAAGGCTACCCCAAAAGGGAAAGATGCCAAAAAGTGGGGTTATTTAAATGTTCTTTTTAAACTTCATCAGACAGTTTAGCAGATTGTTTCCCCTGTACGTTGATTTTTTTTTCAATTAAACAAGAATCCGTGGGGGCCCCATAGTGGTTTACCCACAAGATGAAAAGTTGATTTATTAAAAAATTTATGGGGAAAAGGGAAAGGGGGAAAAAAATCGATTTCAGGTCGGGTTAGAAAAAAATCGGGTTTCTCCACAATGGGCCTAAAAAATTTTTTTTAATTGGCGTTGGTAAAAGTTTGGGCAAAGCCCCTTTTTTTACCAATCATAGCCGTTGTTAAGGATATCGGGGCACCCAAAATTCCCCCAAAGGGTGGCTGCGTCATTGATGTAGATGATGAGGTTATTTTCCTCAATTACAGGGATGCGGGGGACGCGTTGACCCAAACCCTAACACGGTGATTGGGTTTGGCTGCTACAACTGCAAATGGCTAGGTTGCACTTATACGCACCCTTAAAAATAATTGGGAACTTTGTTTTGTATCACAAAACAGATAGCTTTTCTTTTCACTAAACCCGCCCCGGTGTTTTGGGATTTCCCACCGACCGGAGTTTTTTAGGTGACCTCATGACAAATTTAAATTTTTCGGTCGGGGAAACTACATTTGCCCCCTTTGTATCTTCGGTCCCAAATATAAGGTGAGCGAGTTTGGGGGTCGGTGGGGGTTCATCCCAAAACAAAAACGGTATGAAAATTGTTCGCGAAATCCCCCATATACTACGGCAACCGGGCGACTTTAAATTTTGACTTTTTTAAAACAAAGGGATAAAACAAGCCTTTAAAAAAACTTTCATAGAGTTTCCCACAAAAAAAATTGTAAAAAAAAGGTTTCTTGCGACTGTATGTACCCGTTTCAAAGGGACAAAAGTCTACCAGCCCGTGTACACCAATGGGTTTGGATAACCGATGATTATAATCGTTACCGTTGGGTATCCAAGTCCTTGTAAACGCGCTCGCCAGGATAAAAGGGGGAATCTTTTTTAGACGGGCGGGTTTAATCCCTTTTTTTTCTTTCTCTCTGACAGTTAAACTGACATTTTTTTAAAAAAGGGTTTGAAATTTTTTTCATAATTTTTATTGTTTTTTTTTATGGACCGGGAGCTTTTTTAATTTTTTTTTTATCCACCATTAAAAACCCTTTCCCATTTCCTGTTTATTTCTTTTTAAATTTAAAAATTAGTTGTTATAAAATTTTTTCTTTTTATTTCAATTTTTTCCTTCTAAAATTTTTAAAAATTGAAACCTTTCTGGCGTGTAATATATTAAAAATACTTTTTAAACTGGACTTTGAAAATTTTAATACCACCCCCATTATTCAAGAAATTGATAATTTTTTTCTCTAAACCAAAAAAAATTTTTAAATTTATTAAAGGTGAAAGATATATTATAAACTATCATTTTTGAAAATAAATAATCCAAGTATTTTTTTTCAGGGGCTTTAAACCCAAAATTTTTTAAAAATTTTTAATTTGTGCATAGTTTTCATGATGTGGATTTATTTGTTAAAAACTTTTATTCGTGTGTAAATAAATTTCTCAGTTTTCTTTTCAGGGTTTTATAAAATTTTATATTTATAAAAAATTTTGATTTGTGAAAATTAAAAAAATTCCAAGTATACTTTCCGGTGTGAGATATTTTTGGGTAAAAAAATATTCAATTCAAACTTTTCATGGTGTAAAATTTTTTTTGGGGAAAAAAATTTTTTTAAAAAAAATTTTGGGTTTGTGTTTTAAGTTCCCCCCCACCCTTTCCCTACCCTTTAAATACAAGTTCATTTAGCTTAAAAGTTTTTTTCAAACGAATAGCCCAGTATAAAAACACCCTTTTTTTCCGCCATCATCAGGGGGCCCTTCCCAGAAGTGAAAAGTCACATTTTGTAGCCGTTTTTAAACCCCGGTCACTTGAACACCAAATGTGTGACGTTAAATTTCATAAAATAACATGGTATGTTGTTTTTTGGGGCCCAAAACTGGTATCTAAACCCGGGGACGGGTAAGTCCCCGGGGCATATTCTGTGGGGGTTTTGCCTGATATGGTTATGACAACTGAAATTTGACTCCCCCGTTATTATCCTGAACGACCTTTTTGCGTAAAAATTAAACCCATTTTGGCCTTCGACCCTTTTTACCAAAAAATTGCCACCATCAAAATTTAGCCCCTGTCCCTTTTATAAAAAATATATTTTCCCCCCGGGAAAGGGAAAAAAGGGAAAAAATTTCATTATACGCCCCATTTTTATAGTGTTTTAAAAAAATCCAGGGATAAAAAATCAAAATCAAAAATTTGCACGTCAAGTCTGTCCTAAAAATTCCCGTGTTTTTTCCCCCAGGTTTTACGTGTGCTACAAGTATCCCCGGGTAAATTTTGTTAGAGTTCAAACAAGGTACCCCTTGGAATCGTTTGGATATAGAACCGCACAAATGTGGGGGTTTTTTGCATTTATCTACCACGAAAAAAAAAAAAAAAAAAGCTTTTAAAAAAAAAACCAACCCAGCCCTTGATTACGATCTTTTCAAAACCCAAATGAGCCCCAAAGAGCTGAAGCAAGCCCTCTGATTTGTGCGAGGGCATTGCATAAACCCTGCAGCAAACCTGCCCACCTTGTTTTAAAAACGGGGGACAAAAAAATTATTGATTTGATTGGAGTTTGCCTAAACACTTAAAAGGGCGGGTCCCTTTGAAAATTTGCGGGTAAAAACAAAGCTACTCGCTCACAAGAAGGATTTGGGTCCCTTCTGGTCAAACGGGGGAAAAAGTCCCGGAAGTAGAAGAGACGGATTTTGATTCGTTCAGAAAGGATGGGCTTTCCCTGCCTTACTTTTAGCCCTTTTAAAATTGCGGTGTTTTTGGTTTCCCTTTGTTCTCAAGTAGATAATGAAAACAATAAAAAAGATGATTTTTGGTTTTTCCCGGGAAAAATTACACCTTTTAAAGCAACACCCCCAAACAAATGGGCTCTTTCCCAAACAAATCTAGTGTACTTCGAGCGGGAAAAGGGGAAATGGAAAAAAAACCCTCTCAAACTTAAAATGCCCGGGTATAAATGGACTTTATACCAAAAAAATTGCACACCCCTTTTTAAAACATTTTTAAAACACCCTCCACCCCTGAAATTTACCACCCCAAACCACTCTTAAAATGTTTTTCCCCAATTCCCAATTTTTCCTTTTTTTTTTTCCCTTTTTCCCAATATTTGGGTTATTTCCAGTACAGGCACGTAAAAAAAGTTTAACCTTTATTTGAAAATATTATTTCCGAGGCGTTATTTTAATGGGACGAAAACGGGGAATGAGTATTAACGATACGCCCTTGGGTGGTCCAATTTGTAGATTAGTGAACTATGGTCAGGGGCAAGAAGTCAAAAGCGAGGACGTGGGTGGTGGGGAATTTTTCAGGGCGCTTTAAAAAAAATAAAGGGTTTCCGAAAGAATTTATTAAAATTTCCGAAGCGTTTGCCGCCTTTTAGGAGATCCCATCCTTTACCCCAACCCATCCTGCCAAACACCCTAAAAATAAGAAACTAAAAAAGGGGGGACAAAACCGTGGCTAAGGGCCCCATTTACCCGGGACTTTTTAAAAAAGACCTTCTCTTTCCGCGGGGGTTTGCAGGGGCAGCGTCACTTAAAAAAGACGTCCAAAAAAGATAACGAAAAAAGTACGGGAATGGCTTCATGAGAAGGACGTTTATATTTTACGAAACCGGGGGATAAATGCGAATGGGGGTAGATTTTTTTGGGCCCTTGAGATAGAAAGGGTGTTAATAAGTGAGTCAGTTATTTACGCACATTGGGGTGTCACTGTCCCGATATGTTGATCGTTTGTAGAAAATATGAGTTAAAAATTTTTACCCCTTCGTTGTTTAAATGGTCCCAAACCAGAGAAAACGAGGGAATCTGAGTATTTTTCTTTTGGTGAATGGCCCAAAATCGTTTTTCCCCAAGACTATCTTCTAAAAAAAATTGGTTTTTGGGGCCTTTTTTTCCCCAAAATTTGTTAAATTATATCAAGTCCCCGGGAGATTTTAAATCTAGTTTATATTCCCTTTTAAATTTTTTAAACCCCAATTTTTTTGGTGATTTTTTTTTAATAAATTTTTTTTTTAACTTTGGGTGAAGTGTGCTTTTTATTAATTCTACAAAGCTTAGTTAAATTATTTTTTATTTTCCCATGCAAAACTATAAAAAAATCAATTTTTTTTTTTTCCCGAATCCCATTTAACTTGGGTTTGACTTTTGTGAGCCTAGGCACAGGGGGGGGCACAAAAGTGACAAAAAATTTTCCCAAACATAATAACAAAAAACTCTTAAATTTACCGACAAAAACAATGTTTCAACTATTTTTTCAAATAAAAACATAAAACCCAAAACTTTTCAATCGGTATTGATGGCATTTGTGTCGGGTTTTGGCGAAAATTGATACTGATTAAGTTTTTAATTTTTAATTTCCTTGATTGGTTGGTTAAGTAGGGGGAAAGCTAAAGTATGAGAAAATGAGTTCACCCCATCAATGAAAAAAATAATTGATAAATTTATTTTTTTAAAATTTACCCCCCGTGGTTTCATTTCCCCTTTTTTTCCGGGATTTTTTTAAACCAGTTTAAAAAAAACAAAATTGATCAAATAGGGAAAAAAGTTTTTGAAAAAAAGGGGTAAAAAAAGTAGGGGCCAAAAACTTGAAAATTTTCGCTTCCCGTAAAAAAAGTTTTTTACAGAACGGTGAAACATTTTATTTAGAAAAGGGGGGGGAGGTACTCCTTTGGTTTCCAAAAAAATTTTCCCCCCCCCATTTTTATTTTTTAAATTTTTTGTTCCCCATTTAAAATGGGTATTTAAAAACAAAATGGGAAAAAAAAGGAAAGACATAACCGATTTTTAAAAAAAAAATTTTGTTTTAATTTTGTTTCAAAAACGTTTATTAGCCCCCAAAAAAAGTTTTAGCTTGGAAAGAAAAAAAAAAACAAAATTACTAAACACGCCAAATAATAAATTTATAACATGTTCTAATGTTTTCCCAAAAAAGAGGGAAAAGAAAAAAATGAAATCAATTTCCCACCCTTTCAATCCCCCATGGTTTTTTTCCATTTAGAGATTTGGGGTTTTCTCACTTTGAAAATATTTAAGGGAAAAAAAAAAAGGAGATTTATAAAATGGTTTTTTAAAAAAAAACACAAACCTATAAGCTTTTTTTAGAGCCCGGGACACTAAGCTACCCGGGGTTTTGAGGTCTCCCTGGGACTATTGGTGATCCCCTCTTGTTTTTTCCAGGGGAGGGGGGTTTTAGATGTTGGAGGACCCACCCCGGGGGTTTCAACTTTGGGTTTCCCCAAACTCCCGGGCAAGTTTTTTTTAGCCGTTTCCTTATTAATATGCTTTCTTATCCCCGGGGGGGGCGCCAAAACCCCAGGTTTAAAAAACTATGCACTTAAAAGAAAATTTTTCCCACCCAAAAAACACCTACATCACCTCCAATGGCTTTACATTCTAAACCCATTTGGGGATGCCCCCCCCTTTGGGGCATGTAAATTGAGGGACAGGGTCCGGAGAGGTTTCAGAAGGATCCGTTGGGAAAAAACCCGAACTGAAAATTGCAAGCAAAATAAATTCCCTTTTTGTTGCCCCCAAAAAGAAGGGAAGGGGGAAAACCAGGCGGGAAACTTTTGCCACTTGTGGGGAAATGCTGTGGGGAGGGACTTCAGGGGGTCTGGATGATAATTCCTCTAAAGGGCTATGTTCCCCAACAAGGGGCCTATTCATTGAAAAAACAGAAACAAAATTGCACTAAAATTTAAGGTTTAAAACACAATTTTATTAGTAAAATTTGAAAAATTAAAAAACAGTATATGACTGTTAAAAAAGTACTAAAAAGCATTTCTTTTAAAAACCTTTAAACCCTGGGGTTTATAAGGTGGGTTTTTTAAAAAAAAGGAAAAATCTTTAGGGTTTCTTTTTTAAATTAAAAACAAGTAAAAGGGCGTAGAATAATTTTCAAAAGTCGTCCGCAAAAAATTTTGATAATTTTAAAATTTGTTTTTTTTTTTTCTAGAAGCTACAAGGGAGGGAATAATGTTGACTTTTCACTTGGGTACCGGGTCGGTGACCCTTTTTGTTGTTTTTTTTGTACCGTAAGTATGAACTTGAACCCCCAAAGTGACTAAAAGTTAAAAATGTAATGGTATATTTTTTTTAAAATATTCTTTTATTTTACCCAAATCCCCACCAATTTTTTTTTAAAATCTCTTTAAATTTTTTAGATTGGGGGAAAAAATCAAATTTTAAAGAATTCACATTCGAAATAATTTAAATTAAAAAAGTACATTTTGTATGGCCCAAATTTCAAAAGTGTTTAAATTTAGGGGGAGCAAAAAAACATATTTTTGTTTTAAAAATTCTTCTTTAAATTTTAAAAGTTTTTTTTTTTATATATTTTATAAAATATGTTCAATAGTACAGGGCTATATATAATATTATGTTTTATGTTTATCTTTTTCCCAAATTTTTTTAAAATTAAAATAATGCTCGTAAAAATCAGGGGGTGTTTTGAGTTAATCCACGCAGATAAATTTGTTTCCCATTGTAATGGGGCTAATTACTCCACGTAGTTTTTAGGGCCGATAGCAATGGGGTTTTATTTCTCCACCCGATTTTTAGTCCTATTTGCAATTGGGTTTGTTACTCCCGGGATTATTAGTCCCAAAAGCAATTTGGGCTGTTAATTACGGAAAATTAAATTTCCCTTATAGCAATAGTTTTTAGTTACTCTATGGAGATATTTATTCCCATAGCAATGGTCGGATCTCCACGAATTAAATTTGTCCCATAGCAATGGGTTTTTTAATTACGTAGGGTTTAAATTTGTCCCATTTGCAATGGTCGAGTTATCCTGGAGATAATTAGTCGATAGCAATGGTCTAGTTTTCTCCCCGGAGATTTAAATTTTTTTCCTTTTAGCAATAGTCTAGTTTTCGCCCCGGAGATTAAATTTGTCCCCTTAAACAATGGTTTTTAGTTCCCCCTTTTTGACACCCCCAAAGGGGGGGATCTTTTTAAAAAAGTAAAAATTTCAAAATTAAAAAAAGAAATTAAAAATTTTTTAATGCATGAAAGGCTATGGGTTTAAATTATGTTGGATTAAAAACCATAAGTAAATGTAAATTTTAAACCCGCTATACTTAAATCCTTCTTTTAGGGTCTTGAAGCAATAAACCCCCTCTCCTCTTTTAACCCCCCCACCGGCAAAATGAAGGGAATTAGATCCCTCCTCCTTTGCCCCCCAAGGGGGCAGAACTTGGAAAAAATAGAATTAAAAACACCTTTTTTCGAAAAAAAGGATAAAATTAGCTTTCATGGAGGGGCCGCTCATAAATATAACCCCAAATTGCTAAATGACTAAGGGTATATTGGAATTTGTATTTTTTTTTGATAAAAAAATAAGTCCCAAAAAAATTTAAAGTTTGGTACCCAGGATTGAGAGACAAAAATTTGGTTTCCCCGGGTTCAAGTTTTTTTTTTTAAGTTTCTTTAAAAAATTTAAATTTAAATTAGGTGTCCGCATGGCTTAAAGGGATTACTCTGTGTTATACTAGATTTCTGGGTGGGGATAGGGGGTTGGGGGGTTTTAATCCCGGTCCCGGTTTTTTACTTAAGGGGCGTTTCCCAAAAATAGTTTTCCATTTTCCCTCCCCGTAAATGTGGGGCCAATTTCCTTTTAAATTTACTTTTCTCAAACCTTAGCCATTAGCTAATTTGTAAAAATATATTTAAAAACCAAAAACCGGTTAAAAAAGACAAAGGTTGCTAAAAAAAATTAAATTTGACATTTTGGAAATGGGGAAACGTCCCGTACTTTTATTTTAGGTGTGCCCTTGGGGTAGTGAATGAAACCCCGGTTTAGTTTAGTGTTGAGCAAATTTACTTCACGATAAGCCCAAAACTGCCCAGTTCAATTTCATACAGTGTCCTTTTTAAAATATATTTCAATAATCCCTGTTTATAAATTTCTTTCTGACGATTTAAAAAAAATAATTTTTCAAAAAAATGATTTTTTGTTTTCATTTAAATTCCATAGTTTGAAATACCATTCCCAGCCAAATGTTTAAAGTTTTAACATGCTAAATTTTGAAAAATATCCCGAGGATGAAATTACCCCCAATTTAAGGGAAAATATCTCGTCGTTAAATTTTTTTTGTTTCGTGATTAAAAGGGGCAATGGGTTTTTGAAAAAGGGTTCATTTGGTTTCGAGAGAAGGGTGAAGGGGGTGAATTTTTCCCGCCCCAAAATCGGGGGATTTTACTTTCCCTTTAAGATTTGATCTGAGATGAGCTAGGACAACAAACATCAGTCCCATTTAAAAAAAATAACTAAAATTAATAAAAAAGAGATTCCTTTTAACATCATTTTGGTTTTTATTAGGTTTTTTTTGTAACAAAATTTTTGCCCTTTCAAGATCTCACCCCCGGGACTTTTATCTTTGTTAATTTGAAATGTTTTTCAGAGTTTTCCCCTAAATAAAAACTGGGGGTTGGGGGGGGGGGGGGGTTGTATTTTAACATTAAATTTGGGAAAATAAGGCCCTTTTTTTAGAAAAAACGTGAAAAGGGCCCGTTTTTCTTTGGAGATTTCATGACAAAAAATTTTTTTTGGCTAAAATAAATTTTTTAAAAGGTTTTTTGAAATTTTTGTCTGAACATGGTGGATTTGATGGGTCATTTTTTAGGGAAAAAAAAAAAGCTGTCAATTTAAATTCCCCGGGGAAACCTTCACAGAAAAATTTAGGAAAAAATTGATGTTAAAGGGGAAGACAATTAACTCTTTGTTTTAATTTTTGGGATTATTTGATTAATTTTGACAAATTTTTTTTTTATAGAGACTTTGGAAAAAACAGGGCCCTTTTTTCGCCCCCCATTTTTTACCCCCCTTTAAAATAATTGGGTAGGTTTTTTTTTAAACATTTAAACTAGCTTGATGTAGTTTAGAAGGGTATTGGAAATATTAAAAGCTTTTGGGGGGAATTATTGTATTAAATCCCCAAAGGGTTTAAAAGAGCTTGCGGAGGAATGTTTTAAAAACATGACCAATAATCTCTTCGGGAGGGGGGGGGTTAACCTCTCTTGGGAAAAGTTCAACAGGTTTTTTTAAATTATAATAAATTTTTTTTTAAATTTTTTAGAGGAAATTTATAACCGAATTTATAAAAAATTAAATCTAAAAAGACAAAAAACCAGTCCCCTGGCCCTTAATTTTCACTCTGAATGGGAAAAAGCACATTTCATAAATTTATTTTTTATTTCGGCCATTTCCAAGGAAACGAACCCAGGACCTTAGCTTGCGGAAATACACATTTGAAGAGCTTAGGTGTTGGTCGTTTAAAAAACGTAGGAGGAAGTGAGGGAAAGATTAAAAAAAATTTATATTAAAAACCCTAAAATTTCCATCTTTTTAATAGGGATTTTATTAGTTTGACAATTTAACGCAAATGGTCCCCCCTTAAATCCAAAAACTTAAAAAATTGTCTCAATCGACACCCGAGCGATTTGAACTCCGATCCACAAAACTCTTAAAACCCGGGACCGTTTTAGCCCCCGGGGAATTCCGGCCCAAAAGGGCACCCCGACAAACAAAAGCCAAAAAAACCCATCATTTCCCGGCCTTTCCCCCGTTTTCTTGGTGGCTCTGTGGTTTCAACCCTGTGGAAAAATAAAAAACAATAGACACGTGGTCTTCCCTTGGGCTAGTAGCCCCTTACCCCCCTCCTCACTTCCCGTGTGGGGCCCTGGGGGAAAATTTTCCCTGGGTCAAAAGACCCCCCATCACCAAGGGGGACTGTCGGCGCAAAAGGGTTTTCCAATTTTCAGTAATGAAAAGGTGTTAAAATTTTGGAACACTCTTCAAAGCGGCGGTTTTCCCTAGCTATTTAAATTTTTTTTAATTTGAGTCTACGTGAGAAATTTTTTATTGGGGGGGTACTTGGTTTTTATTGTTTGAAGTTTTTTCTTCTTTTTTTATTTTTAAAATCCTCTTGCTCTTACACGGTTTGAAAACAAATACATTCTCATGAATGTTTTTTAAATACTTTTTTCCCCCGCGTTTGGGGGCCACTCGCACAATGGGTTTGGGGGACAAATTTCCCCCGGGGACTTTTTTTTCCCCTTTTTGGTTTCTCAAATCTCCTGGCACGCAATTTTAGGATACACTTTTTTAAATTTTGCCTTTAAAATTCTTTGTTTTCAGTGTAAAAAGAAAATGGTGATAAGGGCCCGGGTTTGGTTTGTTTGGACGTGGGGAAAACCCGGGGTGTTAGCACCCCCAAATTTTTCTATCCTTTCGGGTTATACGCGTAATTTAAAAACGCTTTAAAAACAGGGGGGTTTTGGTGATTTGAAAAAGATAGTAAGAGAAAATTTGGGAAGGGAAATTTTTAAATTTAAATCTATGAGAAAATTTGTGGGGGAAGGAAAAGAAAAACCAAAATAAAAGGGCACAAAACTCTCCCCCCTCCCTGTCCGTCCGATTTAAAGGGTTTGCCCCGTTTCTCGAAACCCCCAAAAATTTGGGAATGGCAATCATTTAAAAAGACCCAAAATTTTCCTTCAAACCCCCCGAGCTTACTTTTATTACAGGGTCCAAAAAATTAAAAGAAATAGGCCCTAATCCCTCCCCGCGCCAGCAGCTGACATTTTTCACTTTGGATAAATGCGATGAAAAAATTTTGGGAATGTATGAATGTGATAGTTTGACACAGTAATTTTAAAACCAAAATTGTTTTTATTTATTTTAGGTCGGGGGCCCCAAAAAATTTGTTATAGTTTATTCCCCGTTGAGGGGTATCCCCTATCGGGGGAAGGCGGGGGCAAAGGGGTTTTATGAAATCCTAGGAGAGACAATTTGCGTCCCCGGTTTTTTCTGTATAAATAAATAAATAGGGTTTACCCGAAAAACCCCGAGACAAAAACCAGGGTGGAATGGATGTGGGGAGAGGGAGGAAAAAATCAAGGGTTTAAAAAAAAAAATGTTAATTTTAAATTTAAAAATCCCCGTTTGGGGTTAAAAGGGGGTTTTCAACACTCACTAAATACTAAATTTAAAGGGCTTGGTTTTAACCAAAAAAATAGTTTCAAACAAATTCGGGGAAATTTCTTCTGGGTAGTAATGTGGGGGGGATATTTTGGGTACAAAAAAATATTTGGGGCCCGTTTCTAAACATGAAAACCTTACCCGTGAAAAGACAGCGGGTTCCCCGTTTAAAAGACATTTACTTTTATCGCTCAGGTGGCGGTTTTTAGCACGGGAAATTTGTAATAAAAAGAATTGTACTTGTCTTAAAAAAAACGAGTTATTTTAAATACTTGTGTTCACTTCCTCAGTGTTTTGAAAAAAAAACAAGAAAAAAAACAAAAAAGTTCCCTGGGCCCATGGGTCGACCAGTACTAAACACAATTAGGATTGCAAAATTATTCACAAATCGTAAAATATTGATAAGAAACCCCGGGTAGGGTTTTTGGTACAATTTAAGTCACCTAAAAAAAATAATATTAATAATTGTTTTTACCTAAAATAAAGATTTTTAATTTTAAAATTTTTTGATAACAAATGCTCCTCGCCCAAAAAAACCGATATGGGGGAAATGGGAAAATGAGGTCCCGATTTTCTTTGGGCCCCTCTATAGGGCCGTAAAAAGTTCAAAAAAAACTTTAGTCCTTTTTATAGGGTGGGGTTCCCCAAAATTTATTACAAAATATGAAAGGATGGCCTGAGTTGGATTGAATTTTTGGAGAAAAAGGGTATATATATAAAATATTATATTTTTATTATTTTATATATTTAAAATTTTATATTATATAAATCTTTATATTATATGGGCCCCTTTTTTTAACCCCAGATAAAGGGGAAAGGCCCCCACCCTACGAAAGTTTTTTAGGGCCCGCTCGCGTTTGGGAAAGAACGGCCCATCCCCCCCCGGGCTTTTCCGGATGGAATTTCCCCTTCCGTAAGTTTTGGCCACACGCATACTCTGTTGCTTTTATTTATATGGGGAAATTTCCCCGTTAGAAAGTTTTTTCCCTTTAAAAAAAAAAAAAAACTCGGAGCTCCCCACGGAACCTCCGCTCACCCGTCACCTTTTTTTTTCCCCTTTGCAGGAATCTTCCCCCCCTAAGGGCCGGGTTTTTGCGCAAAATCTTTCCCCCGAATTACCCCCAAAAATTTCCCCCAAATAGGCGGTAAGATTTTCCCCCCAAATATCCCCTTTCCAGTATAAACCTTCCCATTAAAACGAATACAAATTGGGGGAAAAACCCTTTTAAAAATCAATTTTAAAAAAAATTCTGGTTTTCCTTTAAAAAACTACAAAAACATTTATGGCCCTCCCCCCGATAAAAAAAAAAATGCCCACCAAAAAAAAAAAAAAAACAATAAACATTAAAATATACTCTTTCCCCCCTCTGCCCCTCTCCGGCAGAAATTGGTTTTCCCCAGTAACCGCTTGTTGTGTGGGGGTGACGGGGTGAAATACTCAAAAAATTTAAAATGGATGCCATAAAGAAATTTTTTTAAAATTTAAGGGAAAAAAAGCCCCAAAAAAAAAACCATGATATAAAAAGGGCTGGGAAAAGGTAAGTCAGAAAAAATGCAAAAGAATAATATTTAAAATAAATTTCAGATTGTTTTTGTGGTTTTTTTCCCCCGACGTAAGCTCCTTAAAAAGTTAATATCCCCAGATAACAGCAACCAAAAAAAAACGTGCTGCCAAAGCGGCACTTTAAACAACCTAAAATAATATAAATTTAAAAAAAAAAATAAATAAAATTTATATATATATATATTTAAAATTAAAAAAACAAATTTTAAAAAAAATTTACCCAAATTTTTAGAAATTTTAATTAGGAGATGGTGGAATAAAATTTTAAAAAACCTTTAAGGATTAATGAAAAAATTCACATTAATTTTTGGGTTTTAAAATAAACACAGTGAATTTACAATCATTTTCACAGAGCCCCCACAAAAACCCTTTTGGGCAATATAAACTGGAAAAATGCATTTAAACCTGCCCATTTAATATGAGTATTTTTTTGGTTATAAAAATACTTTGAAACAAAATTTAGATCTTTTAAAATTGGTCATAAAATTTATCCCCTCCATGTTACCCCTTTTGGGTTTTAAAAATTTGCTCCCTGGCAACGAAGAATAAAACCCACTACATTACAAAAATTTATGAAAAAACTAAAAAAATGATCATTCATTTAATAACATAAATTTTCACCAATTTATAATTTTATAGAAAAATTTTCCATTTCCATACATTCAAATCCCCACAAAATATAAAATTTTTTTGAGGGCCCCCCTAATTTTGAATTTCACGAGTTTCAAATTTTTCCTAGTGTTTGATAATTTTCCCTTTTTTCCCAAAAAGTCCCGCATTTCTTTCCATTCGGGCATTTTTCCTTAGTTGCACCCCCTTGAATTTTTTCAGCAATTTTTCCCAAACTGGACTTCCGCTTGTTTACATAGTCTAGGCTGGTTTTTTTAGAAAATCTTAAATACTTCACAAATTAACCCCCCTTATTTCACCTGATCTACTAATAAATTTAGTTTATTTTTTACATAAAAATTTTTACAAAATGATCACTTTTTCTGGCTTTTAAAAATTTTTTCAAAAAATTTCAATGTTCACGGTACTTCTGGGAGTGAAATTGTAATTTTTTTCAAGGAAGCTAATGAATGTTTTTTAAGTTGTTGGGGGTCCCACTACTTTGGTATATAGGGAAATTGATCTCTTTAAAAGATAACCACCCTGGTTTTTTTTAAAAAAATTCTGCAAAAAAGCCCGAACCTTTTCTTTAGAAAATTTAAAATGAAAAAAAGTTCAAAATTTAAAAATGTCTATTTTCTGTCAATTGGATGGGCCAATCACTTAAAAAACCCTTTTATTCGTTTTTTAAAAATTTAAAAATAGTTGTTTCCTGCAGAGTCACAAAATTTAAGTTCGTAACTTTACTGTGCATATTAAATGTATTTGTATGTTTTTTCTGTAAAACAATTTAAAATTTTTAAATTTTTTAGCAAAACAACCGCACATTGGACACAATTGTGTATAATGTTTTTCCTCACAAAACCCAATTAACCCCCAATTAAAATGCTCCAGTACCCTTCCAACTTTTCGCCCCAAAAGTTATTTTTTTTAAAATCTTTTACAAAACCCCCAACATTTGTGTTTGGGTTTTTTGCACCCCAAGTAAAATTTTATGGTGTCAGGGGGCATTTATCAAATTTTTTTCCCCTTTAAATAGCACTTTGTTGGTCGGGGTTTCACCAGGTAGGGAAGTAAATTTTTAATTTTTTAAATCTGACCCACAGTTTGGTAAAAAGTACCTCTTAAAAATCGGGAAAAAAGTTTTATGTATCTAAAATTTCCGAAAAAAATTACAGTTTTATCCAAAAACATTGTTACTTCAACCAGTATATATGGTGATAAAACGTTGATATCTATTGCCCTTTTGTTTTTTACGCGTTGGGAAAATTAATATTAATCTCGACAAAACGTGAGGAAATTATTTTTTCTGCTCCAAAGCAAGAGGAAAAGGGATGAAAGAGGAAACCATTTTTTTGAAGAGACCCCAGAGGTAGATTTGGAAAATGGCGATTGGGGGAAAAATATTGATTTGGTACCGCCCATAAAACACCCTTTTTAAAGGAAACCCAAAAATGCCATCATATTTTATTTTAATAATAATTTGAAAATTTTTTTTCCATCATAAACAGATTGATAAAGATTCTCGCTACGCTTCCAATTTCCCAAAAAAATACAAGGGGGGGCAGTTTTTTTAGACAAATTGGGATCGGCTAGACACTTAAAAAAAACATTTAAGGGAAACAAAAATAAACGGTTTGGCTTTGTTTTAAAAATTCACCAAGAAATTTAAAGTTACTTTTAAAAATTTGTCAAAATTTTAGCTGCTTCTCCCTTTTGCTATTGGGGCCTTTTTAACTAAAGTAATTAAGTATTGGGAAAATTTCGACTTAATTGTTTTTTTTTTATTTAATTATTAAATTTTTGCACTGTGCATTTATAGTTAATTTTGTTTGAATTATTTTTAAAATTATATTGTGTTAAAACTATGCTTGGGTTTTTTTATTTATGGTGTAAAATTTAAAATTTTTTAAAATTTGGAATTTGGGTTAAACCTTTCTTTAAAAATTTGGGTGGGAGAAAAAATTTAAACTAGTGTTCTATAATTCTAAACCTTTAAATTTTTGGTAGAATTTAAAAAATAAAGACCTAAGGCCCCCCCCCCCCCCCCAACCTACCCCAAAAAAGGTTTCTATCCACGCCACTGCTGCAATTTTTTTAAAAACAAAAGGGGTATCAAGATGATTTTTTGAAAAAACAATGTTTAAAACTATGTTTTTACTTCGGTACAAAAAAAAGTCCTAATTACGAAGTGTTTTTTTTAAATAAAAACCCCTAAAAAAAGTAGCCTTATTTTGTTGGGGAAAAACAGTTTAGATAATTTAAAAAAATATTTTTAGCCCGGGCCAAAAATTGATAACATTTTTTTATATTTTTCCCCCCCCCCCCCCAAACCTTTTTTTTAGTAAAATTTATAATTTTCTATTAAGATTGATGGCCTTTCAGATATTTTTTTGGTGAATGTATGAATATATTAAAATTGGGGTTTTTTAACTTTAGGGAACTGCCGATATTGTTTTTCCCTTTAAAACCCAAAATCGCCTATACGTGATTTTTTATCCATTTAAAAAGTGGGTTGTATAAAAGTTTTGTGAAAAAAACATTGCCCCAGTAAAAAAATGTTAGGCCTTTTGTTCTTTTCATAGAAAAAGTTTTTTTCTGGTGATTTAAACGGGAGGTGCAGAAAGAACATAATTTTACCTCAAAAAAATAAACATGGTTTTAAAAAAAAACACATTGAAAGGAAAAAAAATGCATTTATTTTAAATTTTTGGGTATCCCTTATCAACCATTTCCTTTATTTTTATTGGAACATTATTAGTTGTTTAGGGCCATTTTTTAAAAAAAAAATCAACCACCTGTGAAATTTAGAGTGGGTGTTTGCCCAATTGGGCCATGGCAAATTATAATATAGAAAATTTTAAAAGCTAGGTCATTCTGAGATCGGTCAAATTTTAAAAATTTTAATTGTAGGATTATTCTTGAACGGTCAAAAATTAAAAAATTTTATAAAACTAGGATCTTCTCGACGGTCAAATTAAACTTTTATAGCTTTGGGATATTTTGAGATTTGGTCAAATTTAAAAAATTTTTTAAGTAGGATATTCTGAGATCGGTCCCAAATTTAAAAATTTTTTTAAACTAGGATAAATTTTGAGTCGGTCAAATTAAAAAATTTTTTTAAACTAGGGCATTCTGAGATCGGTTTAAATTAAAACTTTTTAAGTAGGGTCATTTTGGGGTTTGTTCAAATTAAAAAAATTTTTAAGCTAGGATATTCTGAGATTGGTCAAAATTAAAAAATTTTATAAAACTGGAAACATTTGGATGGTTTTAAATTAAAAATTTTATAAAACTAGTATAATTTGAGATAGGGCTAAAATTAAAAAATTTTTTAAGCTAGGGGTCATTCAGGATCGGTCAAAAAATTTAAAAAATTTTCAAACTAGGATCATTCTGGATCGGTCAAAATTAAAACTTTTATAAGTTGGATCATTTGAGATAGGTCCAATTTTAAAAATTTTTTAAGCTTGGATCATTTTGGGGATCGGTCAAATTTAAAAATTTTTTAAGCAGTATCCCTTTTGAGATCCCGGGCAAATTAAAAACTTTTAAAAAGCTAGGATCATTCTGAGGGTCGGTCAAATTTTAAAACTTTTAAAAGCTAGGATCATTCTGAGGGCGGTCAAATTAAAATTCCTTCTTTCGTGTGGAAAGGAAGGGTGCATTTACTTAACTTTGCTTTCAATTACACTTTTTTTTGTCGTATTTAAAACTATCAGTGGCAGTGTGCTCATCCAGGTCCCGCACACGGGGGGTGATGATTTTACTACTGAATTTTAAAACATTTTAAGTTAATTTCTTATTTTTACCCCCTGTGGGGGAAAAAAGACCAGGAGAGACAGGGCTTCCACGGTTTCCCGTCCCCCGTTTTGTTGATATCAGCCACTCTTTTGGGTCAGTAGTTTTTCCAGGGTACCCACGGGAAAGGGTTTTCTACATGTAGGCTTCGCTGCTCTGGGGGCCACAGAAAAGTTGTCCAGGGTACCCCCAATGGAGGTTCTTTTTCTGTATGTTGACTATCGCCCTCTTGTGACAGAACGTTGGGCCAGGGTAAAACCCCCAGGAGGTTGTCTGTATGTAGAATTTCAGCCCCCTCTTGTGACCCGAACGTTGTTCCAGGGGGCCCCCACAGGAGGTTGGGCTCTATGTTTGACTATCAGCCACTCTTGTGGCAGAACCCTTGTCCCGGGTTTCACCACGAAAGGGTTTTTACATGTAGAATTCAGTGCTCTGGGGCCAAAAAACGGTTCCAGGGTACAACGGAGGTTTGTCTGTTTGTAGAATATTAGCCAACTCTTGGGGCAGAAGTTGGGCCAGGGTTTCACCACAGGGGTTGGGGCTACTTTTAGACTATCAAAACCCCTCTTTTGACAGAAAAGTTGTCCCGGGTACACCACAGGGGGGTTGTCTGTTGTAGACTATCAGCCCCTTTTTGTGTCAGAACGTTTTTCCGGGTACACCAAGGAGGTTGTCTTTTATGTAGTTTTCGCCACTTGTTCAGAACGTTGTCCAGGGTAAACCCAGAAGGTTTTTTCTACATGTAGGGTTTTCAGCTGTCTGGGGCCACAGAACGTTGTCCCCGGGCACAAAACAGGAGGTTGGGTTCCCTGTCGTGGGTGATGGTTTTTATGGAGCTGTGAGTTTAGATCTAATTAAACCTAATTTTCCAAATTCCCCCGGTGGGGCCCTTTTGGGGTTATTTCCCCCTTTTGTGGAAAAAAACCCCAAATACCCGCGGGGGAAATTTAACCGGGATCCCTAGGCATGTAGCCAGGGTTTCACTGACCCTTTTCACCCCCGGGTCCCGTTAGTTTTCACCTTTTGTAAATTGACAGGTATCAAGGTGACCTTTTTTCAAAAATTTGCAAAATGAATACGATGCGTTTAAATTTTGGTTTGGGAACGCACTTCATGGTTTTTTTTGATGTCTGGTTAAAGGCGCAAAACACGGAAGGTTTATACAAATTTTTTTTTAAATTTTTTAAAATTTAACAATGACAAACAGTAAAAAAACTAAAAAGAAATATCTTGGTTTTAAAAAAAAAGGGTTTAGGAAAGGGTTTTATATAAAAATATATTGTATCTATTTTTTTTTTTTTGTTAGTTCAAAAATTTAAAATTTTATCATTTTTTAAATTTTCAGAGACTAGAATATTTTTTTTAAAAAAATTTTTGTTTAAAAAAAAAAAATAAATATTTTTTCAAAAAAAGAATGAAATCCCAAGACCTTGTGGAAAAAAAGCCCTCATAAATATCGTATACAATCAAAATTTTTTAAGAGAAAACCCTGAACGCTAAAAAAAATTTAAAAAAAACTTTCATTTATGTATTCATACGTCTGGGAAAGTTATCGGGAACTGCAAAAATTTTTTTTTAAAAATATTTTAAAACCCAAACAAAGACCCGTTTTTTTATCAAGAAGTAAATTATAATTTTTAAAAAAATCCTTCCCGTTTAAAAAAAATAGTTTATTGCTACAAAGGGTTGGGGTTTTTTCTTTCTATTCGCCAAAAGGTTTTTTGTTTCAGTACAAGTTTATCTGGTGGTTTTAAGAAAGAGGAGTAAAGGCCCCGATTTTGAGGAGAATAAATGAAAAGGAAAGGAGCTCGGCCCTTTCTCTTGTGCCCCTTTTTGCATGCGAGGGGTTTTTCATAGGGGAAAACAGTGGGAAAAGGAGGTTAGCCCCTGCTCTTGTGCCCTTGTTGAAACGGAGGGGTTTTTCTTTAGGGGGAAAAAAGGGGAAAAAGGGTGAGATAAGGGCAATTGGGCCCCACCTTAGAGCGGGCGTCTCCAGAGTGCAAGACAAGGACGGGACACGTTAAAATTACTGCGAGGGACAAGGATTTGGGGGGAAAATGTTTTCAACCCGGGGGTACACGTGCCCCCTTTTTATCTCAAAAGTGAGTTCATTTTTTATAAATCGCTCAAAGGGGTTTGGGAAGGCAGCATTTGGGCCATTTTTAAAAATTTTTTGTTGGAGTTTTTCTTACGAATGAAGAACATCGTGGCCTTTCCCCCATCAGTGACTCAGGGGTTTTGTTTGTCGGTTCGAGTTTTGTCAGTTTCTCCGAATGTTATTTTTTTTTTAACACTCTTCCTCCACTTAAATCTGGGTTTTTTTTCTTCTCAGTCCAAACTTTTTTGTCTTTTACCCCCTTGTGTAATTTATGATGGCTAAAAGAAAAGGAAAAAAAAAGTGTCAATATTTTACTAATATCATATTTTCCTTTTCCCTACTCGTGTTTTACTTTTCGTTACTTTTACTGATATAAGTAATCCCTTTTGGTAAGGTCGGTATCGAAAAGGAAACCTTGTTTGCTAACTTTTTTCCCCCAATCAGTTGGTATTAAATGTTTGCTAGGGGGACTGTTTAAGAAAAACAAAAGAAACTATTTCTCAAATTTTTGCTCATTTTCTTTTCATATTTTTTTTATAAATAAAAGGCCCTGATGCTTGGGCGGGGCGAGTGATGACCAGTCTTACTACCCCCTTTTTTTTAGCATTGAACATGGTCAAAACCCCAAAAATAAGCAAAATTTAAACTGAGGAAAAAAAAAATATTCCAAAAAATTTACTATAAAGGAATTACGATAGTGGGAAAGATTTAAATAGGTATTAAAAAATAATTTAAAAATTTTGTTGAATAATATGGGTTTCAAAAACTAAATTTTGGGAAAATATAATTAAAGTTGATAAAAAAATTGGAAAATTAAAAAATTTTTGTTGTTAGTAATAAAACAGAAAATTTTTCTTTTTATATACTCTACCATCCTACCAAAGATTTTAGTATTAGTAATTTTGGAAGTATCCAAATTTTTAAATTTTTTTTTTAAATTTTTGTACCCAAGACCCTTTACAAAAAAATTTTTTCCAAAAGATATCGAAAAAAAAAAAGTAATAAAAATTTTAAAATATTTTTATAAGCTGTTTAAAATTTTTGGGGAAATAATTTTTAAAATGCTTTTAATATTTTTCTTGCACCGCTGATTTAATATGAATTGTTAAAAATTTTTTTATATTTAATTCATCCCTGTGTTTTTACCATACATAAAGCAAAAAAAAAAAAAATACATCTTAATTATTCTTAAATGTTGTTTCGAGCTACGGTCCCTTTTTAAAATTTACTGTTCGAAAAGAGTTACTTAAAAAAATGCGTTATCAAATTTTTTTGAAAATAAATTCTTTAAAAGGGGGATTTTATGAAAATTTTAAAAAATCTTGTTGTTTAATTTTAATTATGTTGAAAAAAAAAAATTTTTCAACCCTTTTGCAAATGAGGGGGTTTTTCTATAAAAAATTTAAAAATTTTTATAAATAAAAATGTTTTTGGGAAACCCGGGCCCTAAAATAAAAGTAAAAAAAAAAATGGTTTTTGGGGGTTTTTTTGGGTTGATTTAAATTTTTTTTTAAAAAAATTTTTTTAGGTACCTCAAACAACTTTTGTCTTTTAAAAATTTAAAAAAAATCACTTTGAATAGTTGAACTACGATTTCAAATTCCTTTGAAAATTTTTTAATGAAAAAAACAAAAAAAAATTTGTGTATCATGCCTTTTTGAAAAGGCCCCAGGGAATTAGCATGCCCAAGTAAAAAATGATAAATTTTTGTGTTTAAAGATATATAAATATATATAATATATTTTTTTTACCTAAATTTCACCCAGGGAAAAATATAATAGGGGTTCCAAGGAAATAAACTCTTAGAAAATGCAAAAAAAAATTGTTTTTTGGGTTAATTATGCATTTTACCTTTGTATTAGGGATTATTACTTGCCTACTATTAATCAAAATTTAAGTTGCAGATTTACAAAACAACGTTTAATGTTGGAATTACTGTATTTTTATTTTATAAATTTACAAAATGTTTTTCTTATTTAAATCCCACTAATATATTAAAAATTTAAGAATTTACCCCAAAAATTGTAATATATGTGAAACGAAATAATACAAAACTAGCAAAAACCCAAAACAAAAAATTGCCTTTTACTTTGTAATGATAGGGGAAATTTTTACTCTCAATTAAATTTTTTATTCCAAACTTTATTCAAAATTTTCGAATATTTTAAATGAAGCGGGTAGTAAGAAATTTTTTTGTGTTAAGTTGTTTAAATTGGAAAAGGGATGGCGCATCATTTAG
The DNA here is from genome assembly GCA_039000515.1 of Timema cristinae. Taxonomy (NCBI): domain Eukaryota; kingdom Metazoa; phylum Arthropoda; class Insecta; order Phasmatodea; family Timematidae; genus Timema; species Timema cristinae. The sequence goes on along the minus strand of JBCFYV010009872.1, from coordinate 1,090 downwards.
TCTCTGTTTTTAAAAAAGGAAAGCAGTTTTGTGGACAAAAAAATCCTGGGGTGGGCCAAAACCTTTTTTTTTTTAGGAAGTTTCGGGGAAAGGAAAAATTTTGTTTTTTGGTTTTAACCCCCTTTAGAGTACGCATCTTTTCCTTTTTCCCTTCCCGACGAGGAGTCGTGTGGTAGAGTCTATGAATTTAATCTGTGTTCTAAAAACCCCAAGGGCGGGGAAAATTTTCAGCATTAAAAGTAATAGTCGGGCTTTTATTAAAATCTTTAAAAGTGTGAAATATTAACAAATAAAATGTTTTATCTATTTTGCATAAAAATAACTTAAAAAACCAGAAAATTTTAAATTTATAAAATTTTACATCTTCCCTTTTTAATTTTTTAAAAATACCGAAAAAGCAAAATTTTGGGGCCCCAAATTTAATCGTTTTTTATCAAATGTTTACCTAATGGTTTGGGGTACCCAAAAATGAATTTAATATATAGGCTAGCTATTTTAAACGTTTCAACCCTTTAAGTAAGGGCTTTTTAATCCCGGTATCCAATTTTATAAATTTTTTTTAAAAAAATTTTAAAGAGCTAAATTTTTATATTTGGAAACCCAAAAAAAAAGATCGATATTTTTCCAAAAAGGTCAAAACCTTTTATGTTTTAAAAATTTTTACTTTTCCGGGGGTTTAAAAATTTTTGAATTTTATTTAAATGTTTTTTCTTACCTTCAGGTCTCGTTTTTGTTTTTGAATTTCCCCATATATACATTGTGATCAGTAAGAAAAGTGAAAAATTGACTGTTGCGTCTAAAAAGTTTGAGATAAATCATTTGGGTGTAAAAAAAATTTCCCCTAAGGGTTAGAGAAAAGAAAAAAAAAACATTTTTTAAAAACCTTACTTATTTACTTTTTTCTATGGAATTAGAGAATAAACTGCGTAAACTCTGTAAAAAAAAGTCACCAAAAATTGTTTTAAATTTTATCTTGCCAATTAAACATAGAAAAATATTGGTTTTATTTTTAAAAATATTTCAAATAAAAAACAATGTTTTTTTTTTAATAGTTTAAAAATTTTTCAAAGTAAGTTATTTTTTTTTTCTA
>JBCFYV010009871.1:0-52161 GCA_039000515.1 Timema cristinae | reverse complement strand
TTTTAAATTTTTTAAGTGGTTAAACTTCTCAAAAAATTGTTAAAATAGTTGCTTTTTTTATTCAAAATTTTTTTAAATTTAAATGGAAATTAAATTGAGGATTTTGTTATATTAAGATTTTCCCCCAGTGCCTTTAAACAAGTTGAGGGTTTGATTATTTGTAATTTTTTCTTGCTTATGATAGTAAAAATTTTTCTCAACGCATGTTGTTTAATTTGTAATAACCTGGCCAAACCAAATGTGCCCCATAAATTTTTTTTTTGACACTTTGCTTTTTAAAAACTTTTTTGGGGTTATTGTTGACATTTTTGAATTACTTGAGGAAACATTAAAATGTTTTGAATTTTGACAGGTTTTTTGCTCCAATTTAAAAAAGTATTTTTTTAGTAAAAATGTATGGAGTATTATTAGTATTTGCTGTGTTTTGTAATGGGGTATTTGAAAAAAAAAAGGACTAAATGTAATTTTAAACCCTTTATGCACTTTAAAGGTTTAAAAAAATTTAAACTTGTTTAATTTGAGGGTTTTTTGATTAAATTGTGGAGATTGACAATGGGAAACAGCTGTTTTATTTTATAGAGTGAGATTTATTTAAGATTATTATAGATAGGTTTTACTTTGATAAATTCAAATTGTTTTAGTTTAACTACATGGGGAAAAGGGGGTTAAGGGCCCCCTGCTTTTAATATGACCCCCCAAAATTTTGGAAAAGTACGGACACGTTTATGGGAAATTTTTTAAAAAACTAATATAACTTTATTAATACCAAGAGGGACTTGGGTCGTCCTGATGTTTGTGCTTGAGGCTGTGTTTTTTTTTTTGCTCGAGAGAAGCTTTGAAAGGGTAAGAGTTTAAAATGTTACTACCTTTTACTGTAAAAAATTCTTTATTATGTTTAGTGGTTTAAATTTATAAATTTTTTAAGGTTTTAATTTTAAATGTATTAAAAACCTAAATTTAAATTAAGTTAGTGGGTTTTTGATTTTTATTTTCCAATAGGCGAGGGGGGGGAAATATGGCCCAACAGTGCTGGTAATATGACCCCTGTAAAGGGGGCCCCATATTCAATAAAAGGTTTTTTTTCCCCTTTAAAGGATTTTGACGGTATACGCGACGCATTAAAATACCATATTGTATGTCGCGTAAACACGTTTTCGAATTTTAAGGCGGGAGTAAGCCTATACGTGTGAAAACGCAAAGGTTGATCTTTCCCATCATGTGCTGCAGCTATTGGTTTAAAATAAAATTTTGTTTTTAATATTAAATTTTTTAAACCCAATAAAATTGTTCAAGATTGCAAACCGTAAAAACAACTCCCCAGCAACAAGTGCGGCGTAAAAAATAACTAGTCTGTGCATGTATTTTTTTTTGGGTGTTAGTGTTACAAAAAAGGTTTTTTTGTTTCGATGCCCGAAAAGAACTGGGCCCACGAAAAATAAAAAAAAAAGCGGGGAAAAAAGAAGATTGATAGAGGCGATCAAACCCTTAGTACAAAAGAAATGGGTTTAAAAAAGGGGAAAAAAACCTTTTGGTCCTAAAGCTCGCTAAAAAGTTGTCGTTTTTGAAGTACCCCCGAAACAGTGTTTCCTTAAAATTGGGGGCGAAGCCATTTTTAGATAAAATGAAAAAGAATTAGTGCTTTATTTATTTATGGAGAGAAAGTTCTATGGTGATGAAATGAGTGCGGATTGGTTTTCCAGTTTTGGGAGAAATGGGGGCGTCCCCCATTCACTGCGGATGAAAATCCCGGGAGGTGTCCTCACTTTTAAAACCCCCATAAAAAGTTCGATCATTTTTTAAAACCCCCGAATTTCTTTTTACGGCTAATGGATTTAAATCAAGCCCTTAAGGGGTTTTTTTGAATTCTTGAAGCAATTTTGAAAAAAGTTACCAGCAGATCGAATATTTTTTGGGGGACGAGACGGAAATTTCGTCGTGAAAAGTAAGTCTCTCCTGTTTTGGGTCTAAAGGAAAACCCCCAAGGGGGGCGCATTAAGTGTGCGGAGAGGGATCCGGGAACGTTGTTGTTGCATGGGGCAGGAGGGGTTTTGGATATGATTTTCCCCCCAGAAAAAATATGATGAAACAAAATAAAGGGGGGCCCCCACCTGGTGCTTTGGAAGATTCACCATCGGGTTGGATTCAAGGTAATTTGTTACTGTTTGGGTTTCGCTTTTCCCTGGAAAAAAAAAAAACCCCAAGCGAAGCTCCCATCCTTTAGTTCTCGCGGGCAAATATCCAAAAAAATATGATATTATTGAACTTGCCCGAGGAATCTGTGTCTACGTACCCTCCCCCCCAATACAAAACAAACTGGCCTTGATCGGTCATTTATGGGCCCTTTTTAAAGCATTTTATGTGAAAATTTTACGTCTTGGGATGCGCAAAAGAACGCCCCCTTGGACCATTGACATCGCAGAGATCCCCCGGGAAAAAAGCTTACTTAAGTGCCAAAGGGGGGAAGTAGCTGTAAAGGATTTAAGGACGGAATTTCCCCCTGCAAATCCCCATATATTTTGGACATGTTTTGCTTCCCCCGGTGTCAAAAGTGGAGATCTTGTTTCTTCAAGCAAGAAAAAGGTGGGTCATCAGAACATCACTCTCTTCAAGCATTGAGGCGATGTTCGGATTAGTACCCACAAAACACCCAAAACTTTTTGAAACGAAAAAAATTCATTCAGCCAAGTCGGTGCAAAAGATTTAAAAAAAAGCTGTCCTTGGTTTTGGGCTTTTTGTAAAAATAGCCTGCGCTAAGATTTAAAAGTTTGGGCCCTTTGGGTTCTGGTCCTTCGTCAAATAGGCATGTAGGGAGTTCTGTTTCCCCCAAAAGATATTTCCCCACCCCCAAGTAAGAAAAAAAGTAATAAAGGTCCCAACCTTCAAGGCGGCTTTAAAAACTTTTTCCCCTTAAAAAATTTGCTTTAGAGTTTATGTAGAAAAAAAAGAAAAAACATTCCGAAATGACAAAAGGGAGGATGCGAGAAAAAAAGGGGGGCTAAAATACTAAAAATATTGCAAAAGAAAGTTGCAATGACCTAATAAAGGGGAGTTCCGACGGAGTTCTACTACTTTGATTCAGGGGAGTCTTTTTTCTGATGCATAATCGGGGTTACCCCCTGAGACGGACGCGTTTGCCTATTTTTGGGGGATTATTTAAAGATACGAGGGGTGAACGTGGGTGCAATGCTTAGTGTGTAAAATGTGGGAAATAAAAATTGTGGCTGGAAAAAGAACGTACTTTTTGCGTTTTTTGTAAATACTATTTAAAGATTTTTTTTTGGATAAAATAAACTTATTAGACCTATATCTTTTTTTTTAAACTATTTTCATTTTTAAAATTGGTTTTACAGTATTGTATCTAAAAATATTGTAGTAAAAGGGTTTGATTGATTTTTATTTGGGGCCTTTTATTACCACCAAAGTTTTTTTTCCAAAAATGTTAATTTTACAAAATAATTTTTATGTTGCTATAGCCAATAATGAATATTTTGGATATTTAAAAAATATAAAAAGTTTATTTTCAGACTTTAAAAGCTCAATAACTCATTTGTAAATTTTGGAAAAAAACAAAGGGGGGCCCCCTTTATACCCCCTTTGTTATTTATTTTAAAAAAACACAAAGAAATGCTTGTTTAGGGGAAAATGAAATAAAAACCTTGTTACATATAATTACAGGCGAAAAAATAAATTCAAATGATTGAATTTTACTAACTACTTGTGAAAATGAAAATCCCTTTTGCTTTTATAAATAGCCCCAAGTCCCTACTAGGTGTGGGGCCCTATGATGTCTGTCAATCTCTTCCCTTTGGAGTGACGTCAAACTCAGCGGAAGCTTTTTTGTAGTTGTGGTTTTGGGTTTTACGCCTTACGCTAATATGTAAGGGTTTAGGGGTTGTGAGATGAAATGGGGGACCTACATTTGCGTGGAACCCGTAACGGTGGAGGCTGGCCTTCCACACATTCAAAGTTGTGTTTAAAAACCGTTTGTCAGGTAAAGGGAAAGGGGTTTTTGGCAATCGTAAACCCTTTGCGGGCCGAAGTTAAACCCTGGCCCCCTACCAAAAAAGTTGACATTTCCCCCTTAGCCACAGGTCACCTCAAGTTATTAAATCTCTGGCAGTAAAGTCCCAGGCAGAAACGGGCACAGACTAAAGATAAATACAAATTTTAAACCCCCTCCGGGTAGGCAGAGTCTGGTACAAAAATTTATAAATCCTGGTAATATTACCTCTTGAAAAAATTATGAAAAAACCGTCCCCTTATTTTCACTTGTGTCCAAATTTCTGTTTTCCAAATGTGTTTGTTGAAAGAAATGGGCTATAATTTGCTCTTGCCTTTTTTTATCCATCATAAGTTTCAACAAGCACATACATTTAAAAATTGTTATCGGCACGTGTTATTCATTGCTTTTTGAATTAGTCTCCATTTGTTTTAATTACCAAATAAAACATTCAACATTTGTCTGCTCGAGAAGGGCGCTAATTGAAAATTGTTTTGTTGATCAAGTTTTGATTTTGGGGAAAGGTCTAATTAAGTAAAAATTTGAGGGATATGTTCTCTTTCAAAAAAAAATGGGTACTGAAATATTGCCCTGATAGGGGTTTTTTGTTTCAAACCCTGCCCGTTTTCAAGTTTTTGGGAAAAAGTTGAATGCGAGAAACCCCACCTCATTTTTTTTTTAAAATGCCCTAAATAAATAGAATAAATAGTATAGCCTGCAACCGCTTGAAAACCCGATTGAAAATACTGTTTTAATTGGTTCTGTCCCCGGGGGTTTTTTGGATTTTTTGGTATGTTTTTTTCGTTTTACATCCAAACCCCAAATTTTGGGGAAAGTTCCACTTATTCCTGTTTTGGAAATAGAATTTTACAAATGAATGCATCTCAAATAGCCTCACATGTAAATGAACATTTTACAACTATAAGTCTGAAATTTAAGAATATCCAAGTTTGAACGAGGAGTTGTTGCCAAGTACCTAAAAACTAAATTTTATTTTAAATTTTGCGTTATATATTACTAAATTAAAAAAATCTTTTCTAAATGAGTTAGAGGAAAATTGTTTTAAAACGGGAGGGAAAAAACTGGGAATGAGCCAAAAATAGGGTTGGGTGAAAAACGGAAAAATTATAAAAATTACACAAAGCCTTATTTTTAAAAAAAATATTTGATTGGTAACTAATAATTAAAATAGTGTGTGGGGGGGGGGGGATTGTAAACGCGAATCTTTATGAACCAATATAAAAAAAAAAATACCCGTTAACAATTAAAAAAAAATTAATATTATTAAAATTATTTTATATTTTTCAAACATTATAATTTTTTTTTTTAAAAAAATAAAATTAATTTTTAAAAACTCTCCCCTTTATTTTTTAAATTTATTATTTCCCCATAAATATTTATATTTTTTGGGAAGTAATAATTAAACAAAATTTTGTTAAGAATTTTAAAACTTAATTTTTATTAAAAACAAAATAAAAATAATAAAAATATATGGCCCCATATATTTTTAAAAATCTATATTAAATTTTTTTAAATATTGCCACTTATCCTTTTATATATTAGAGAGAGAGGTTGTGCGAATTTTATTTTTTAAAAATATTAAAAGAAAATTTTAAATAAGTAATTTGTGATATTTTTTCAGCGGACTGAAAATAACAATGGGAGGACTTAAACAATTTTTCGAAAAGATTCCAAAGAAAAAAAAAATGAAATTGGAGTTGGAGAGATTCTGTAATCACTTCACGGGCCCATAATTATATTTTTTTTTTTATCGATACTATCGCGAGGGAACTTCAGGGAAAATGTATCACCTGAAAGGTGCAAAAAATTAATACTCAGAATATGTCGCTTGTCAGGAATGAAATGTTATTTTTGGGACCCCGACATTGCTTTTTACAAAAAATCAGTCCCAAGAAACAATAAACCCCCCATTACTCGATTTTTCCTTAAAATAAAGAAATCCTCAACGATACAACATCTATAAGGTAAAGTTAGGAAAAACTTTTGTGGAGACCATTCTTTGAAATAGAGGAGCCAAAGTCAAAAATATTTTTGAGAGTGATAAATGAAGGGAATATAGGAGTTAAAGTTTTTAATTAGTGTCTTTTATCTAAAGAGCGTGCGAATATCTAAAAACTGTAAAAGGAAAAAATGCAGCAAATATTTTTGAAAAAGGGAAAAAGAATTGAATTCGGAGTGCTTCCAAGGAAGCGTTTGTTAGATATGTTTATGGACCTAAAAGTGTATCGTAAAAACTATTTACTGAAGGATCAAATAAAATTCTCCCTTCTCAGCCCTTTCAAAAACAATGAAACTCTTCACTTTAAATCCCCCTTTGCAAATTTACCTAAAGGTATTTTTACTTTTAATGATGTTACAAGTAATGTGGTTTTTTACGAAAAAATTAAAAAAGTTGGCCCCCCTCAAAATAACCAGGACGCGTGCGTAAAGAAACAAGGGAGCAAAAGGGAAAAAAACCTAGTTTTTTTGAAATTAGCAAATATAAAGGAATGAAGAACATCATTATTTTAAAAATGGCTGAGGCGTTTGTGTCTGGCAAAAAATCAATCCAAGTGATTCAATTACCCATCGTAGATAACTAATATATAAAGCCCCCAAGGGGAATATTTAAAAGTTAAATTAGTTGTTTCCCCGCTGAAAAGCGAATGAAACCAAAAAAGTTAATTTTTAATATATATGAACCCCCCCTTTATCTGAAAGGTGAGAGGGGCAGAAAATTAGGTAAAGAGTTACCTGAAAAAACTAAAATTTTTATTTAGTCAAAAAAAGAACAATAAAAAGTTGAGCAAAAAACAACCCCGCGTGAAGCGCGTTTTTTCCGTCCCGGGGAAAAATCAATTAATCAAGGTAAAAAAATGTTCCCTCTAAAAAACAAATAGTTCATTAATTTAAAAAGGGTAACGGCCCGGGATTCATGAATGGTCTTTGGTTTTCGTTAATTGTTATTTCTAAATGGTTCTCTAGCTTTTAAGTTATCACCTAGTATAAATTATATCTTTCTTAAGCGCCGTAGAAAAATTTGAGTCATAGAAATTAAAAGGCCAAAGGGGAAAATAAAAATTTAACAACCCTAGGGTTTAATTTGGGGAAAAACAAAGTGAGCCCAGAAACAGCTATATCGAAAACAACATACCGGGTTTTCAAAACCCAGGCCCTGAAAATTCAGGCAAAAGCAAATTTGGAAAATGTTGAAAAATTTAAATAGGGCCAGCCCCGGGTTATAAGCGGTGGGAAAGCGAGGGTCAACCCCCAGCAGCGATAAGCGCGTGATAGTCAATTTTTCAAATAAACATAATTTAAATTACCAAGCCAAATGTAAAATTTAGAAAGAGTTCCCCCATGACCCCCGAAACAGAAATTTTGGTAGGAAGGTAAATCCCCAAAACCCCGTCGTCCCCTCCCTTTTTCCCTCGAGGGGTGGGTAGTAAGTGACTGAGCCGTACGCTAGTATTTAACGAATAAAATTCCCAGAGAAGGGGGCGGATCGAAGGAAAGAAGGTTGGGAACATTACAAAAGGGGGGAGGAGAGGTTCGGACTCTATCGAACCCCTAGCCCCTTTCGAAGTCGGCAAAGGGGGGAAACGGAACTCTTCTATCATTTCTTGGGGCCAAACACGTGGTCGACCCTCGTTCCCGGCAGGCGGGGCACGTTAAAGTCGTGATGTATTTGGCGAGGGTAGGTCGCCGGTCAAGCTAGTGCGCGGTTGACCATTTGGCTGTCCGTTGGGAGTGTTTTTTAAATGTAAGTCGTTACACGCTGCCCAGTTGTTGTCCGAGTTGGTGGTGTTGTTAAATGAAAGTTGTTACATTATATAAGTAGCAATTATCGTAAAAATTTGTATTTGAAATAGCAAAACCCAAAAAAATTTTTTTAAATATATATATAGGAGGTTATTTCCAAAAACTTCATTCTTCATTTTTTCATTTTTCGAGGTATAGTTGTGTCTAGATCTGGCCCCCTGCGCGAAATGAGCAGAATGCCCCAAAACAGTCTTTTTCCCTAGTTAAAAAAATTTTTTAAAAAATCGTTGTCTTCCATAACTTCATACTTCCAAAAGATTTGTTCCCAATTATTAATTCTTCCAAAAAACAGTCGTGAAAACTTCAATTCCACAGGGCTTATTGTCCTACTATTGGAACTTTCCATAATACATTTTTTTAGTTTTTTTCAATGAGGGATTTATGTAACAAAAGTAGGATAATTTTTTTTTTAATCTGTGGTATTTTTTTAAAGTATTTCAGATGCAGTGTTCTAGTTTTTACGTAAATAAAAACCTAGAACGTAAATGTTATTTTCTAATGAAACACATGAATGGTAACAGGTCTGACAACTTCTACTAAAAAATCAGAAAAAAACGACGAGAAGTCACATGGAAGAGGAGAGTTAAACAGAATGGGTAAGTTTTTTGAAATTTTAATTTCCCAATATTATGAATCAAATTTTTTTTTCTTTTTGGCTTTAATATTTTAATACAATTTTTTTTAATTCTGGTTGTGTTAAGTTATAGGAGAATTGATCAGAGCATAATATCCTGGGTTTAAACATCCTTATCAGTGTCTTGTTGAAATTAAATTTGGTTCTTTTTTTTACAGAACAAATCGAAAAAGTTGCCAAAATTGCCTCAATGCCGTACACTTCGGGAACTCATATGGTTTTGGGTTTCTTGAAAAGGGCTTTCGCGCTTTCACAACGTTTTTACTATTCTGAAAATTTGCTAAAGACAATTTCATTTGAAGCATCCTTTAAAAGAAAAACCCAAAAAGAAACGAATAAAAAAGGGCAAAAAAAAAGCTCGGTAAAAACAAGTATTTTATTTCAACAAATTAGAGCTTGGTAAAAGTTTGTTCACCGACATTTCTCTCTATTTAGGTATATTGCTTTCCGAGTGCGAAAATTTGGGGAAAAAAGTTTTCTTTGAAGGAAATCTCAAAAGAAAGGGGGGGGATCCCCAAAGCAAAAAATCATTGGTATGAGACAAAGTGTTCGGAATTATCTTTCGATTCGGGGTTTGTGGGTTACTTTACCGAGAGGGGAAAACTGTGAAAAATTTTTCCCTAGTGATTGTTATTGGGAAAATTTGTGGTTACCCTCAAAAAGAAGAAAATTATGAAAATAGAGTTTGTACTTTCTTCAGAGACATTTTCAATTTGATTTCAACTATGCTTTAAAAAAACCCCAGCTCCGATGAGTTTAAAGCTCGATTAAGAGTATCTTTCCCTCCCGCAACGGGCGTGAAAGAATAGAAATGGAAAACTCACGCCCTAAAAAGAGAAGCAGTGTTTTTATGTATTTTAAAAAGGGCAGATAGGGGTTTCAAATTTTTTTAAAAATTTTCTTTTACTGTGAGAAAAACCCTTGTTCCCCAAAAATTTCCCGCCCGTCGCTATTACAGCCCCCCGTTGTCCCAATAAAACTTTTTTTTGTGTCGGCCTAAATGCACCAAAACCCAAAAGATACCGTTTTCATTTTATGGTTAGAAAATAAGAGCAAAAGGCTCAATGAAATTGCTTAATTTTTTTCCCACTTTTGGTATTTGATTTGCACTTCAAAAAGTTGGTTATTCGTATGGGGCCCCGGACGAATAAAAACTAACCGTCTTTGGGTTTGTTAGAAAAGGGGTTTTGGTTTGATTTTCTGGAAATTGAAAAGGTTACTTTACTTTTCTGTTTTGGGCCCTTTTTTCCCTACCTTGACAGAGTTTTTGGGTCGGATTGAGAAAATGTAAAGAAAAAGATCCAATTGTTCACCTGAGGAGTTGAGGAAATTTTCCCAAAAATTTTGGGCCGTTGGGGAGTGTTGGAGATGATGTCCTGTGTGAAATTTGGGAAGGTGGCTTAACCCCAATAGTAAAACAACCAGAAAACTAATTTCAAATTTGCTGCTCCAAAGTTTGTTTGAAAAAGTGCCCTAAAATCAACAAATCCTTTAAAAAGGGGAGGCAAATTTGGACAATTTGTAAAATTTTAAAAACCTCTCTTAAAAAAGGAAAAAAGCTTAAGTGGGAAAACCCCTGACCTATACCTAACAAAGTTACTGTAAAATACGAAATTTTAAAAGATGTAAAAGTACTGTGGAAAAAAAACATTTGGCAAAGATTGGGGTAATGGAGAATTTGTTTAACTCTAACACACTGAAGGAACAAAAAATTTTTCCAGACAAAAATGAAGTTGAAGGGGTTGAAGAGATGGCCTGGAAGAAACTGAAGATTTAAAATTAGGTGCTGATTTTTTTTGTGTGTGCGTTAGACACTTGAGTTATTTTGTACAAAATTTTTTTTTTAATAAGAAAACCTTAAAAATTTTTAATTTAGGTGGATTTAGGAACATTATTAGTGTGTATAAGCTAAGTCCATTATTTAAGTTTTTTTAACTCAATTTGTGATTTCTCAATAAACATATTATTGTGAAACGTTTTTGGAATTTCATTAACATGTTAATCTGGCGGATGTTTAAAAAAAGTATAGATCAAAAGTTTCATTAAAAAACTTAAAAATTCAAAACCAATGCCCCAAAATTAAACAACCCAAAATTTTAGTATTTTTACATAAAATGTGAATCCTAGATTATTTTTGCGCTAAAAACCCCATTCAATCTAAACTTTTTTCCCAAATAAAATCGATTTTTGAATTATGTTTTGTAAAAAAAATTAACGGTTTTTTTTTTTCCCCAAAATTTGCCAGGGGGAAGAATAATTTTTGGGGGAATACCCTCATATATAAAAAATAATGTATTTGTCAAAGCGCCAAAAAGATTATATAAATTAACAATTCCCGTTGTTCTAACCCCAAAGTAAAATAGATAATTAATTTTTCATTTATTTAAGAGTATAAATTTTTTCGTAAACCCCCGCAGAGCCTTTAAACCTAACTGTAACCCAAATTTGTTTTAAATATATATCAATAATTCGAATTGGGCAAAATTTGCTCAAATAAACTTCCTTGGACTTTTTAAAAATACTTGCAATCATTTAAAACAGAAAAAGTGAAGATGAGAGCGCCCCAAAAATTACAAGAGTACAAAAGCAAACTAAATTCCTCAAAAAACAAATATTGATGCGGTTTCTTCCTTGAACCCCCCCAGAAAAACCCATCTAGCAAGCTGAAACAAAAAAGTAAGCCCAACAAAAATTTTGAAAAGAATCCTCCCCTTTATTTCATAGAACAAAATTTTACAAAAATTTTTCCTCCCCAGTTTTATGCCCCCTCACCTTTGTGAAAGTCAGTGGTAAATGAGTGCGAGGAGTACTACCCTTTATATAGTAAAAAACGTACATATTTTCCGGGGGGGGGGGGGGGGGGGAAAAAGCGGATGGAAAAAAAAGAACAAAAGGGAAGTGAGGATAGCGCTCTCGAAGCTTAGGGTCAGTATTAACCACTCAAAGTTTACAAAACCCTCCCGATGGGGAAACCGGGAAATGACCTTGGTCAATTTAAGTCCTTTTTTGTTGGGGGCTGTGTTCGGCGAGGTCTGTTTCCGTGACATTTTTAACCCCCAAGGAGGGGGATTTTCTTAGTGTGTAGTGCCTTCAGACGGGGAAAAGCCGGGCCCCATTGGTGGTGGGGTTTTGTAACCCCTATTTGGGTGGTAGTGTTAGATGTTTTTGGGTTGAAAATCGTTACAATTATTTTATTTTGTTATTATTGGTTTATACCCCATCGACACAATGGGCCCATCCTTGGTATGCTCAAATGGGTCATAGTAAAAATTGAATGAAACATTGCAAAAAACAACAACAAGTGTTCAAAACCAATAAAAGACAAAAAAAAATATTAAAAAAATATTTTAGTTAAAAAGAAAGAAAAATGAAAAGTAATAATCTGTTAAAAAAGATAGAAAGTGTTTTAAGTGTAAAAAATTGTTAAACGACCAAAAAAATATTAAATTTTTAAAAATTTTAAAAAGGATTCGATATGAGATCAAACCCAAATGGTCATTTTTAGAAAGTACTAAATGGACAAAAAGTTCTCTGGGTATTAAATAGGTAAACAAATACCCTTTGCCGTCCGTAATAAAAAAACTAATTTCCCTTTTTAAATTTTTGGGCCAGAAAAATAGGGGCATATTTGCGAAAATCACCAAATAGGGGTACACTATGGGGAGAAATGAAAAATTTCACAACTGGAGGGGATTTTTTAATAAATATCCAGGGTTTTTAATAGTGTGCCGAGCGGATCTCGTGGATGACTTCTCTCTTCTAGATTTTTCGTATAAAAGAGAACCCGCGCCTTCCATGTGGACCGGTGACGTGTGCGGTGGTGGCAAAGCAGAAACCATGCGCTAGGGTCGGTCTCTGTCAGTGAGAGCTTGCCGACGCAAAAAGGAAAGGGTTAACTTGTCTGATGGATGAGTAAACCCCTCTTAGAATGGTAGTCTGGCGAGCAAATCGCCGTCCACGGCCCCGTACCCGTTTTTGGGACTTTTTGTGGCTGTACCCCCAAAAAAAAAGATATAATAATTTTATCAAAAATTTGTTTATGCTTCTAAAAATATGACCCAAGGGGTGGAAGTGCAACTGGCTTGTTCTGGCAAGGGTCGAGCCCCATGCTCGTGTGGGAGTAAGCCCCCACGAAAACTACCCCTTTAGTTTTAAAAACATGACACCCCTCGGAGGCGGGGGTGTTGCTCCTTGGCCCCCTGGTCCCCCAGTTCATTTTAAAAGCCCCGCGTAAACAAAAATCCAGCAAAGGGAGGGGAATTAAAAATCTTTTTTTAAAAATTTGCCATTTATTATCTGCACGAGGGGATTCGGGTTTTGAGTGACAACCCCAACAGCCATCATGGAATCCTTTGTGAGAAAGCGGTGACCGTAAAAAAAACAAAAAGATTTAAAAATGGGTTAATTCCACGTAAGAAATCATGGTTACCAGGTTAAAAAATTTAAATTTTGGCCCTTCCCAAAAAAAGGTGGAGCCCGAAGGTTTACATTTAAAGCGATCCGTGTAAAGGGTTTTTTAAACCCCTGAAAGAGTGTTAAAAAGAGTCTAAAAGCCCTTATTAGGAATTTTGGGGGGGTCGCTTTGGGGTATTGGCAAATAAAAAAGGGCTCCCTTCCCAGGAAGAAATGGGAATGGGAATGTGGGGTCCCTTTGCAACTACCCCCCACAGTTAAAAACCGGAGCCCCGGATCCAAAACCTTTCCCCGTAAGATGCCAAAAGAGGGGACCCCGATAGAAGAGAAGGGGTTTACCTGGTTTGCACAGATGTGACGAGTGGTGGTTCGAAAGGCACCGTAACAGTAAATTTCCTGCATGTGGAATATCAGCATTTTTAAAAGCCGAAGGTCTAGTGACCCATAAACAAAACTCCGTAACAAGTTTGATATCCCCTGGTTTTATAGGGGCGCTTTAAAGGCTTCCCCCCCACGGGCGTCTGTAAAATTGCCCCAAAAAAATTTAAAGCTTTAAAAACCCCAAAAGAGATATGGGCGGGGGGGAAATTTTTAATAAAGAGACCCTCCGGGCCTTTTTGAACCCCGTTCCCCTGGAGGGAGGTAGATGAGTTTATTTTTCCCTTCAAAGGGGAGTTCAAGCGATAAATTTGAGATAGGTACGTTTTGGTATTTTTATGATAAATTGCTTGTGGAGTTAGCCCCAACCCCCCGCTAGCGATAAAGAAGGGTAAAGGGTCGATATAATCGACCCAACGAAGATCGGATTTACTTTTTGGGGGGGGAAGTGGGTTTTTTGCAAAAAGATGGAGGTTTCAGGAAATTTTTTTTTTTTAATTTCCTCTAACGGCATAAAAACCCCCTACAATTTTGTATTAGCGACATACTTTTTTAATATAAAATTTAATTAACCCCCGCAATTTATGAACTTCTCTTAAAAATTTAAAAATTGGTTGGGCCTTTTTAGGGGCCCTTGCCCTTTCCCCGTTCTCCCGGGGCCTCCCCCTTCGGAGAGGCTTTGGTTTATTTTGGAGAGATGGGTACTGGTCTTGCTCGAGGTTGGTTAAGCCCCCGCGTTTGTTTTAAATTAAATTTATTTGGCAGTCCCCGTGATCCTTCTTCAAGGTACCCCGCCTTTGGACCTGTGTTCAAAACCAATTACCCCCGAGACCCGAAAGTGAGTGGGGAACCAAAACAGCCGCACGTGATTTAGAGCCAAGTGTGTCAAGAGCGTTTTTTGCAAGAAGGGGGTCGAGGGGGTTTCCCGGATGGGTCGGGGAATTCTCCGGGGGGGGTCTCCCCGGGGTAAGGGGGTGGAGGGACTTCGTGAGGGGGTACCATGTAATATTTTTGGGACACCATAGTGGTGTGGTCGTTTGTGTGTCTCGAATGAGCGAGTGGTCAGGTCGTGTAGGGTCTTTGCAATATTAATGCGCAATGGCAGTTGGAAAATTTAGTTTTGGTGACAAATTTTTCTGTAGGAACTTTGAAATATCGAAACTTGCAGTGAAATTTTTCTCTTTGCGTGCTGGGCCCAAAAAGGGATTTTTTAATGTTTGGATTCCGGGCTTTTTTTTCTACCCTTCCCGTTCGAACAGGACCGAGCCGGCAAAAAATGGGACCTTGAAATTTTTTAAAGAATTTGGGAATGGAATGGTTGTGTCAAAGGGCCTCCGTCCACAATTGCACAGGTTGCTTACCACGGTATCGCAACTTCTTGCCCCCAATTCTTGGGCATTAAAAAAAAACGGAGGGTTTGGGCATCGGCCGGCCCTGGCACGTGGAAACCCTTGGGCTCTTTGGGAGGGGAAAGGAAAGGGGGCAAAAGTTAGAATATAACTTCGGTTTTTTACTCATGTTCCTTTTGGAGGTGATTTTTATACTTCGGTGAGATGTTTTGGGGGAAAATCCCCACAGTGTCCCCAATGCTTAAACGCGGGTCAAAACAAGGCCCCTCCCTTGCAAATTTGGGAACCCGTCGGTTCCCCTTCACTTTAAAGATTCGAGGGTGGGGCAACGGTTTAAAACGTTTTGCCTTATTTTTTGCTGCTGAGGTCATTGTCGTTGGATCATTTTGTTCCCTCGCGCAGTTTTTTTAATTGAAACCCCCGTGTGTTCCACTTTTCATGTTTCGGGGGGCAAATGGGCTAACCCCCTGAGGTTCTCCTTTTTTATCTTTCGGGCAACCCGGAAGTGGTGGGGCCCCCAACTTTGGATTTTTTAAATTAAAAGGGTGGACGGCCTTACCCCTTTACCTGTTATCAATTTACGATTGCGGGGGGGCAGTGGTTTGCAGGGTGTCTTGTTCGCTTTAGGGACAGTAAGGGGTCAGCTGCGAATTGGGGGTGGATACCTTTTTTGGGGGAAATGCACAATATCGGATCGTAGACCATGGGGATCCCAAATTGGTTCTCCAATAAGGAAGGCCCCGTTAAGTCCGGCGAGTTTCCCACCCGACTCTGAAATGCAATTCGCTAGCGCAGCGCCCGGAGGGGTTTCGTAGCAATGTGTGTAGGAAAGTTTCCAAATTTTTCGTCCCGGGCCCCATGAACGCCCCGATGTTTTCCAAAATTTGGGTCCGGTTTTGTCATTTGAAGGCATTTACAAAAATATTTCATCGGCGCATTTCTTCAGGAGCTCAAAACAAAGGTATCCGTATTGTCCGGAAGAGCGGTTGTAGCAAGGTCGTCAAAGAAAAAAGCAAAAAGGGTTCCCTGCGGATGAACGGCGGGGAAGGGGAAAAAATAGGGAAGAAAGTAAAGAAGGGGGAAAAAGGAAGGGGAGAGAGAGATAGGAGAAGAAGGGAGAGATAAAAAAAAGGAAGTAAAAAGGGTTTAAAGGAAAATTTTAAGTAAGGTTTGTCCACATGAGGTACGTCCGCGAGAGCCCCCCCTTTTAGTGCCTTTACGAAAGCAGGGGTTTTTTGGGGTATTTTAAATTCGTCCCCCAGGGGGGGGGGGGGACTGCCAAAAAATTTCGTTTATGGGAAAAAGGCGTCCGAGCAGCCATCTCGAGATGGGCAGTGATTTCAGCGTAGATGTTGGGCCTTATTGGGACCCTGGTTTCCAAATAAGGCCTGCGTTAGAGATTTTTAAAAGGGAAAAATTTTTTTTTTAAAAATTTAAAGATTTTTAAAAATTTTATTTAATAAAATCACAATATTATTTGATAAAAACTAAAATAAATAAAATTTTTTTTTATGTTGTGGGAAAAAGCTGGTTTATTTAAAAGTATTCATTGAAGGAGGATAAAGTTTTTAAGTTTTCATTGACCCCACCCCACACACTTTTAAAAGGCATTTTGACCCTTTTTCATTCTTTCATGCCTAATTTTCTTCAGAGTAAAATGGAAATACACTTAAATTTTTGCGGGCTTTTTGGTAATTGTACTTTCGGGATTAGGTGTTTCTTTTCATACTTACAAATTCCCTTTTTTGGCTGGGTTCTCTTTTGAGTCTTCGAAACTTGCAATCAATAGTTGACTTGTTAAAACATGAGCTTTTTAATTAAAAAGCCTTTTGTATTTTTTGTTTTTTATTAAAAGCCCCCCCCCGAATGGGGGTTTGGAAAAGGTTTGTCGTAAGAAACGGGCTAAAAAAAGAGGTTTTGAGCGGGCGTACCCCCGGCGGGAAAAACTATCCCATCTTTCCCTTTTACCCCCTTTTTTCTTCTTTTTTTTATTTCTTTCCTTTCTCTTTATTCCTTTCCCCGCCTTTCAGTCCCGAGGAAGTTTTTAGTTCCCGGGGACGACCATGGGAGCTAACACGGTTCCCGGATGAAAATTGGATACTGCGTTTTAAGCTCCCTTGTGAAAATGGCGGTTGTAAATTTTTAGTAGAAGGGCCTCGGGGTGACAATAACAGGACCCCAATTTAAAAAAGACGGTTGCGTTCTGAGGGCCCCGCGAAAAATTTGGGATTTTCCCGACCCTTACTGGACGCCTCTCCCTTTGGGGGTGCCCCATGCGAATGTTGTCGCGTCTAGCGAGTTGGGGCCTTCGTTTAAAAAATTAAAAGGTCTTTGTGGTGAAACATTTTTTCTTTTTAAAAAAATTGTTATCTAAAATTTTTACCCCTGCTAAAAGACGTCTGCTAAATTATAAATTTAAATAAAATATAATTCAAAAAATTTGTTCAATAATTTGAGCGTTAATATAAAAAATTTTTAGTAGTTGGATATTTTTGAAAATTTTTGAAATAATAAAAAAAAATATTACAAATTTTTTGGATATTAATAAATAGATTTCCTTTATGAGGTAAAAGTTTTTTTTAAAGGAAAAAAGAAAAATAAAATCATTGCAGTCGGTCGAAGGAATTACTCTGGCCAAAAGATTCTTTCCCGAGTCCTTGTTAAAAAATGTTGCTTTAAAAAGATAAAATGTATAAAATTACTTTAGAAAAAAATAACTGAAGTTTGAAAAGGAAAAAACTAAAAAAATATGCTTTTCGTAGGAGGGCGAAGCTGTTTTTAGAGTTAAAAACTTTTAAAAAAAAATTGTTCACCCCAAAAGGTTTTTAAAAGGGGGTTTGTTGAAACTGTTGAGTTTGTCCCAAAAATACATAAAGGTCAAGCGCATGTCCCGGAGGGCTACCATAGTCTAAAGTACGTCCGTTTCTGGTATCATTTTGATGAACACTTTATAGATTATTTTAGAAAAAACGGTTAAAAAATTTAATTTTTGTTTTTACTCAAAAATAAAGTTGTTTTTCTTTAAATCCCCTTTTTCTTCCAAATCCGTTCAGCATTTTTTTGCCGAGGCCTCAAAAAAAACCCCATTTTTTAAGTTTTAACTTTGAATTATGTCTTAAAAATATGAAAATTAAAGTGTAGACAAGGGGCATTGGGGGGGGAAAAAAATAATAAACCCAAGGCTTGATAAAATTTAAACTTTAATAATGGATGCCCTAAACAGATATCTAATTTGACTTGATAAATTTTTTGCAAACAAATAAAATTTTTCTTTTTTTTTCCTCGCGGGTTTTAAAAATTAAATTGTACGAGATTAGATAAGTATTGTTTCGTCAATCCCCCCCTTTTCCCCCCCGGCTACAATCCTTTTTTTTTTTCCTGTTTGTGCGAAAAAAAGATTTGTAGAAGACGTTGAAAATGAAATTAACTGTTTAAAATTGTTTTAAAAGTTGACGGAATATTTGGACAAAAACCCCCAAAAAAGTATTTTTGTTTAATAAAAGTATCGTATTTTTTATTGGTGTTTTTCGACGCTAACAATGCCCCTTAAAAACAGTTTAAAAAAAAGAATATAACGTGTTTATTTTATTATTTATTTTATTGACCGTCTTACTACCCCCGGGTTATAGCATTAGCTAAAGTGTAATGGTAGGGTGATTTTTGGATGAAATGAAGGGTACAGTTTAAGTGGAATCGAACCCGGTGGAGGCCTGGAATTCCTAATTCACAAGTTGTGTTAATAACATCTTTTCAGGGTGAAGGAAGGGTTTGGTAAACAGATAAAATCTGTGTGGGACTGAGGATTGAACCCCGGCCCCTAGCACAGAAATCTGAACCCTTTCCCCCGACCACCGGCACGTGAATTAATTAAATGGTAGTATGACATCGAGCGCTTCGGTGTTGGTCAAATTAAAAAAAACATTTAGAATAATTAAAGTAAAAACAATATAAAACGACAGAATTAAAATTTTTGTTTAAATTTGTCCGTTGACTGTTTATGGATTTTTTTTACTTTTCCGCTTTTTATCCATATTTTCGTGCGCTTTTGGGAATAGTTTCTCCCTTTGTTTTTATTTTTACGGAATTAATGTTTTCGGGGCTTGAGAAATAATTTAAAACGTTTCGGGTTTAGTTCAAAGCCCTGTTTTGAGCGATGAAAAATTGTGTGGGGCGGAATGTGAGGGAATTTAAGATGGCAATTCCTACAAACCAATCAGAGATAATTCTCTTGTTATTTGGGTTTATATTAACTATAAATGGGCCCCCTCATTAATAAATACGAGTGTATGTCTGGCTAATTTTTTAAATTGACAAATTTTTTAAAATTTAAGTTGGAATGGGTTTGGTAGAAATGTTTGTGTATGTCGCAACATTGATAGTGAGTTAAACCTAGAACATATTTATTTTATTTCGGTTTTTAAAACGTCGATAAAAGTTTGTGCACTTTTTTTTAAAAAAATATTAAAATTTCCACAGGGAAAAAAACCCATAAAAAAATGCTAAAAAAGCAGGTGTTTTTACATTAAAATTAAGTTTTAAAAAAACAGGGTTTTTTAAAAATAATGAAATTAAAAAAGGGAAAAAGGGGGCTTCACTGAATAAACCCGAGGGTTTACCGCATGGCGTGATCGTACCCCGCAGGGTTTTTTTTTTTTTAAAGTGGGGGAGACCGTCGTGAGCTTGCGTCTCCAAATGGGTTCAGTTGTGTAGTCGCCCGGGGCAAAGGTTGGGGGAAAAAAAACAAAAAAATTCGTGAATACAACTTTAAATGTATTTTGTAAGATTTTCCGGCCCGAAAATCAAAGCAACGGAAAAGGCCCAAAATATGAGAAAAATGGTTTGATTTTGATTTTTCGGCAAAAAAAATCAAAAATAAAATTGAAAATTTTTTAAAAAACCTTGCACGATACAGAAAAAATAAGCGGTTATATGTGAGGAATGAGTGGGTTTCATAAATACATTGAGCTTTTTCAGGAGGTTGACTACCAAAAAAAGAGGATTTCAATAGTGAGGTATTAAATTTGAAGTGTTTTTTTATTTACATTGTTTTGTTACAAACCCCTTGTCTAAATTTCAAGTTCTTTTTTGCATTAAAAAAAACCATTTGATTAAGGATTTTTATTAGGGAAATTAAAAAAATTTTTTATTCAAAATTTTAAAAAATTACAAGTTTGCATTATTTATAAATTTGGGGAATATTAATACAATTGAAGTCCAATCTTCAAAACAAAATAGGTGAGTCGTGAAACATGCGTATTGTTTAGTTAGTTTTGTTTCTTCGATGTGTTTATTATTATTTTTATTATTTATGGCCGTCGACCCTCGAGGTAAATTTGGGCCTTGAAAAATTTTTTTAAAAAATAAAAAATCCCCCTAGGGGAAAAAAGGGAAAAAAATTACCTCTGGACACTAATAGGGGTGTCAAAAGGGGTCTTGGTATAGATTAAGTGATAACCCCTAAAAAACCCAAGGTATCCCTCCAAACAAAAAACAAAACAAACTATTAAATATAAAAACGTTAAAAAAACAAAACATGTTTTGTCTTTTTAAGATTTTTTTTAAAAAACAGTTAAATTGTAATAAAACCCTTAAAAAGATCTCAAAATGGATTAATACCAAAAACCCTTTATAAAGGACTAATGCATTAAAAAAACCCCCTGGGTATAAAAAGGGAATAAACAAAAAAATTCATCGCGCCCCATCGCGTAATAAAAACCCCAGGTCACTTAAATTAAGAGCCCCGGGGGAAAGGGGCATATTTACGAACTCCCCCAAAAAGTGTAACACTCAGAGGAGCATCGCAAAATCACCTGGGGGGGATCCCTTCAGTAAAAAATATGGGTCGTGAAGTATGCCCAACCGGAGTCTCTCCGTGACTCTTCTTCTAGACTTTCGCATAGAAAAAGGGGGCCCTCCGAAACACCCTCCCCTGGACCCCAGTTTTTGGCAGGGGTCGAGACCATGTGTGCCAGGGGCGTAGACCCACGCGACAAACCTTTTGGTCTAAAAATGACAAGAACTCGCCTCAGGAGGCGGCGTGTGCCTCTTGGCCGCCTGGCCCCCAGTTCATTTCCTGAAAGACGGCTTTACCAGGGAATCCAGCAAAAGGGGAGGGGTGCTTTAATGAATCAAATTTTTAAAATTGTTCGTGAATTTTCTGCACGGGGATTCCAGGTATTCCCCGAGGAGGTGGAAATGCCAACAGAGCACCATGGAATCCTGCAGTGAGAAGGACGGTGAAGATATACAAAACATAAAAGATTTAAAAATGGGGTAGTTTAGCCCCTTTTAAAAAAATGGATTCCCAGGGGAAGCAAAAATTTAAAAAATTTGGCCTTCACAACAAAAAACAAGCCACGGAGGCCCGCATTTTTAGCCTCCCGGGAAATGCGTTTTTAAAAACCCCCAAAAGGGGTTTCGGGAGCTATTAAAAGGGCCCCTGTAAAAAAGTGTGGGGTGGTCGTTTAGGGAATTGGCAAAGGTCAAAAAGGCATTTGGGGAGGTATCTTCAGGGGAAACTCGACCCGGGAATGTGGGATGCCCTTTTGGGAGATTACCCCCGTGTCGAAACC
This sequence comes from Timema cristinae, assembly GCA_039000515.1. Lineage (NCBI taxonomy): Eukaryota > Metazoa > Arthropoda > Insecta > Phasmatodea > Timematidae > Timema > Timema cristinae. The sequence continues at coordinate 30,993 of JBCFYV010009871.1, read as the reverse complement.
GTGCACCTGATCCAAAAGCCCTTTTATCGCCATTTGGTTTCATACAAGCCCGGTTTGGGGGGTGAAAAACCCCGGACGTAGGCAACATGCTGGCCTACAAAAGAAGTTTCGACACGTAAAATGCCCGAAGTAGGCCCCCGGTAAGAAAAAAGGGGGCTACCGGCGTTGGGAAGATGCTGCGATGGGTGGTACGAAGGCCCAGTAGCCGTCGAATGCCAGCTGGGGGGAACTATCTGTCTTTAAGCCGAGGGTCTAGCTTAGCCCTACACAAAAAATGCCGTAATTAGTTTAGATTGACCAAGCCTAAAGGGCTCGGTTTTCCCCATCGCCCGACCGCTAAGACTTTGGCAAATTTAAAGTTTATGTGGGGGGGTCCAAGTTAAAATTTAAAAACAATTTAAAAATCCCGAAACCCTTTCGCTTTTTGAGACGGTAAAAAAAGTGGTTTTTTAAAATATGGGGGCTGGGTATTTTTGCTGTTCTATTAAAAATGGACAACCCTCTCTTTGGTGAGAGAAGCGAAGCCCTACGGATGCCCCCGATCCAAAATTGTTTCGAGAGCTGTATTGCCGTTCGCCCTGTGGGGGGGGAACTTGACGAACTCAAAAATTGCGAAAATAAACACAAAGAGGCATGACCCGTACGGTGGCACATTGTAAAATTGATTTTTTGGTTGCAAACAAATCAGCTGAAAATACCCCGAGGGACCCCCTTTTTTTTTTAATAAATATCGGATAGGTGTTATTAATTACCGAAGTGTCTATCGACATAAAATTTGGGTATAAAAAAAAAAAGGTTTTTTGAAAACCCCAAATTAAAAAATATTTTCAAAAAGCCGTCCGCCGGTGGATCGTCGCTTTCTCCGACGAAGAAGACAGCCTGATTGTTATGGGGGAAAAAAAGGGCCCGATAGCCCTCTTAGACAAACAAGTTGATCCCGTGGTCGGTTCGGCGAAAACACATTTATATTGTAGAGTTGGGGATTATAAATCCTTAAATCGTTATTAAATTATTTTTCCAATAATTTTCCACCAATAGTTAAAATATCGGTCATGCTAGTTTGGCTCTATTTTTTTTTGCCCTTTTATATTGGTAAAACGGTTTTTCTTGCCCCATAGTGGGGGGCTGTGGATCCAAAAAAATTTTGGGTTAAAAGTAGTTTCCCGTCCACGGGGGGAGTGACCACATCTCTAGAAGTGGGTTTGGGCAGGGGGCTGCCGGGCCTGGGGGAGCTAGGTCAGTTCATCTTTTGGGAAAGGGGGGTTTAATTCCCCGATTGACAAATCAATAGCATGGCGCTCGATGTTCGCTTATAAACTGCGAACCGTTTGTGTAGCTCGCAGTGCTAGAAAAAGCGGCGAACTCAGCCCTTTAAATTAACGACCTCCCCAAGGGGGGGGGAAAAGTGCCGTTAGCTGAGGGAGGTATTTTTTTTATTGGAAAATTTGTAATAATTTTGGATATTTCCCAAAATTAGTTGTGGGGGGGGTATTTAAGGGTTTAAAAAATTTTCTCCAAACTCTTTTTTGCTTTCACGAATTTAAACCCCGGGGGCTCGAGACGTAGAATCGGAATGATCGGTTCTCCATGTAGGACGTCGGGGAAAAAAAGACGTTTTGGGCCTTAAAGGTCCGAAAAAGCCCGACACTCTTCGCCCCAGGGGAAAGGGACGGTGGCGCGGTTTAGGGATGGAGGCCCCCGGCCCCGGACCCTAGAAGTAAAATATCAGTTTAACATCGCGTAGGGGGAGGGGTTTCGTGGAAAACGACGAGCTCGCGGAATTTATCCAGTCGGCCGTTTATCCCAGTTTTAAAAACCCATTGGGGAATGTGCTTACTTTTGGGGAATCTTGGAGTGGGGGAAAACAGTATAGGGGGTGATCGTTCACTGGTCCTTTGGGCATCCCAAGGAAGGGGCAGCGATATGGGCTAAAAAAGTTAGGTCGATGGGGGGACACCCTTAAAAGTGGGAAGTTTTTTTGGGTCTGGGGTTATTAGACCGGTTTTCCAGACAAAAATATCTTACACCCCCCGCGGGCATCTGTAAAAAATTGATCCCCAAAGGTTTGGCTTAAAGTCCCCCGTGTATAGAGGGCGGGAAGTTGCATAAAGAGGGCCCCTATCTCCTCTTGAAATGGTTCACGGCGGGGGTAATGCAGATATTTATCTCCCAAAACAAGGGGACTCGGACGGATAACTTGGAGATCGGAAAAGAGTTAATATTTTTGGGGTTTTATATGCTTCGTGCGAATTGCCACCCCGTGCCCCATCAAAGAAAAAAGGTTGTCGGTACGTACACTCGTACCAGAAACTGGGTTTTTCATTTGGGGGAAGTGGGTTCCTGAAAAACAAGATGGAAGATGAGGGAAGAAATTTGTTGTTTAATTTCCCCCCCACGAGCAAGAAAAACCCTAAATTCATTTTTGTGCGACTTTTGTATAATATTTATTTCTCCCCCAATCCCTGGCGTCTTCAAGAGTAAAATTGGTTATGGGAAATTTTTAGGGCCCCCTTTTTCCCTTTCCCGGCCTTCCCGGGTTTCGTTTAAGAGGGCTTTGTTCTCCCGAAGAGATTTGGGGTTGGGTGGTTGGGAAGGTTTTTTTTGCCCTTTGAAGTTTTTTTTTTTAAACCCTTAATTTTGGCGATACCCCGTTGGGCCCTTTTGAGGATGCAGGATCCTTGGCGGCCTCACCCGTTTCGCCCCCCACTCCAAACCCCCGAATTCTCAGAGAAGAGAGGGGGAAAAAAAAACGGCCGTATACTTTTGTCCCCCAGATGGGCTGGGGGGGGTTCCGAGGTGGGGTGGGGTTTCGAGGAGGGCCCCGGGAGAATCCTAGGTGGCAAGGGGGGTGAGACACTCTCCGAAGTTTTTTTGGGCACTTTTATCGCCACCGTTTTCCGGCGCACTTTTTACTATTTTTTTCTCGGTAGAGGTCGTGGACGGGCTCGAAAAAGGTTTGAAAAAATTAATGCGCAAAACGTTTGGGGAATTGTTTTGGTAACTATCTGACGTAAGGGTCTGAAAAAACCGGGGCTTGGCTTGTATTTTTTGCGGTTGGTTGTATGGAATCTTCTTTTCAGTTTGTTTCAAACATTTTTTTTCCACCTTCCCTTTGGACAGGCCCCCAGCCCCGCGAGGCGAACTTGCAGTTTAACAAAGAAATTTTTGGGGATACACGGTGTACGTGGTCCGTCCCCAATCCGCCGGTTGGTTACAGGCATCGCGTTAGTATGTCCAAATCTGGACTGAAAGCAGCGCCCGGGGGTTTGGGACATAGGGGACAGAGCCCTGGAAACCCCCCTCGGCCTCCCTTTGGAGGGTTTTGGGGTCCAAAGGTAGGATATAAGTGTCAGTCTTTTTTCCTGGTTATTTTTTTAGTATGCGTTATACTTCGGAATTCTGAAGGTAGTCTCACGATTTTCAAAGCTAGCAGTCGAGGTCCCTAGCAAGTGACCCCCCTTGCAAAAATTTTAGGAAGTGGGGTTCCCCTTACCGTATAGACACACATTGCTCAACGGTATTTCTTTAGGCCAGTATGTTGCCCGCTTTGGGTGGATGTTGTCTGAAAGAGAATGGGGCCCTCACGAAGTTTTTTATGACACACTTTCCTTGGTGACCATTTTCGCTCTTTCGGGATAAATGGGTCACCGTTTCATGTTTCCCCCTTTGTCACTCGAGCTTACAGGAAGCGGGGTGGGGCCCCACCACCTCTGGATTTTTTTAATTTAGGGTGGACGGTTCCCGTTTGCCACTTTCGATATTTCGGCCCTTGGGGGGGGGGGGGGGGGGGGGAGTGAGTTTCCGAGGGTTGGCGTCGGTGCCAGCGGGAAATGTTGTCGGGCCGCCCTGATTGGAAAACCCACAAAAAATCGGGTCGTAGGGCCCCGGGGGATCCCAAATTGGGGATCCCCTTATGGCCCTGTTAACTGTCCCCACGAGAGGCCCCCTACGAAAGTAGATTTACAAACCCTTGATAGGCTCGCGAGAAGAGGTCGTCGCAGCAAGTGGGGGTAGGAAAGTGCCCAAATTTTTCCTCCGGGTAGAAATCAACGATCTTTTCCCCAAAAAAGGGTACCCGGGTTATTGTATCCCCAGGGCCCTTCTATAAGGTATTGCGACCGGCGACTTTATTTTGGGCTAAGGCAGGGTATCCAAAAATAAAAGCGAAGGCGGGTTTTGTTGCAAGGTCGTAAAACGGAAGGCCAAAAAGGCCCCCTTTTGCAGGGTGAAAGGTGGGGGAAAAGGAAAAAAAAAGGGAAGGGGTAAAGTGAAGGGGGGAAGAGTGAAAAAAAAGGGGGGGGTGAAAGAAGAAGAAAATTGTGAAAGGAAATATTAGGTAGGTTTTTCCTCACGGGTTTTTGCCCAAAACCCCCCCTTTTAGTCGCTTCTTACGAAAGCAGGGGTTATGCGGGACTTTCTAAACCCGTGCAGGGGGAAGAAAATATGCCTAAAAAAATTTCATTTTGAGGATTTATCTTTTTTAAATAGTATGAAAGAAAGGTCTCCTATCGGTTTCAGATCTCATAGTACTGAAGGGGAGATACACGATGGTGGTCCCGCGACATGGAAAGATCCACCCTCTAAAAAAGATAACACATTTTATACAACCCGCCACGCTTATAACTCCCCAATCCCCCGCCCCCTAAATACGAGGCAAATTGAGGCCCCCAAAACCAAAAAAGTTTGGAAATCAAAAAAATCAAAAAACCTTTCGCTGCGATTAAAATTGATAGACCACGCCAATTTCCCAAAGAAAAATGAAATCAAGAAATCAATAACCTCTTTTAGCTCGTGATGAAATATTATTGAATAAATAGAAGTACGGGATGACATTGATCTTTTTTCCAGTAATGAACAAATTTAAAAAAATTTCCACCCGGCAGGGGCATTTCAAAAACCAAGTTTTTTCAGTAAAAAAAAAACGATAAACAACCTTCACAAAAAAGCCCCCCGCGACAAAAAACCATTTATTTTTCTCCAGGCCACAACCCCTTTAAAAACCATTCAGTGACAATGAGCTTCAATAGTGAGGCAAGTTCCCAAAAAAAATTGGACTTTTTCAAAATCACACTCTAATCCTGACAAGTCGGTAAGTGTTCAGACTTTTATAATATTTTTTTAGAATATTTGGTGTTTCAGAAGGGAAATAAGGAAACCTGGAAAAATCGGGGAATTTTTTTATGAGGGGAAAACTCCCGGGATTTCATTAAAACCAAGGAAAAGTCAGGAAATTTTAAAAAATCAAAAAAAAAAATAAATTTACACCCTAAATAATAAAAAAGTAAATGCTTTAAATAAAAAAAAACAAAAAATTTTTAAAAAAAAATGTAAAATATTTATTTTAGTATTTGACAGAATTTTGTTTAATTTGTGTAAAAAAATTTTTGAAAAAATACCCTGATATATTATATATATCGGGGGCTACGAAAATTCTATTGGGGGTTTTTCCCCTTTTTAGGTTTTCAGACAAAATTTTTCATTTCTTGATTTCTCTTATCCAATTTTTTTTGTGACTTGCATTTGCCCCCGCTTCGTATATCTTGAACTAAAAAATTAATTCTAAATCTCTTATTCCCTATCGCGTGGGAATTTTAAAAAAAACCCGGGCCCTTTTACCCTTTTCTACATCATAAATGGAACCCCCAAAATGTCAGCTTTCTAGGGGCCAAGGGTTTTGGGTGGGTTTGAGAGTTAGTGAGTCAGGGCTTTTTTTTATTTTATTTAAAAATTTGCTCCTTTGGTGGGGGGGAAAGAAACTAAAATTTTTTTTTGGTTTTTGTAAGGGGTGTTTTTTTAGGTTATTTTCTATAGAAGAACGGGCGTAAATGTTTTACAAAAAAATTTTACTAGAGAGCATTAGTGTCGTTTGGGGTTACAGTATTGTTGCTGTTTTTTGTGAAAAAGGTAGTTGTTAAGGGGGTCGTGAAGTAGGGTTGTGTTTGTGGAAAATTTGTAGAAGTTCGTCACTTTTTAGTTTTGTGTCGTGGGTGTATACATCACTGCTTGAACAATTTCGTTCAAGAATGTCACAATCCTAGTTGTGACTTTCTTTTGTGAAGAGACTTTGAAGAAATAGTCGGTATTCGTCTTATGTCTTTCTTCTTCATAAATGTAAGTACATTTTCTCTCATATTAATAGTCATTAATACAATAATGACTATGTTCATCATAATATAATTTTGAGAGTTGCTTTTAGACTACTTTAATCTTTCATCGCTTTTATTTGTGTCAATTTAGAATAAAACATAAAATTTTTATATTTAAATTATTAACCGTCATTATTACACCAGTGATTATGTTTATCATAATCACAATGAGAACTGCTTGTGTTGGATTTGCTTTTTTCACAACTTTTAAGGTCATGTCTATTTATTATGGTAAATATGTAATCTTAGCTACAAATTTTAAGTTACTTTAACATTTATTGTAAAATTATATAATTATAAAAGCGAGTAATTTTTATTTTTCCAAGAAGGGGGTAGTTCTTATTCCAAAGCAAACATCAGCAATCAGTAGAGATGAAATTTTATGCATTGGTGGGCTTGCGGTGAGGGGTTAAATTGTAGAAGTGGCACCCAGAGCTCATTATACTTCAAAATATAGGATGTTACGAGACGAGTGCGTTTATAAGAAGGGGGTGGAGTCGTAGGGTGGGGTAGGGGAGTTAGGAAGCACGGTGAATTGTGGGGAGTATATATTCGTTATAATCTTAAAATTATTTTAGTTTACTATTTATATAAAATTTAAGCTTGATTTATGAACATAACAGTTCAAACAAAGTCTCACGTATATTTGTTGCTTTACTTTTTTTTTAGCACCACGTCTTATTACCCATTCTGGTTAGATGCTATGTACTAATTACGCGGGAAGCCCGTGATGGAAGGAGACGGGATGTCACGTCTATAAGTAACTAGTAAAAAGATGACAACCTGACTGACATATTCAGCCAGCAAGCACTGTAGCCGATAGTAGAGTGTAATAACTAATAGCTGTTATTGGAAATTAGTTGATATTTTGGTTTTAATGACCTTTGGAGAAATTAATCTGAAAAAAAAAAATTTGACATTGGGGTTTCCCATTCTCGATTCATCATTTCCATTTAATCAAACTAAAAATTATTTTTAGAAATAAAATTGGCTTTTTTGTTTGGAAAATTTTTTCCCGGAAAAAAAAAAGGGGAAATTTTCCGTTACATCTTAGCAAGTAGAATGGCGAACAAAATTTTTCGGGTTTGGCTTTTTCCCCCGCGAGCTGATGTTTCGCTCTGGAAGCAAGAATTAAATTTTTTCCAATGTTTGAATTTTTTGTTCCATTTTCATTATGATTCCCGTGGTCAAATAATGTTAAGCTTGAACAGTCAAAGGTATGATTTGATGAAAAAAAAGATGCAAAGAATGGGATGTTTTGTCATACCTGAAACGGGTTTTGGATTCTACCTGTGTTAGATTTAAAATAGATTACAAAAAACATATTTCGTTATTCTGTAGCTGGGAGCGGAAGATACAAAACCCGGTTGAAAACTTAAAAACCAAAGCCAATTGGTCAAAATTTATAAATGAAACTAGGTGAAGGTATACTTAGGGTAGGTTGTAGGAAATCACGATGAAAAAATTTTTTAAAAAATTATATACAGAAGGAAAAAAAAATATTTAAAAACTAATATCAATACAAAAAAACCCAGAAAATGAAAACAAAAAAACCCCAAAACATTTAAAAAAACCTGTTTTTATTTGGTGTGCTGTAAATATCTGTGACATTTATTGGGGGAAATTTCCTTTATGCGTAGATTTAATTGTTTTATTAATTTATTTGTGTTATAACCTTTATTTTCGGGGCTGTTAAATTACCCCCCTTACATTTCAGAAAGGGACAGGCGAACAATTTTGTTAAAGGAACTTAACAGATGGACATTTTTTCAATGGCAAAAAAACCTGAAGGAAAACTTCCAAACTACAGCGGGTTTTTTTTTTTTCCAAAAAAAAATAATTATTATGTTGCATTTATGTCTGCAGTTGTTCTTTTTAATGCATTATTTATGTGTGGCCCCATTTTTTTTTCAGTTGATGCAACTTACAAAAACTTTCCCAGTAAAATCAAAAATGTAAAAGTTTTCTATTACCCCACTTTAAAAGTGTATTAAGAAAAATTGGATAAAGATTATTCAACGAAGTTTCGATTATCAAAATCGAAAAGAGAAACATTTTAGGGCCTACGAAAATGAAATAATCCTTGAAAAGGGGACAAAAAACGATTAAAAAAAAATCCTTGGGAAAAAAAATGTTAAAAAAAGTTAAAAAAACCCAGGAAAAGCATCGTTTCTCGCCAGGAAAAACATGAAAGGAGGAATTATTCCTATGTAACGAAGGTAAGTAAAATTTACAAAATTTTCACGATGAAGCAAGGATAAAATTTTTAGAAAATTACGGGGTTCGGGGAGTGACGCAACGAGACTATTGCGTCTTGCAGGTGAATTTAAAGAAAAAAACCCCAGTTCAGTGCTAAAGCAAAGCGAGCAACTGCTTTTTTTTTTACGTAAATAACAATCGCATTAGAGTGTGCAAACATTTTTCAAAGCTATTTAAGTTTTTAGACAGCCCTATAAAAAAACTGTTTGAAAAACGTACTAAATCGGGCCCATACAACGGATCTCGGGGGAAAGCAGGGAAAGCAAAGGCTAAAAGAAAGCAGGGAAAAGGTTTAGAACCAATAAATTCCCCACCCCGGAGAATAAAAGTCATTCACTCGGGCCCGTTCCGTCGTGAATCATTGAAGGTGGGAATGTTGGCGATCTCACCGGTTATGTGAAGTGTAAGAAAAAAAAACTTTTTCCATGGCAAAAAATTGTGTATCATAAAATTTTAAAGGAATTTAATATTTATTTTTTGTCCTAAAAGGACCAGGGGCCCCACTTGTGCAATTTATATAAAATGCCTAGATTTAAGAAAGAAAAACTTAAGGTGATTAAAAAATAAATTTAAAAAAGAATGTCCGTATGAAAACAATGAAAAAAGAAAATTTAAAGGGAAACTAGTATTAGCATTTTTTAATTTTGCAAGCGGTTTTAAAAACCCCCAGGGGTGACTTTCAGGTTTTATTTTTTTGAAACTAATGTTTCAATTTTACAGTGTCGAGTGAAAAAAGAAAGCAAAATCTGGCGTTGTTTTGTACGGGGGGATGAGCCCGGGGGTAAACGGGGAGCCTAAAAATAGGCATGTCTATTAAATACTTGAAGAAAGGTCGGAGAATCTCGGGGAGCTTGATTTTGTATTTTTTAAAAAACTGCATCGGAGGGCAAAAAACCAGTTTCTTAAAAGTTTTTTACGAGTAACTAAGTATAACTTTAAATCAATTACTCAAAAAATTCCTGATTTGGCACACCGATGGGGGAATTGGGCAATTCTTATTACCCCAAAAATCAAGAAATTTAAATTTGGGAAACCAATTAGTACCGAACAATATGTCTCGCTAAAAAGAACTGAAAAAAAAAACGATGGTAACCTTTAGGTAAAGGAAATTACTATACGATTTCTTCGATTAAAATATTGTTTTCCAGGTAGGAAGTTTTCTTTCGTGAAAGCTAACGACATAAAAATAATAAAAAAAATTTAAAAAACTCCGGACACCATTTTATAAAAACCTTTATTCACAAAAATGAGTTTTTGGAAATGAGTTGAAAAGTCCAAGAAAAAAAAGAAGTTTGTGTTAAACTATTATCAACACGTTTTAAATTTTTAAAAAGAAAAAAAATGATTTCTTAAATTTGTTAAAAAAAAACCCTACAAGTTTTATGAACAATTTTACAAGAATTGTAAGTAGTCCTCAAAAAAATTTATAATATTGTATACCAAATTTTAAAGGGAAAAAGTATGTTTATTTGTTGTTTTCACTTAATGCAGTATTTAATTTTTTTTTTTAAATAAGCTTGTTATTATTTTTTTACATTTAATCTTTGCAGTTGAAAGTTTTATTTTAGAACCATTTGGGTCTATACCTTAAAAAATTTGATTATAATTATATTATTATATTTTTTAATGCTATTTTAAATAATTTCGGGAAACTTGGTTTCATATGTTGTCTTTATAATAATCGTTTAAAAAATAAATTGGGGTTTAAAGAACTTAAAATTGTTGAAAAAATTTTTTTTTTCCTACAATAATTAATAAAAAATAATAAAATTAAAAAGAAACACCCAAAATTTCAGTTTGGCCCCCTTTTTTTTTTGATAATATAGCATAATCGAAAAGTGATGTAAAATTTTTTTTTGTGGGAATAAAATTTTTTATTTTTAAAATTTTAAATTTTGGAAGTCAAAAGAGAAACTATATTTTTAAGGGGAAAAAAAAAAATTTTTTTAAAATGTTCCTCTATATATTAAAATTATTTTAAAACAAAAAGGAGAAATTTTCAACAGTTTCCCCTAAAAAAAGGGGAGTTTTTTGGTTGGCTTTCTTCCCCCAAGAAAGCGATTGTAGCCCCTGATATTGTATTGTCCAAAAGGGAAATGATAAAAAAAAATTTGGGGTTCAAAACCCCGATAATATTTTTTTAAGGTTTATCTTTTTTTAAAAACCCGTTACTTTTTTTTAGTTTGGGTTTAACCCAAAATCATTGAACCATTGAAATGAAAACTAAAATAAAAAAAAAACATTTTTTCCCCCCGTCCCACTAGTTTTTTGTATAATGTCCAATTTCCCTTCCGTCTTCTTTTCTAATTATTTTAAAAAGGGAAAAAAGGCCTTGTTCATTGTTGTCGTGTCGAATATCCTCTTTTTTAAAAACTAGATCTTTTTTGCCCCGGCTTTGCTTTAGTGGAAGTTGATTATTACAAATACAAAAATAATATTTTTTACAGATTAATTTAAAAATTACTTTACGTTGAGACCATAATTTTACCTCAGATAAAAAATAATGAAGTCAATAAAAATTTTCCCCCCCTTTTTCTCCCTTATTAAATTTAAAATTTTCCCAAAATTTCCCTGAAAACGTATTTTTTTTTTCACGTCATAACCAAATACAAAATTTTGTTTATGTAACTTTCAAAAGGGGGATTTTTCATAAATATCACCCCCTTTTTTTGCCCCCTTTGGGGGGTGGAATTTCTAAATCCTTTTTGGGGGTCCCACAAAACAAAATAAATATCAGCCCAAATTCTGCTTTTAGCCTTGAATTTTGCGTCGGCGTGATGAATAGTCAGTCAGTCTCAGGACATTTATTTTTTAAGTTAGATTGTATCAACACAAAATTTCATAATAGTTTAAACATTTTTACAAGTGGTATACACACAACCACTTTTTTGGGGGGTCACTGGACAATGAAAACTCGCCCCAAATGTCGTGCATGAAACGATCGTTGTTGATTTTTGGGGGTTTCATTCATAAACCACGTAACGTTGTTGGGGGTGGAAGGGGACCCTTAATTGAAATTAGTGCAATGGATGTGGGGGGGGGGCCAGAAATGGGTAATCAAATGTTATGTAACCAAATTTTATGTTTTCTAATGTTGAAAAATGATGGCATTTTTTCAAAATTTTAAAAATAATTATAGAAAACTTTGTTTATGATTTGTATTATACCCGAGTCACTCTTTTGTGTAAAAAAAGCTTCCCTTGACATAATAGCTTTACTTTTGGGTGTAAAAATTATGTAACAAGTTGGAGGTTCAGGGTCAGGTAATATCTACAGGTTTTTATGGGGTGGGGGGGGGGGGGGGGGGGGGGGGGGGGGTTTTAAAGATAAAAAAAGGGTTTTACGGGTTTAGGAAGCCCTTTTAATCAGTAGAGTGTTTGAAAAAACCATATTCACAAGTACGGGGAAACCTTTTTTTTAAATTTTAATTAATATTTTGGTCTTAATTTGAGGTTAAGGCCCCATTTTAAATAAATAATAATATTTAAATTTAAATTACTCCTACTTATCCCTGTGTTTTCTTAAATGCTTTTTAAAAGGAACCAACAAAAAGTTATATATTGAGCTTTTAAAAAACTTCAAATGAAAGGGAAAATTTTTCGAGGCACCCGCCTTTAAATTAAACAAACTGTAACCCCAATTATTCTAATCAGCATATTCTTTGGGGGAAAATGGGAGGTGGCTGGGTGACAGTTCATAGAATTTCAAAATAAATTTTTTTATTATTATTATTCCGCTTTACTACCCATTCGGGTTAACGCAATCAAAAAAAATTTAAATTAGTTAAGATCAAGCCCCGGGATAGCACTTAGTTTGAGAAGTAATACACCAACAAAATTCTAACGTGATGCGGTTTTTTTTTATATATATTCTACTTTTTAAATATTTCGAAATTCGAAAAAAACATTTTCTTATTTTAAAAAATAAAAAAAAACTGAAATTTTTTCTTAAAACTCACAGAAAAATAGTCCTTAACGATCTGATTTTTAAATTTTAAATAAGTAACGTTTGGTTCTGGGTAAATCTAGTTTAGGGGAAAAATTTGTTGAAAATTTTTGGAAATTTTGTTAAAATTTTTTAAAATTTTTGAGGAGTATGATGATTGTTTTTTTCCCTTTTTTATTTATAGTTATTACTTCTCTACGACGGTTGTTTAATAAATTTTAAGCCAACAAAACAATTTAAAGTGATAAGGCCGGAAGGGTTTGGGGTTTTTTTTTTAAAATTATCGTTATGCCAGTTTTTTAGCATGCGCCCTACTATTGTTCATGTTTGGGTTTACAAAAACCATCCAGATTACGCAAGAGTGGAAAAAAGTAGAATGAAAAAAAATTGGGTCTAACTAAATGGAAAATGGGGATTGTTGGTTATGTCCCCAAATTAACTGAAGTGTGCAAAAGTTTGTTTTCTAAATAATAGGGGGGTTTTTGGTGTGTGGAAAGAAAACACAAAAAGATAGGAAATTTGAATTATTTAAAATATTGTCCCCCGGGCTAAAGCCGGGTTTTGATTACCACCACGTTTTTATTTTCTAAGGTTGCGTTTTTTTTGTATTGTAATTTTTTAAAACAAATGTGGTGTGAATATTGCTTTTATATTCCTTTGAATTGTTATAAAAAATATAAGATTGATGATATACAAATTTAAAAAAAAATAGGATCCCTATTACCCAATTTTGGGCGTTCTTTTTACATAATTTAACTTAAAGTAAAAAAAAAGTAGTGATGTTAACACTTGTAAATATTTTAAAAAATTTAACATTGCACATTTATATTTAAAATAAAATACTAGTATAATTTGGACCCGGGACACATGCATCGTTCCCACCACGTAACCCAAAATTTATCGCCCCTTTAAAGAACACTTATGCCCGGAGAAATTTTATCAAGGGTCGAGTCTTAGCTCCCTCAACCCCCCACACCCCCCCTCCCGATTTGGGAAATAGCAGCGTGGCCTGTGCTACACAACCTTGCGCAGTGTACGACCATAAGGCCCCAATTTTGAAATTTCGAAAATTCTCGCAAATCGCAGGCTGTAATGAAGAGCTAAATTTTAAAGGGTTTTTACTGTTGCGACTGGTTTTCAATCCGACAACACTGTAAAACCATGACTCCAAAAGGGTTGGGAATGGATGCCAAACAAAACCATTAACAAGATACATAATGAAAGTAAACTTTTTTTTTTATTGGTGATCTATAAAACGATTTGTTAGTTTTATTGGAAACATCTTTCGTGTATTCTAAGTTGTTTTCTCAAAAAATTTTATATTAGAAATAAAAGTTGTTTCCCCAAACAAAAACCCCTTTGTACACTTGTAACGATTTGACCCAAACTCAGTTTTACGGTTCAATCCCCCAAAAGGGAAAATTTTTAATGAGTCGAATTTAAAAAACGGGTTTGTAATTAAATTTGGTAATTTTTTTTATTTTCGCAATATTTTAAAAAATAAAAATGCCATAAAAAGCTACCCTCGAAAAAATAAAAGCTTGCTTACCTTTTTTTAAAAAAGTGTAAATTTTTGTATTTAAAACCCTTAATTTTTTAAATTTTTTTAATCCCTACAACAAAATTTCAAAAATTTAAAGAGGGTTGCGTTTTTATTTTTAATTTTTATTATATTTTTATTTTATTATTTTTTTATTATTATTTTTATTGATGGGGTTTTTGGCTCATGAACATTTAAGGGCTTAGGGCCCTTGAAAGAATTAAAAAATAATAAAAACCCCATAAAAAAGGGGATAAACAATTACCCGCGAAAAATACAGGTAAATCCCATATTCAAAATAAAAAAAAATATAAAAATTTAAAAACCCTTAAAAAAAAGCGATAAATACCCTTGAGCATCCCCTAAAGTGCCCAAAAGGGCTCTTAAATAAAAAAAGGATACACCTGTAAAAAAAAAACACGGGTATTCCCCTAAAAAGACAAAACAAACATATTAAAAAAAATAAACGTAAAAAGACACAACATGTTAAAAAAATAAAAAGTTAAAAAAACCAAACAAAAGTTAAGTGTACAAAAACTGTTAGAACGTCAGAACAAAAAAATTTTAAAGAAATTTAAAGTTCAATAGAGTAAAGTCCCAAAAGACCCCTTTAACAGTGATCAAATGATTAAAAGACCGATGGCGTATAAAACGGGGTAAAAAAAAATATCCGCGCTATCAGAATAAAAAAAAGGTCCCCCTTTAAATCAAGAGCTAGGTGGATAGGGCTAAATTTTCGACACTCCACCAAAATGGGATACACAAATAGAGGGGCATCGCAAAATCCACACGGGGGTGGTTTCCCCCTAAATAAAAACCATGGGTCATTATGTGGGTCGAGGGCCCCCTGCTGGCCCAGCGTTTTTTTTAAATTTTTACCTTTTTAAATTATTTTAAGGACTATTTTATTAGTCTACGTAGGTCAAAAACCTCGTATTTTCTATAAAATATATTTTAAAAAATTTATAGGGTTACTTATACGATATTTAAAATTGAAATTTAAAGTTGATAAAAAAAATAAAAATTTGGAGATGCCCGGGCCCTTTAACCGCGAATTAAACAGAGCGGTCACGTTATCGCAACCAAATTGCGGTAAGGGAAATTTTAAAAAAAATTAGAAAAAATTTAAAATTTTTTCACCCAAAAAAATATTTTATTAAAAAATTGATAAGGTACCCAAGAATCATTTATTTTCTTTGTAAACCTTTTTTGTACGTGGTGTTTTTTCAAAAACACTTCGGAAAGCTTTAAGAACAGGGGGATGCTCCATTTTGTTTTTTATGCCTATTCAACAGAAAAGGCCGTCTCGCATGGGTGGGCTGGCGAGTTAATCCCTCGCTATTCGATGTGTGGGGCGTCATTTTCGAGGCGTTTTAAAATTAGGGATTTGTGAATTGTGTCGAGATGGGGGAAAAAATTGCGAATCGTTACCGCACGTTTCAAAATAAAAGGGCCCCGTCCTAAAATCGAAACGGGTATGATGAAATTTCCCTGAACACGTTTGTATTACTCCCATCGTAAGAAGGGCAAAAATGATAGAAGTCACCCTTTGAGGTAGGGGACCGAGGACTGAAATATATGAAAAGGGGTAAGGGCATTGACTTTCCAAGTTTCTGGGCCGAAACGTCATTCGGTGAGTGCTCGGTAAGTGGTCAGAACAGTAGTATCGGCCCCAGTAGCGGTGAGTGTTCGGGAAAACATGGATAAAAGGGTCCACCCTAAGTACGGTCCCCGGCGAAGGCATGCCCGAGACGGCGGGGGGACGGTTGGGCCCCGCCGCTTCAAAAAGAAGCATGATGTCTTTGCCCCCCTTACATCTGACAATCTCCGAAAACCCCGGGCGGGGCGCCTCTCGGGGGGCCCTAGCAATGTGCCGGGGGTGGAACCGGGCATGTAAGCCGACATCATCTGTAGTGAGGAGCGGGGTTTGGCTCCCTAAGGTTGGTGGCGTACCCCCTTTGCGGGGATAGTGGGCAAACCTCCAAAAAGGGCCCCCCCTGGGAACCGGATGATAGCCTCGAAGAAAATGTGTGGAAGGGGGGAAGGCCAAGTGGGGGATGAGCTAAAGATGGGGGAAGAAAGCAAACGGGGGAGGCAGTGTCCGGAGGCTGAGTTTTTGACCCCCCCTATTGGGGAACTGGAGGGCCAATCCCACCCCAAACCGGTCTAGTAGGGGGAAGGGGAGAGGTAGTTTTTTCCCCAAATAACCTATGGAGGTCTGGCAGGGAGGCCGGGCTGGATTTTCTGGGGCCCGGTAAACCCCGGAAAAGCACTATGGACTCCCGGTCCATGCCCACGAAAAGGTTCCCTCCCCAGGTAAAAATGGTTGCACTGCGAAAGGCTGAAAAAGCCCACATCTGTTGCGGGGAAATCCCCCCCGAGGGGGTCTCTTGGGGTTTTAGTATGGATCATAAAGTCCCATACTCTCAGCTAGAAAGTCCCCCAAATTTCCCCTCACCCCGGCGTTCACTCGCATTCACCGATCATTGATCAGTGAGTCTTTTAAATTTGGCGCTCTTTGATTTAATTTTTTCTAAAAAAAAATTTAAATTGAGTCGAAACGACATTTTTGATTATTCAGAAATAAAAACACAAGAATGTTTGGGGACTTCAAATTTGCTGCGCACACGCTAAACGTGCGTGATGCGCTTTTTTTCAATTGGTAGAACTACAATTTACCCATCATGGGTACCATTGTAAAAAAAAAAATAAAAAAAATTGAGATCACTAAATAAAGAAAAGAAAAAAGTCGAAAATTCTAAAAAAACTTTGGGGGTTTTCTCCATTTAATCTAATTAAAAGGCTCAAAGGAACTGGAATTTTTTAGTATTTCGAGAACAGGTTCATTTTTTTTTAAAATTTTTTCATTTTTAGAGTTAATGAACAATTTTTTTTTGCCAGGCAGCGTCCAATTACTAAAATAAAGGTATATATTTCTGTAATCTCTTGTTTCTTGATGTATGGGTTTTGGCCCTAACTTCCTTTTTTACTTGGCAATGGATTTATGGGGGGGGATTTATACATTAAAAATTAAAAATAGGCAGCAAAATGGACTAAAAATTTCAAAAAATTGGACAAAAATGGGAAATTAAAAAGTAAAAAGTAGTAGATAGGCATTAAAAAGAAAAAATAGGCACCAAAACACCATTTTTTTTATTATTCATTCTTAAATTTTTTTGTTTTTATTATTTATTTATGTTTAAGGGGCCCCCGCAATTGAGGCATTAGGGCCCTTTAAAATAATATACATAATATAAAATTCCTGGGAGAAGTCAAAAAATTTACCTGTTCCTGGAAAAGGGGTTAAGAACTAAATGTTAAAAAAAAAGGTTCAAAATGAGATAAAATCCGATGATCATTTATAAAAGTGAATCAAATGGAATTAAAAAAAATTCGCGGGATTAAAAATGGATAAAAAAAACTCCTTCAGCGCTGTCATTAGTAGAAAAAGAAAGTCCCTTTTAAATCAAAGGGGCCCAAACGAAAAAGGGGTAATTTCGCATCCACCAAAATGTGGTAAAAACCAACGGAGCATCGCAAAATTCACAACTGGGGTGGGGTCCCCCTTTTGTAAAAATCCGTGGGGTTTGAAATGTTCCCGACCGGAGTTTTCGTACGATGACTCCTTCTTTTTACTTTGTAAAAAAGAGGGCCCCCGCGACACACCCCCTGATGGACCGCGTTGTTCTGAAGGGGTCGAACCCCCCTGTCGTGCCCGGTCGTAAGACTCCCAACGAAAATAACCCTTTAATCTAAAAAAATTACAAAACGCCCCGGGGCAGGGTGCTGCCCCCTTAGCTCCCGGTTGCCAATTATTTCCTGAAAGACCCAAGGACGAATTCCGCAGAAAGGGGAGTCGGTTTGATGAATCAATTTTTAAAATTTGCCATTATCATTTCACGAGGGGATTGCAGGGTAGAGAGTCGACAATGTCAACAGAACCCCATGGAACCCTGAGATAAAAAACAGCTGACTATTTCGGTATATAATCCCTGACATATTTCTTTAAAAAAAAAAATTGGTGAGGGCCTTTTTTGGTCCTTTCCCTTTCCATTTCCCGACTCCCCCCTTTAGGGGAGGCTTCGTTTATTTTGGGAGATGGGGATTGGATCCTTGCGCAAGGCTTTGTTAAGGCCCTTTGACGCTTTTTTCATAATTCTTTTCAGCGGTCTCCCGCTGGTCCCTTTTTCAAGGCCCAGTGGGGTGCCTTGGCGGCCTCACCCCGTTTACCATTCCGGCCCCCTGGGTGGCCCGAGGCAAGTGAGCGTCAACAGTGGGCCCCACCAATTTATTTCCCCTGGGGGTTTGGGGGGTTTTTCCCCAGGAGCGCCGGGGGGTTTTCCCCAGGGGGGGGCGGGGGTTTCCAAGGGGGGGTTCTCGGGGGGACAGGTGGTGGTGGCGACTTTTTAGGGGTGCCCCACTTGGGATAATTTTTTTCTCCCACGTGTGCTGGTTGTATTTGTTTTGTTTGAATAGAGAGAAATGGAAGGTTTGTAGGGGTCTTTTCAATATTAAATGCGCGTGGAGTTAGGGCAATTTATATTTTGGGGTGACAATTTGGCTGTGGGAAACTTTAAATCCCGGGAGCTTGCAGTGCAGTTACTCTTTGCGTGCCTTTGGGCATAAGGGATCTTCCTTTCTGTTTGGATCTCCAGGACTATTTTCTCTACCTTCCAATTCGGACAGGCCCGAGACCGGGCAGAATGAGGGACCTTGCAATTAATGCAGATTTAGGAGACTCGCATGGTTGTTCGGAGCCTCCTGTCCACAATCTGCACAGGTTGGCTTACCACGGCATCGCAGTTTCGTATCCCCAAAACTCTGGCACTGAAACAGCGCGAGGGTTGGGGACACACGGCGGACCCTGAGCACGTGGAAGCCAGCTCGGACCCCTTTGGGTTTAAGGAAGGAGTGGCAAATGTTAGAATATAACTATCAGTGTTTTCATACACGTTCCTTTTGATGGTGATCCTTTTTACTTCGGTGACATGTTGGGGGGAAAGCTCCTCACAGATGCCCTCAATGCTTACGCGTCGAGGTCATAGCAAGTGCCCAAAACCCTTGCAAACATTGAGGAACCTGTGCGGCTCCACCTAACTTTAAAAATGATTCGGGGGCTCAACGGTATTGTAGTTATTGCCATTATTTTCTTTGTCTGGAGGTCTTTTTCCAGTCGGTCATAATCGTTCCATCGCGCAATTTTCTAATTGAAACCCAGATCGGCGCTCCACTTATCACTCTTTCGAGTACAAATGGGCTGCACGCTTGAAGTTCTCATTATCATCCCTTCGTGACATTACCCGGGGCGGGGCTGGGGCCTCACCACTTCCTGGATTTTTTCAATTAAAGGGCTGGACGGCCTTACCGTTTCTTTCCTCTTATCTATATAAAGACCCTGCGAGGGGCGGGCAGTGAGTTTCCGCAGTGTTTGGGAGTACGGTTGCCAGCGGGGACAATGTTGTCGGCCATGCCATGATTGGGGGCAACCTACACAACACTCGGATCGTAGACCCAGGGTGACCCAGTTGGTACTACCAATATGGCCCTGTTAAAGTCCCGACGAGAGGCCCCTATACGCGCTAGACATGACAACCTTCGCATGAGCTCCCCGAGAGAGGGGGAATGCAGAAAGGGGTGAGAAAGTGCCAATTTTAGCCCGGGGCCCTTAAAAACCAAACCCGATTTTTCCCAAAGTAGGGTCCCCGGGTTATTGTACCCCTGGGGGCCCTTTACTAATGTATTGAAACCGGCGCACTTTCTTTGGGGAGTCAAGGCATGGTTCCAATAATAAACAGAAAAGAGCCGGGTTATTCCAGGTCATCAACAGAAAGCCCAAGGGGCTCCGTGCGGATGAACGGCGGGGGGAAGGGGAAAAAAAGAAGTAAGTAAACAAAGGAGGAAGAGTAAAAAATGGGTGAAAGGATGGAACAAGAAAATGATTTTAAGGAAAAGATGAAGATAGGGTTGGCCTGCACGAGGTACATCCTGCCAGATGCCCCCCTTTTTTATCGCCCTTTACGAAGCGGGGTTACTGCGGGACTATCTACCCCCGCCCCGGGGGGGGATTCAAAATAAGTGGGTATTTTTAAGTCTTTTTTTTTTTTATGACCTTCTCCCTGTATGTGATCTTAGAATATTTTCTATCGAATTAAAAATATAAAAAGAAGAAACGAGTTTTTCCAAAATCAATAAAAATTATTAAATTTTTAATGAGTCTGTTATAAAAGACTATAAACTATATTTTAAACTAAAAAATTGTGTTGTCTTCCCCTCGGCCCCTAAATTAAGTTTTTTTATTTTTTCCCAAAAAAATATTTTTTTTTTTAGATTTAGGGTTTGGCGGGGGATGCAAAATTTTGGGTTTCCGAAAATTTTTCAAGTGTCCCCCATCACCAAAGAATTCGTGGGTACTGTAAAAACGTTATTTTAGCGACCCACGTTTACAATAAAATGCAATTCCCCAAACAAAAATTATCCAATAAATATTTTACCCTAGGCCTTTTTCCAATTTATGCAATTTTAGAAATAAAAATATCGCAAGTAACCACAAAATAAAAAATTAACAGATCAGTTGTTTTATATCGATTTGTTAAAATTTGATAAAATGAAAAAACAGCGCAAGACTACCGTACATGCGACTACATTTTGTTTTACGAAAAGGATTCTATTTTGTTTTTTTTTAACGTGTTTTTTTCAAAATGTTAGGAATATTTTAAAATTTCAAAATCTTAAACATAAATATCAAATTTGAAAAATAAAAGAAAAAATTTTAAAATTCCCTTCCCAGTTTCATAAATACAATTTTATTTTGAGTTTGCAATAAAAAAGGGGAACCAACGGGCCAAACCCAAAATAAAAAAGGAAATGTATTTTTCCGTAGGTTTATTCCCAAATTTTTGCAGCTGCACATTGTAAAAAAAAACGTCACAGATAACAAATTAATAATAAAAATAAAAAATTAGCAATAGGAGTCTTTTATTTCGATTTGCAAAAAATACCCCAAAAATGAAATTCAGATGTAATTAAAATACACACTTTTGTTTAAAGGAAACCCTTAGCCTGCAGGGGAAATTTTTTTTGTATATTTCATATGAATTGAATTAATATATAAAATATTTAATTATACATTTTCTTTAGTAGTTTAAAAGTAATTAAAAAAAGTTTTATTATATTTCTTCAATAAAAAAAAAACGAAAAATGCCCCTTTTGTTACAACCCTTTTTTAAAATTGTATTGAAGTGAGGTTTATTTTCCCCAAATATGTCTCGGAGTACTAAAAACAGTTTTGTGTGGGATTATTTTGCGATACATCCAATTATAGCTCAAAAGCTGTGTGCTTATTTTGTGCAAAAACATTTCACGTGAGGGCACAAGTTCAAGGGGTTTCACAACCTCTAATTTGTCAAAACATTTGAACGTGTTTACCCACAGTAAAATTTCAAACGGTAGTGAGGACTATAATATCTGGTGAAAATCTGATGCCTCAAGTTGTGGTTCTACACATAGTTTTTCATCTACATCAATTAGTGGGAGTAGTGTTTCAAATTAAATCATATGCTAATAAAAAACAATTACTGAATTATTTGAGAAAAAAAAACTAAATACAGCAGTTCTCACACAAAATCAACAGCAAAATAATATTGTCAATATTTATGTTTATAATTTACATACATTTTTTTTCTTTTAAGGTTTTAAGATATTTAATCAGATATATCTAGCCTCGCTATAAATTACCAGATGAGACTAATTTTCACGAAAAGTAATTCCAGAAATGTATGAAGAAGTGAGAAATAAAACACAGGAACATCTATACAATGTTCAGTACATTAGTCTAACAATCGACATATGGTCGTCTATAGCTAAACAGGACTATATGTCATTGACGTCCCATTTTTTTAGTGAGACTTTGTTAATGTATAATCTTTGTTTGGAGGTTATAACCCTTTACTTTAGAGTATCACATCGCAAAGAACATTGCAGAGTTTCTTAATGGTACATCAAGGACTGGGGTATTTCAAAGTCTCAGATCCATAGTGTAGTCAGTGACAATGAACGAAACATTACTCTTGCACTGCAGTAAGCCGAGATGAATCATGTACATGCGCTGCCCACACAACTTCAACTTGTGGTTCATAACTCATTGCTGAACCAACGAAGTGTGAATGACATGTGTGCCTGTGCAAGACGAGTAGTTGGTCATTTCAAACAATTGCCAACCAAAAATGAAGGGGTTTCAAACGGAAAACAATTTACCCAATTGACATTTTATCCGGGATGAACCAACACGGGGGAAACCCCACCTCCCTTTAAAAATGTTTAAAAAGACTGCACAGTCAAAGGAAATTGTGATGTATCTTCTCCCTGCCCCAACCTAAATGTAGATCATTACTCATAGGGTCCCTTATGTAGAAGGTCTCGCAGTCTTAAGGGGTTTTCCCACATGAAATGTTTGTGGCGCCATCGACGGGCGCCCACTTAGGGGGCATATGGAAAACACGTAATTAAACTGGCGCCCAAATAACCCTAAAGTAAAGAGCGTTGAACTTTTGGCGCCAGTATTTGTTTGTTTGTAAACGGGTTTTATTGAAATAGGTTTTTACGAACGATGCAAAAACTAGCAAAAAAAGGGAAAAGGGGAATATAATAAGTTCCTTGAGGCATATGAAAGTATCCATGTTGGGAACCACAAAATTTTTCATTAAATAAATAAAGGGAAAAAGGCATTGAGAAAAAATATCGAGGTTATGTCCGATTATCAAAGAATTTAAAATAAGCGCTGAAAGGGCCCAAAAAACGTAGTATTAGAAACCCCTTACTCAAGAACCCAAAAAAGTATTAAAACCACAATAGTGGAACATCAACAACGCCATATACAAACCAAACATGGTTGGTATTGGTGGAAAACCCCGGTTTCTAAATGGAATTTGTGGCAACAAGGGTACAAAGAATACTTTGGTTAAGTGTTTTTCTAATCATTTAATTATTTTTTAAAAAAATTTTTCAAACTTTATTTTGCCAGGGTACTCTGCCTGCTGCTATGAAGTACCAGCATTTTTGTCTCTAAAAAACGTTTCTTTGTATGGTTAGGGCTCCCAACGACCCTTGTCGAAAAGTCCATCTGCTCGTTTTCACGCCATGTTCCTGGAAAGTACTTCTCCATTTTTTCCAGGTTTTCGGATTTTAATATTACGGTATTGGGCAAAAAAGATAGCGAGGAAGGTTTTTCGCAACCTTTATGGAGGCAAACAAGAACACAATTTTACAACTTTTTTGGTGCAAAGAAATGGGTTTTCTAAAATACTCAAAATTTTTGATATAAAATCCCGAAAGCTTTTTCGAATTGCTCGGGCTTGCTGAGACGTAGTTAAAAATTTTTTGCTCAAAGGTTATTATACCATTCGTGCATAGGGGCTTAAAAGATAGTCTTTAAAGGAAATGCTTTTCCCCCTCAATGACACAGCTATTGGGCATATTAAGGTTTTTTCTTCAATTGCCTTTTTAAATTGAAGGGAAAACACACCCCCGTTGTTCTTTTCCCGCTGCACCCACATCTAAATAGTGAAACATAATTATATCTACAAAGCTAGCTGTTTTGTCCAAGTTCCTTTGTAGTTATAAAAAGTAGAACCATTTTTTTATTAGGGCACTTAATCATCACTGTTTTTCGTCAACTCCCCCAAACACTTGAGGGAAATTCCATCGTGTTGCGAAGCCATGTTCCCTTCTTTCCCCTTTCATTTTCTGTAAGGGGAGTCTGAAAAAAAAAATATTAAAAAACTATATTCTAATAACAAAGTAGCTTTTATTTAAAAAAATTTTTTTTAGGAATCGCAAGATTTTTAAGGGTGTGAAAAGGGCAAGAAAAAGAGAAAATGAAAACGACATTTATGAAAACTTTATCATTTTGATAAAAAGAGATTCAAGAGATAGGGCTATATCCTCCCCGAACCCTGCTTCAAGTGAGCAAAATTAATTGTCGTGAAAAGTGCAGCAAAGACATATTTCTAGAATTAACAAGGGAAGGACCCCCTTTTAAAAAAAAAAATTTTTAATTTTGGCGCGTTTTTAAACAGTTTAAAACCATACCCCATGGATTTGAAAAACTTGCCCCAATTTAAGACAAATTCCCCAAAAAATCTGCTTTAGAAGCCCGTCTGACATTTACTTATTTAGTTCAAAAAAGATTTTGTCGGGGAGCCCATTTTTAAGCAGTACCATCCACACAGTTTCTCAATTTTTGCTTCAAGTCCATTTTCTTCATCGTCCTCTTTAAAAGGAGAAACATCTAACATCTAAATTTAACTATAAACCTAGGTCAAAAGTGCACTACCGGACCTAAAAACCAGAGACAAATAAGCAAGCTTGGCATAATCTAACTAGAACAAACGTGTAATAATTTCATTGTAATTTTTTTTACTCTTGCATTTTTTTCTTTAAAATTTTTTTAAATAAAGTGAACATGGGTAGCAAAAATGCTAGCTTACATTGTGTGTGTGTGTGTTTATATAAATATATATTTATATAAAATTTATTGTAAACGTTTTTTCTGAACTTGTTGCTTTTTTAAAAAAAATTTTTTAAAGCTTTTTGACAACTTACCTTCAAATATTCCTTCAGGGTGTAAATAGCACCCGCCTTTACATATAATTTGAAATTGTCTTTTTGGGGTGCATTAGGGGTTTTCGCAAAGTGAAAACGAATCCCCAGAAGCCGAAATCTTAGTGTTACTTGCAGTTTTAAAAAAAGTTTACAGATCCCCATGGAGAAATTTTTTTTTTGAAATTTGATTGGAAAATGCACAACAAAAAAAATAAACTTTCTTTGTTCTTTTCAAAAAAGATTAAAAAAATGCCTTTTTGGGTTTTACTAGCAAGCTCTTGATTAAAATTCGACGCCCAATCATCTCTACGTGAAATCCATTTACGAACCCACCCTCTATGCTTTCGTTCTTTCTTTTTAAATTTTTGGGGTTCTAAAAAAACGTTTTTCCCTACACATCAATACTTGCATTAGTACGGCGTTGACGCCCTGTTAATACGCGCCAGTAGAAAACGATTGATGAATGGGAAACACAAGAGGTGCCAATAAACATTTCATGGGAACCCCGTTTAGTAAATTTCACAAGGCTACATTTTCATCAGCAATGAAAAAACACCCTATAGAATCCCTTTTACAAAAGGATAAACTTCCAACCAAACAAATTTCTTTGGCCCCATAGGAAAAATGTGTTTTAACAATCTCAAAAAATATTATGTCAACATAAAAAAACTTTTTTTTATTTTCTCAATATTTGCCCAGATTCAAAATTGGTGTGTTCAGTTCCCCCCCCAATCTTCAAAAGAAGCAAATTCAATGCCCCCCATCGTTCTAAAAGGACCGCAGCTCGTTTAAGAAGGGTTTTCGTCACGATGACCCCCTCTGCCAAAATCAGTTTCGTCTCCCAAGGGCCCCATAGAGGAATCAAGGTTTCCTTATCACCCCCCGGAACGCAGCTAACCCTTTGAGAGGTTGAGTGCTTTTATACCCCTCCCCTTAGGGCTTTAAAATTGAGGATCCAAGTTGTTTAAAATCAAAAACAAATCCGGGGAACCCTTACGGTGTCTGGATTGGTACAAAACGTGGCCCTTTAAAAAAATGGGGGGAGCGTATTCCCGCAATCATAAGTTGGGCAACCCTCGTTTCTTGCGGGAAAACCAAAACCACTACGCCCCTTTCCCCCTCCATAATTGTTGAAAAATTTTGTACTGCCCCTTTTTTTGCCTAAGTGGAGACTCGGTGAAAATTTCAATAAATTTTCGTATCATCCCCCAAAAAGGGATGAAAAGGCAGGCAAGCGAGGTGTCCACAATGCCCAAATTTTGCATGGTAACAACATAAGCTAAGAAAAATTTTTGAGGCACCCCATTTTCTTGAATAAAATTATCGATAAGGTGTTTTTTTTAACCTTTTCCCCCAGTGTTACCACAAGGGCCCCGTTAACCTTCCGACGAGAGGCTCCCTACGACGCAGACTACACCTTCAATGGAGCATCGCCGGGAAAAGGGTCACCCAGCCAAGTGTATGCGGGAAAAGTGCTAAATTTTTGTCCGGGAAACCCCATGAACGCAACCCGGTCTTTTCTCAGGAGGGTACCGGGTTTTCATCCCTAAGGCCCTTTACCAAAATATTACAAACCGCACACTTTCCTTTTAGGAGCCAAAGGGGTGGATCCAAAATTAAACCCCAGGAAGCCGTGTTTGATCCCCAAGGTCTCAAAGAGGGGCCAAAGGGCTCTGTCAGGGTGAACGGGAGGGGAAGGGAAATAGAAGGAAGAAATAAAGAAAAAGAAAAGGGGGAAAAAGAAGAGAAGGTAAAAGAAGGGGAAAAAAAAAAAAAGGAAAAAAGGTTTAAAAATTGGATGGGTTGCCGCACAGGGACATCCGAAAGATCCTCCCTTTAGCAACCTTACACAACAGGGGATACTGCGGGATATTTTAAACCCCGTCCCAGGGGGATAGAGGTCTAAAGAAGTGCCTGTCCGGGGGGGCGCTGACGCAAATCCATAAGAATGCGGGGACCAAAGCTGTGCTGCGGCCTGGGACAGGGCGTAGGTCAGTTCATCTTTGGTAAAGGGGGAGTTTAATCCCCCCCCGACTTTGGCCAAAGTCTAGCATGGCGCTCGTTTTCCCTTATAAACTGCGAACTCGTTATGTACTCGCAGGCTAAAAAAAGCGGCGAACTGAGACCAAAAATTTTAGGGGAACCCCACGGGGGAGGAACAGGGAAACCGTTAGACTGGGCAGGTATATTGTTTTTGGAAATTTGTTGCAATTACGTAATTTAGGATATTATCCCAAACCTTGTTGGGGGAGTGGTATTGAAAGGGGTTGAAAAAAATTTTCCCCAAACTCTCTTTCTTTCACGAATGACACGGAAAGCTCGACACGTTAATCCAAAATGACTCCAGATTCTCCAGAGTGGGAAAAGTCGAAAAAAAAGGGGACGTAGGGCCTTCGAGGGTCAGAAATGCCACCGACACTCCTGTCCCCCGGGGAAAAAGGGGGACGGTCCGCGGATTTGGGATGGATCCCTCGCCGCCGCGATGCCTCGGGGAAAATCCCCCATCTTAACACGCTGGGGAAGGGATTCGGGGAAGACGGCAGCTCGCGGAATTTATCCCAGTCGGCCTTTTAATCCCCCTTGGGGGATCGGCTGTACTTGGGCAATTTGGAGTGGGGAAAGATGATAGGGAAGTGATCGCTCCCACATAGGTCCGTAGGGACACCCAAAGGAAGAGGGCAGCGTTACCTGGGCCATAAGTTTGGTCGATGGCAGAGGATACCATTTAAAAATGGGGAAGTGTTTCTGGGGGCCCGGTGTTATTACACAGGTTTCCCCAGACAAGAATTTCCTTCCATCCCCCGCGGCATTGTAAAATTAATCCCACACAGGTTAGCCGTTAAAGCCCCCAAGAGTTAGGGGGGGGAAGTTGCATAAAGAGGGGGCCCCTAAGCTCCTCTTCGAATCGTTCACCTGGCGGGGGGTATATGCCATACTGTCATCCCAAACAAGGGAAACGGGCAGCGATCACTTGGAGACAAAAGATTTAATATTTTTGTGTATTATTGCTTCGTGGAAAAAATTTTCCACACCTCCGCTAGCCCCGATCAAAAAAAGGTTGTCAGTACGATACACTCGTACCCCCACATCGGGTTGCATTTGGGGGGAATTGGGTCTCTGCAAAACAAGATGGGGGGGATCAGGGAAGAAATTTTTTAGCTTAAATTTCCCCTTCCGAGCATAGAAACCCCCACAATTCCCTTTTTGTAGCACATAAATTTTTATTTGAAAATTTAGTATCCTCGCAATCCATTTCACTATCCTTTAAAATAAAAATTTGGTTGAGTCCTTTTTAGGCCTCTTGCCTTTCCCAGTCTCTCCTGTACCTCTCCGCTTTAGGAGAGGCTTCTGTTTATTTTGGAGAGACTGGGTAGTCGGATCCTTGCGCGAAGGCTTTGTTTAAGGCCTTCGACGCTTTTTTATATTATTCTTTTCGGCGGTTTCTCGCTGGTCCTTCTTCAAGGCACCAGTGGGACTCGCCTTTACGGCCTCAATGTTTCGCCACTCATCCGGCCTCTGGAGGCCCAGAGGCGAGAGTGAGGCAACAAATTACAGTGGCCGCATGCAATTTCCCCGAGGAGGGTTTCGGGGTGTTCCCGAGGAGGGGTCGGGTGTCCCGAGGGGTCTCCCCCAGGGGTACAGGTGGTGGAGGCGACTGTTGTGAGGGTGTCGCCACTTGTTTATATATTTGCATCACCATAGTTGATGCTGGTTTTTTGTTGATCTCGAATAGAGACGAGTGGAACAGGTCGTGTAGAAGTCTTTGCAATATTAACTGCGCAGTGGCAGTTAGGCAATTTATATATTTGGCTAACAATTGGCTGTAGGAACTTTGAAATACCGGAGCTTGTAGTGCAGTATAACTCTTTGCGTGCCTGGGCATAAGGGATCTTCTTTTCTGTTTGGATCCCCAGGATTTTTTTCTCTACTTTCCAATTCGGACGGCCCAACCAGGAAATGGGACCCTTTGAAATTTAAATGCAGAATTTGGGGAGACTCCTGGTTTTTCGTGAGCCCCCTTCCCACAATCGCAGGGGGTTGGCTTCCCGGCTCGCAGTTCGTATCCCGAGACCCCTGCCTGAAAACAGCGCCGGGGTTGGGGACATACGCGGCCCTGAGAGTGGAACCCGCTCGGACCTCCTTTGGAAAGGAAGGGGTGGAAATGAAAAATATAACTATCAGGTTCTTCACTACTCGTTCCTTTTGATGGTGTCTATATACTTGGGTGACATGTTGGGGGAAAAAGTCCTCACAATTTCCTATCTTACCATTGGGGTCATAGCAAGTGCCCACCCCCTTGAAAAAATGGGGAAAACCTTGGGGCTCCACCTTCCCCTTTAAAATGATTTGAGGGGCCAAGGTATTGTATTTATTGCCATTTTTTTCTTTGTTGGAGGTGTTTTCAGTCTGGATCATAATCTCCCTCCCAATTTTTCTAAATGAAACCCCAGACTCGGCAGCTAAATTTATCACCTTTCGGTCAAAAGAGTGACCGCTTTAAGTTTCTTTTTATCCATTTGAGACATTACCAGGGAAACGGGCTGAGGCCTCACCACTTCTGGTTTTTTTTAATTAAGGGCTGGACGGGCCCTTTCCCTTTCCCTGTATCTATATTACACCCGGGGGGGGGCCGGGCAGTGAGTTGCCCGCAGGTTGGCAGTACCGGGGGAGCGGGGACAAAATTTTTTCGGCCATGCCTATTGGGAAACTACCAAATTCTTTGGATCATGACCGGGGGACCCCAGTTGGTGCTACCACATATGGCCCCGTTATCTGTCCCAACGAGAGGCCATAGCCCAGAAGAAACCCTTTGTAGGCATCGCCCAAAGAGGTCGCGCAGCAAGGGGGTAAGAAAGTCCTTTTACGTCCGGGGGCCCTAGAACGCAACCCATCTTTTCCCAAGTATGGTACCCGGGTTTTTTTATCCAAGGCCCTTTTAAAATGTATTCAACCCGGCGCCTTTCATTCGGGAGCTCAAGCAGTGGGACCCAAAAATAAAAAGAGAAGAGCCGGGTTAGAGCCAAGGTCATCAACAAAAGTCCAAAGGGCCCCCCCGGCAGGATGAAAAGGAGGGGGAAGGGAAAAAAAAAAAGTAGGATAAAGCGAAGGAAAAGAGTGAAAAAAGGGGGAAGTGATGGAACAAGAAAATGATGTGAAAAAGGAAAGTGAAGGTAGGGTTTGGCCTGCACGAGGTACAACTGCACAGATGCCCCCCCCTTTTAAACGCCTCTTACGAAACGGGGTTACTGCGGGGACTTTCTATAACCCCCTCCCCCCGGGGTACATACCCAATAGTTAAAAATCCGTCTATACTTTTCTATAATTTTCCTTTACACTTTCATAATAGGGAATAACGGGTTTCCCGCCCCCATTGTGACGGGGAATGATGAGTTTCAAAATATGTAGGTTTGGTAAGGCAATTGCTAAAAATCATGGTGTTGAATTGGAACATACAAAGAAAGAAGTTTGTTTACTTTTTCCCGCAGACGGTAGTAAATGTTTGTATTTGCAACAAAGAATGGTCTTTAAGGATATTTTTCCCCTATTTTAAACCCAAAGGAAAGTTTTAGTCGCACCTAAAATCACGTGGGTTTTTTTATGAGAGAACTTCCAAGTACTTATTCTTTGGAGCCCTGTTTTATTTCAGAGTGTGGGTAACTCTACAAAACAAGGGTTAAAATGTATCAAAAAATTAAAATTTAATTTTGGTCACACGTTGAAGTTTTCCGAAGATATAAAATTGTTTCTTTGGGAGGCCTTTTGTCATTTTCATAGAAACTATCGGGGTTATGTGAACTAATTTTAAAAAGTAAAACAGAAAACCGATTGCGATCATAAAAACATAATTTTTTAAAAAATGGGGACTTTTGGAATTGACCCCTCAGATAAACAAAGTGTCACAAGTTCACTCCTTTGTGTAAGAAAACCAGCGAAACAAACTAAAATTTTGCGGAACAATCCGGATCAAAAGAAAACAAAAAATCACAACCATAAAACTGTCAATTTTCCAAAATAGGGGGGTACCGTGCAGTTGGGCCCCCCCCCCAATGTAAAAAATATTATTTGTGGGGTTATCAAAACCCAACAAGCGAAATTTTTTGCGAAACAATCCGGAACAAAAAACGAAAAAATAAAAATTTTAATTTTTTTAAAATGTGGGGGGGGGGGGGGTGGGGCAATTTTACATTTTTGGGGTTGTGGGCAGTTCCGGATGGACAAAAAATATATTATGAACAATATCTTTCATGAATGGGGAAAAAGCATAAGATTATTTTATTATTATTATTATTTATTGTTTAACGGCCCATCGAACATCTAGGTCCTTAGGGCCTGAAAGTATTAAAAACATAAAAAACCCCCCTAGGGGGAAAAAGAAAAACATTCACCCTTGGACACTCCCTGGAGTGTCAAATGGGGCCCTTTGGGATAAATTTTAAATGAACATGCTAAAAAAAAACACAAGTGTATCACTCCAAAAAAAAGACAAAAAAAAATTAAAAAATA
>JBCFYV010009870.1:0-54450 GCA_039000515.1 Timema cristinae | reverse complement strand
CATCAATAGAAGGGTGGGGGTGGGGGGGAGATTATTAAAAGTTTTTTTTTGGGTTTTTTAAAATAATTTTAAAATAAGGGCATTATTGTTTTGGTTCTATCTTAATCCCTTTAAAGGCCCCCTTACACGATCAATATATTGACGGTGTAAGGGCGATATTGAAAGGAAAATATTGAATGAAAATTATTGAACAGAATTTAAAATGTTTGATTTCTATTTAAGACCCGACAATATATTGAAGCTTATCTTAACGTGTGAGGGGTATATTGCACAAATTATGTCAGTCTGTCTAGACTAGAGTGTTCAATAAGTGTGTTTAGAGTTGTTTAAAGTTCGCTAAAATGGAGAAACCAAAACAAACTAAAAAATAATTGCTTTTAAAAGAAAAAGAAGAGGAAAGAGATGTCCTTATTATGAAATGTATAGAGTTAAGTACTCCCATTTTTACACACTACTTTGTAAACAATTCATTCAACTTGTACGCATATATATAAAAAAAATAGTTACTCCTAGTCCATAATATGTTAAATAAATAAATAAATTCAAATTACAGATCTAAGGTATTTTGTTTGTATAGAGATATTTACCTGTCTTGTGGAAAGTGAAGTCAGAAGATTATATGTACAGGGATAAAAAAGCCCAAGCGTATGAAAAATTGCATTGAACATTATCACGAGGGAAGACCTGATAAAAAAAAATTCCATTCCCTCCGGACTATGTTCAGGAAGGAGTTGAAGAAAATTAACGATTTAAAAAAAAATCAGAGGCAGGAGTAGAGTAGGTTTATGAATCAACATTGTGGTATTTTGACTAGAAGTTTCCCATAGACCAATAAGCACCAAGTGATTCTATTAACACCTGAGAGGATGAAAGTGAGGTATGTTGAAATATCATTAGAAAACATCAAACTTTAAAACTTTATTAGGCAACCGTATACATGAAAATTGATGAACAATGATATTCTATCTATCGTGTTAGCACTTTAGGCTGCCAAAAAGCCGACCCTTTGTCATTAAAATATTCCTGTAGCAATTTTGATACATTTAGCCCGTCTGTACTGTTTCTGCTTGTGTTACTACTAAATATTGAATGTAGAGCAACACCATCGTTTCTCCAGGCCGCCAGCTATTGTGACTCCTGTCTCTTGAAGCTCTATGTCCACGGATCCGCTTGGCATATATCATCCATTCGCATCTTCTGTGTGTAGTTATGTAAATAACAGCATGTAGATACGATTTTGCTGACTTTTTTTTTGAGGAGAGGTTAATAGGTTTTTGAAAGATCCTGAATCTGGCAGCCATAATGCCAAATTCATTTTCAGAGATGCCTCGAATCCTACTGCAACGATAGTTAAATATTGTTGATCATCAGTGAGGTTTCCTCCCCGGGTAGAAGAACTTCATTAAATTTTTAGATAATGGGGAAGGCATCATGGTCAACAAAAACATACGCAGTTTACGGGATAGTTGGGCAACTCTTCCATGGTCTTTAGCCAATTTTTTTTTCCAAAGGTTGTATAGCCTAATACACCATCTTCAGAACACGGTCATTTATGCCATAATCAGCACATAATAAATTCGTAAATGGCATTTACTACATCCACAAATACTACACCCGAATGTCCTTTATAGTTGTAATAAAATAAACCCGACTTGGCAGGCTTAATAATTGTTATGTGTTTGTCGTATGAAGCACCTGTGCAGTGCGGAAAGTTCCATCGCTTCTTGAAGTCTTCTGCTAAAGCCTCTCATTCCTCAGGGCATACAGGCATCTGAAACAACAAGAATTAAACGTTATTAATATTTACACTATATGATAGTGATGATTTTATTTTTGTCTAAGGTTTTCTTTGCTTTTTCAGGGGTCTGTGGTGGACTTTTCGATGATTGATGACGCTGAAAACGATGTTAATAGTATCCCACGGCTACGAAGAAAAAAAGGCCTCAGCCAAAAGACCCAGTAGATGAGCTCATTAGATTGATCTGTACTCGGCTTCAAGAACCTGTCCCAGCTGATCTCCAGGTGGTCACCCTTGGGCTGCAGAACTCATGAAGATGGCTCCCCAGCAACAACTGTTTGCCAAAAAAAAATTATAAACGAAATAATATTTTGAGGGCAAATGGGTATACTTTACCGGGGCTCGGTAGTCATAAACGAATCAGCAAGAAGTAGCACCCCCCTATCGCATGGTTTTATGTTCGAATGCTTCTACTTATTCTCGATTGCAAATTTTGCCTTTTTCTGAGAGTGTAGACAAAATCAGGGCTCGGTGGCTATTTTTTTTTTTAAATCATTTCAATAAGCCATTTTAAATAATCATCTACTTTATATTGTAATTGTTTTTTTACCTCATTTGTCTTTATTTCAAATAACCATTTAATAAATAAATAATTTAATGTTAGTAACTTCTTTATTGTTTTCTTACCTTAATATAAACTTTGAGACCACACTCAGAGCATCCTTTTTTACCTCATTTGTCTTTATTTCAAATAACCATTTAATAAATAAATAATTTAATGTTAGTAACTATCTTTATTGTTTTCTTACCTTAATATAAACTTTGAGACACACACTCAGAGCATCACCAGTTTCTTCAACGGCTAACCTCTCAGCCGGTGAAATGGCTTTCCTCATAACCGTAGCTTCCTTTTTTATTAATGGTGAAATAAGTGTCACTAAACTTGTAAACAATGCTTCATTCATCCATTCGTATAAAACATTTCTAGTTTTCCGGCTTTTTAGTGAGATTCTCGAATCAGGTCCTAATATCCGTGGGTGGAACGCCTTCTTAACCAGTTCTTGTCCACACTAATTCTCTCTTCTTTTTTTTACTCTTTTTCTTTAATGCGGTGAACAAGGCAATTATGAAATACTGGATTCAGCATCCCTGAAAAGGGAAACGCCGGGCGCGTTTGAAGTAGCTTCTCTTTGTGGAAACATCTTCCTTCAAGCAAGATTGTGACTGATAATATTGCCTGATATTATTGAGCCGTCTGAGGGGGTATCAATTTTTACCGTGTAAGGGGGCCTTAACACTATGGTATTATTGTTGCGTTAATTACCCTCTTGTTATTAATTATTTGATATTGTTTTTTTATAAACTATTCGAGTATTTTTTACCACTTTTACACTATTATTGTCATTAATTATTTTTATTAAAATTCTTCATATATTGTTAAGGGTTCTATTTTCGTAGGCATTAGTTCCTCTATCTCTTAGTCCAGAAAGGGTAGTCCGCAGAATTTCTGGGACCTTTCCCTGGGTTTCTTTAGTGCCTATTTTTATTTTTTTTAAATATGTGTGTTCCTTATCTGATTTGGTTGGGCAATTTTACTGGTCTCTCTTGAGTTTCCCCAGTAAATCAGCTTCTATGTAATTTTTTTTTAAAGGGTGAGACAAACCAGGGAGAGTACCAAGATGGTTTGCTTCGGACATCATGGTGCTTAAATAATAACACAGGTCTGCAACGAAAAATTTGTTTTGAATCTAAACACTGATTCTTATAGATTTTTGTATGCTGATTTCAGTAAAAAATAGTAAAAAAATTCCATCAGTAACAGTTTTTGACAAACTCAAATTTTAGATTTTAATATCACACCCTTATTGTGTATTAAGCTTCTAAGCAAAAAATTTCTTGATCTTTTTTTTAGCCTTCATCTGATCAAGGTATATTATAATAAAGAGGTTTCAAATAGAGAGGGGAAGGAGGGATGGAAGGGGGGGGGGTTATTTGGGAACAATGATGGCAGTGCCATGATTCATAAAGAGAATTTTAGAAACAGTTTTACCGAGTTTCTTAAGACAGTGATTAAGATAACGTGATTATTCACTTCATTTGGTTTCCCCTCTTCATATTAAGACTAAGGAATAAAAGAAACGATTCACTTCCTTTTTGTTTTCCCCTCCCACATTCTTTCATTTCATTTCTTTGAATGTTTGCTCAGTTTCACTCAATCTTTGTGACAAGGTTGTCACATACAGTGTAAAATCACTGCTTAAGTTTTTTTCCATCAGCTGTTGAGTTTTATTTGTGGTTTTAATCTGATTTTAAGTGTGCTAAGTGGCTTCAAGGGGTTGTATTAATTAAGACAACAGTTTTTGTTACATTTGTGGGGACATTGTAGTAAAGAAACAAAGAAACATTTCAGAATTTGTTGAAAAAGATTACTATGCATATTTTGGTGTGAAACTTTGTGACCGGGATAAGTCGGGGCCCCACATAAAGTGTCTCTTATGTTAGAAAAACTCCGACAGGGTCAAAAAAAAAATTTTTTCTTTTGGGGGGCCCAAAATTGGGGGTTCCCCCCAAAACTCATATGACGCCCTTTTTTTCGTTAACGTTAGGGTTAAATTTTTAAAAATAAAAAAAGCATTTTATATCCAAAGCTTCCGTGGGCTATGCTCCTGTCCCTTATGGCCCGAAACCCTACCTACTCCTAAAAAACTAGGGGAAAACCCCGATGACTCTGTAAGGAAGCCCATTTTTTTTGTAAAAAATTAAAGATGTTTCAAGAGCAGCGAGCCCAAACTTTTTCACAATTGAAATAAACGATTTAGTGAGATTTGGTCTTCCAAAGATTCTTCAAACTGTTAGGCAAGGCTAAAAAAAAAACTTATTGACCCGGGTCCCCTTTTTAAAGAGGGTGACCTGGTTTTATTGAGCAATGCCTGAATTGATGGTAGGTTTAACATCAGTATAACTAAACGAGTGGGGGCTCTTTATTGACCGTCCAAAAAAAACCCCAAGCATGCTTCCCCCAAAATGGTAATAAATATGTTCCCGTCCCTGGGGTTTCTGTGGCTTGAAAGAATGCTACGGAATTTACCCTTTAAAATTCTCACCAAACTGTTTTTACAATGATCATAAAAGGACTTTATGGGTGATTTAAAGTATTTTCCATGCTTCTGAGCAGTAGGGGGGTTCACTAAGTACCTTGCTTTTGTGTAAAAGGGGGAACCCGGGGATAGAAGGCAGCACGGGGTTTAAAAAAGGACGGCCATGTAGGGCAAAATTAAAACCGGGAAAGAAAAAAATTATTAAGGGAAACCTTGGTTGATCCAAAGAAAAGTCCCCCCTGCCCCTCTTCATATAAGTTTGCTTTAATGAAGCGTTTGAAAAGGGTTCTGCAAAAAAAGGGAGTTTTTAAATATTTGTGTAACAAGTTTTTGGATGTCAAAAGGAAACTAAAGACGGTGCTTTTCGGCCCAGATATCCTAAACCTCTGAAAGACGAAGTTTTTGAAAAAAAAATTTTGAATTTTTTGAAAAAATACTGGAAAAGTTTCAAGAATTGAAACAATTTCTTGGAAAAAATAAGGACCCCAACTTAAAGTTCAAGGGAAAACATGCTCAAAATTTAAAAACGATTTGGGGTTGTTGATGGCTTAAATGCATTTCCCTGAATCCCATTTGCTAAATTCCAATTTTGGACTCTTTTCCGAAAATCTTGGGGCTTTGGTGAAGAGAAAGGGGAAAGTTTCCCCAAAAAGCATCAAAGAGATGGAACGGAGATAACAAGCAAGGACTAAACTGATGGCAGACACTTTTGGTGCTGTGGAAAGAGCCGAAAGCTGTCTCAAGAAAAGCTAAAAAAAGCTTGGGGAAAACAAAAAAACATATAAGGACTTGTAAGTTTTGGAAAAGGGCTTAGCTTATTTTTTTTTTTTGTAAATAAAGATTATTTAATTTTTTTAAATAAATAATTTTAAACCATTATACAAAAACGACCCCTTTTTTCTTATTTGATACCCAATTTTGTGAAAAATTTTTACGCGATAGAGAAAATGTAGATCATTTTGAAATCACACCCAAAAAAACATAAAAATCACCTTTTACATTAAAAACTTTTTCAAAAAACCCAAAATTTTGCAGGCCGTGAAAATTTATTTTTTTTGGGGGAAAAAAAAAAATGGGAAATATTATATTTTTTTTTTTTACTATACTAATAAGAGGGAGTATCCCCATGACACGTAAAGTAGACCCAGAAGAAAAACTTCGCTGAGGGGGATTACGGTGCAAAAGATTTTTTTATTTTTGTGTTAGGGGGCCCCATTACAAATGAGGTCATTGGGCCTTAGCATTATATGGGGTACATAGTAAAATCCCAAAGGGAAGAGACAAAAAACCCCTGTTTTATAAAAAGGTGAAGAGCAAAAAAAAAAACAATAAAAAAGGGAAGGTTCAATAGAAAAAAAAATAATTTGAGGCCCCCCTATACAAAAATGGCTCAAATACAATTGATGAAAAACCTGCAAAAAAAAAACCACAGGTGTATCCCCTTAATAAAAAAAAAAAAAAAAAATTTTAAAACAATATATTATTTTAAAAAAAAATAAAATTTAAAAAAATCATTTTATTAAAAGTTTGTTAAAAATGGAAAAAACAAAAACAAAACTTTAAAGATACTAAAATTTAAAAAAAAGGTCTAATAAAATTAAAATCCAATGAGCCATTATAAAAGTGACCAAATGGCATTAAAAAGATTCCCCTGGCGTAAAAAATGGAGTAAACAAAAAACTCTTCAGCGCTGTCGCGTAAAAAAAAAACAAAGGTCCCCTTTAAAAAAAGGGCGGGCGAATGGGGGGCTACTGCGACCTCCACCAAAATGTGGGCACACAAAGGGACTCGCAAAGTTCCACACTGGAGGTGGACCCCCCTCAGTAAAAAACAGGGGTCAATGAAGATGCCTGACGGGGAGCTCGTCACGATGCCCTCCTCTCTTCTAATTTTCGTAAAGAAAGGCCATCGCAACACACCCCCTGATGTACCGCAGTTGTTTGGGCAGGGGTCGAGCCCACTGCTGTGCCGGTCTAATCCCCCACCCGGCAAAACCTTAAAGGGTCTAAAAACATGAAACCCAACTCCCCTCAGGAGGCAGGGTGCGTCTCCTTGGGGTAGCCAGTTCTTTTCCTAAAGACCGGCGGCCCGGAATCCAGAAAAAGGCACCGGGTTTTAATAATCAATTTTTAAAATTTTCGGAAATCATCTGCACGAAATTCCACGAGTAGAGTGTGGAAAATGCCAACAGACCATGGAAATCTGTGCAGATGAAACAAAGGGACACTTACATATGCAAAATATAGAGTTTTTAAAATGGCAATAGTTCAGCCGTAAAAACACGGGATTCCCCGGGTAGACAAAAAAAAAGGATCTTCCACAAAAAAAGACACCCCAGGGGAGCCCCGCATTTGGCCACCCCGTATTAAATGCTTTTTAAAAAACCCTCGAAGGGGGTTTGCGGGGAACCATTAAAGCCTCTCAAAAGAATGGGGGGTGGTGCTTTGGGAACTTGGAGTTCAAATGGCATTGATAGGCGATCTTCCAGGAGAAACTCGACCGGGGGATGGGGGGATCCCTTTGGGGCAGGACTATCCCCACGTGTCAAAAACCCCGATAGATCCTGACCCCAAACCCGGGCCTTGTACACCCATTTGGGTTTCATACAAGACCGGTTAGGGGATGAAACACAGGACATGGGCAAATGCTGCGCCATAAATAAATTTTCGACAGTAAGATCCAAAAAATGGGCCCGGGTAAAAAAAGAGAGGGCTCACCGGGCGTCGGCACAGATGCCGAGAGGGCTGGTACGAAAGGCACCGTACCATCGAATCCCAGCAGGTACATATCTAGCATCTTTAACGCCGGGGGTCTCTAGCCATAAAAAAAAGCCCCCGTAATCTAGTTTAGTCTGCCCGGGGGCCCTATCAGGCGCATCGGGTTTCCCTATCAGCACCCCAGCCACCGCTTACCATTTACAATTCAATGCCTTGATACCCCTCGCTTTCGGTTTTTGGTGGGGGATCTACTTTAGTTTAAAATCAAAAAAAATCCCGGGAACCTAACGCTCTCCGAGACTAGTAAACAACGGGTTTCTTTAAAATTTTGGGGATTTTGATGTATTCCGCGTAATTGGGGAAGTGGACCCCGTTGTCTTGGCCGTGAAAGGTAAAGCCACTATGGTGCCCAACCCAATTGTTGACAGCTAATTGTATCTGAGTTCAGCTTTTTGGGGAGACTCGAACCAAAAAATTTGCGTATATCCACAAAAAGACTAACGGACTTACGCGCACTTTTCCACGATGCTTTTTATCGCGATGCGAAAAAACGAAAGCTTAAAATATACCCTGTGGAAACCCCATTTTCTTGAATAAAACCTGGAAAAGGGTTTGTTTAAACCCTTTCCCCGGAAGTGTCTACGACATAAAATTAATATAAAAATAGGGGGTTCCCCCGGGAAACCCCCCAATTAAACGGGGTTTTTAAAAAGCCTAACCAGTGGGCGAAAACCCTTTCTCCAAATCAAAGAAGACACCAAGAGAGCTGTTTAGGGAGGAAAGTTCCGAGTTGCTTTAAAGGGCGAAAAAGGTACCACCGGGGTCGGGTTTCGGGGAAAGCCACATTGCATATTGGGTATGGTTTGCGGGTTCAAATACCAAAAAAATCTTTTAATGATCATTTTCTCTAAATTTTGCAACACAACAAAATTTAAGCTTTGGTTATAACTAGTTTTCTTAATTTTCCTTGCCACTTTTTATATATTGGATAAAGTTGTTTCCTCCACATGTTGGGAATGACGAATTCCCAAAAACCCAAATTTAGAGGCTAAGAGGGAAAGCCCGTCCAGCAGGGGGCAGTTGGGGCCAAAATTTCGAAGGGAAACCCCGGGGCCCAAAATTGTATTCCCCGCTGGGCGGGGATAGCTAATTTCCTTTAGTAAAGGGGGGGGTTAAACCCCCCCCGACTTTGGCCCCAAAATCAATAGTAACGCTCGATGCTGCCTTTTGACCACGAACTCGTTGAGTAGCTCGCATGCTAGAAATAGCGGGGGAAAAGAGCACAATACATTTGGCGACCTCCATAGGGGGGGAGACAAGTGAAACTTTAAATAAAATGCGGGTATATTTTAAATGGGATTTTTGCTACTACTATTTACGATGTGATCCCCAAAACCCTTTGGTTGTGGGGGTGGGAAAAAGTAAGGGTAAAAAAATGTCTCCAAGCCTCTTTTGCTTTTTCGAATAATACGGGGGCTCTAGCCCCCGTAGAACCGGATACTCCAATTCTCCCAAAGGACGTCGATTAAAGATACGCAGGGGTCTTTACGGGTTGAAATAGCACCGGGACTCCTCGTTCCACCCGGGAACAGGGCGGGGCGCGGGTTTTCGAGGGTTTTGGGAGGGGCCTCGCCCCGTTATGACCGCGAAGTAAAATTTCCCAGCCCTTAACATCGACGCGGGGGGAAGAGGTTCGTCGAATCGGCGAGCTCGCGGAATTTATCCCCGTTGCACTTTAAGAAAACCCCTTGGGGGGAAACCTGCGTATGGGGGATCTTGGATTTTTTAAAGCAAATTGGAAAGGATCGCTGCCACATAGGTCCGAGTGACCCTCCCCAAAAGGAAAATAGCAGCAATCCGGGGATACATAGAGCTAGGGCGAGGGAAGGTACACCATAAAGGGGGAGAATGTGTCGGGTCCCGGTTCATTAACACCCGGGTTTCCCCGACAAAAAAAATCCCCTACCATCCTCCCGGGGGTCTTAAAATTGACCCCCCACACCCCGGTTATGCGCGTTAAAGTCCCTAAGAAAAAAAAGGGCGGAATTGTATAAAGAGGGCCTCTAGTGTCCTTTGGAAAACGTTCACCCGATGGAGGTGAGCGCATACGGTTACCTCCAAGGGAAGGGAACTCGACGCAATCACTTGGGAAACAAGAAAATATTAAAATTTTATGATAATAGTACTTCGGGGAATATAGCCACACCTCCGTAGCCGATCAAAGAAAAGGCTTTCGGGACGATACACTCGTACCCACGAAGAAAAGGGGTTTTCATTGGGCGAATGGGTCTCCTGCAAAAACAAAAATGGAAAGGGTGCAGGGAAGAAATTATTAGTTATTTTTTTAACGAACATAGAAACCCCTACAATTCCCCTTTTATACGATAATTTTATATGAAATTATTACCTCCAATCCATTCACTATCCTTTTAAAAATAAAATTTGTTGAGGCCCTTTTTTGGCCCCTCCTCCTTTCCAAGTTTCCGTACCCCGTTAGGAAGCTTCGGCTTATTTGGAAACGGGGGGTCGGGTCCCTTTCGCGAAGCTTTGTTTAAAGGGCCCTTTGCGTTTTTTTTAAAAGTATTCTCTTCCGGGCTTCGTTTCTTCTTCAAGGCACCTGGGGCTCGCCTCTACCCCGGCTCACCCTTGCCACTCATCCCGTCCCCTTGGGGGCACAGAGGCAGATAGCAATAACGTGGCCGACGCAATTTTTTCCCCAGGAGGCTCGGGGGGGTTCCCCCGGGGGGATCGGGGGAATCCCCCGAAACCCGGGGAATTTCCCCGGGGGGCTCGGGGGGGTTCCCAAGGGGGTCTTCTGGGGTCAGGTGGTGGGGCGACTTTTGTGAGGGTTTCGCCACTTCTATTATTTTTTTGCATACCCCGATGATACGGGTGTTTTTGTTTTTTCTGAATAGAGACGAGGGCACAGGCCTTGTAGGGGTCTTTTTTCAATTTAACTGCGCAGGGGATTAGGGGAATTTAATTTTGGGTCAATTTGGGTGAGGAAATTTGAAAACCGGACTTCAGTGCGTTATCTTTGCGTGTGGGCATAAGGGGCTTCTTTTTTTGTTTTGGGTCTCAGGGCTTTTTTCTCTACTTTTTCCAATCGGGCGGCCGAACCAGGGGAAGAGGACCCTTGCAATTTAAAGCAAATTTAGGGACCCCATGGGTTTTCTGAGCCTCCCCGTCCACAAACTGCAAGGGTTTGGGTACCCGGCATCGCAGCTTGATCCCCAAAACCCCGGCACTGAAAAAACGCCGAGGGTTGGGGGCATCGGGCCCGGGCCCCGACACGTGGGGAACCATCGGACCTCCTTGGGAAAAGGAGTGGCAAATGTTAGAATTTAAAATTCATTTCTTCATACATCGTTCCTTTTTATGGGGTCCTATAACTTTGGGACATTTTAGGGGGAAGCTCCTCACAGATGTCCTCAATCTTTCGCAGTCAGGGCAAAACAGTGACCACTCTTTCAAAAATTGAGGGAAACCCGTGCGGTTTTCCCCCTTCCCTTTAAATGATCGAGGGGGTCAAAGGATTGAGTTATTGCCATTATTTTCTTTTTCTAAGGTCGTTTTCCCCTGGGTCAAAACGGCCATCCCGCAGTTTTTTTAATTGAAACCCCCGACTCGCAGTCCCTTATCACCTTTTTGAGGAAAAGGGGCACACGCTAGGTTCTCATTTTCATCCATTTGAGACATAACCAGGGAAACGGGGGTGGGGGGCCCCACCACTTCCTGGAATTTTTCAATTAAAGGGGTACGGGCCTCCCTTTTTCCCCCTTTTTATATTACGACCCTGCACGTGCCGGGCAGTGATTGCCAGCATGTTTTTTGGGATACGGTGCCACGGCGCAATATTTTTCGGCCATCCATATGGGGGGCAACCTACACAAAATTTGGGTGTAGACCCAGGGGGACCCCAAATTGGGGATAAACCACATATGGCCCGTTAACTGTCCCGCGAGAGGCTCTTACGCGCTAGCCTGACAACCTTGCATAGAAACACGCCGAACAGAGGGGCTCGCAGAAGGGGTGTGTAAAGGCCAATTTTTTCCGGGCCCTCATGAACGCAACCGAATTTTTTCCCAAAATTTGGGGACCCGGTTTTTTGATCCCCAAGGCCCTTTTAAGGTATTCAACCGGGGCACTTTCTTTAGGAGCTCAAGGCAGGGATCCAAAAATAAAAAAGAAAGAGCCGGGGTTTTTGCCAAGGTCGTCAACGAAACCCAAAAAACCCCTTTGAGGGTGAAAAAGGGGGGGGAAAGGAAAAAAAAAGAGGGTAAAAAAAGAGAAGGGGGGAAAGGGGGAAAAAAAATTGGGGGAAATTTAAGGAAGAAAAAAAAAGGAAAGAAAGTTAGATATTTTTCCCCAAAAGGGACGTCTCAAGAAGCTCCCCCTTTTGTCCTTCTTACCGACAACAGGGGGACGCGGGCTATCTAAACCCCCCCCGCAGGGGGTTTAAAACAACCAATTAAAAAAATGCACGTACAACCACCTTAAAAGTAAAAGTATTTGATAATATGGGCTCAAATTTCAACCCGGGTTTTTGAAAACATGAGCAATTTAAAATATGAAAAATAAATCAAAATTTCGGGGACCTCAAAAATTTCCGAATAAACGATCCCAAGAAAGTAGTATGAAATTAAATTATAAATCTTTAAAAAGGGAAACTATGAACCACTAAAATATATTATTCAAACGTTCACAAAATAAAAAAAAAGAAAAGAACAAACAAATTTCGAAAATCTATATTTACAATCCCCAGAAAATTTCAACATAAAAAAACCTAAACACGCTCCCCCCTTCACCTTCGATAGAATAAATACCCTGTTGGGGTTTTGGTTAAATCTTGCATCCTAATCATTTCCTTTTGTCGCTCTTTTAAATTTTTTCACACTTTTATTAAAAAAAACTTCAAAGTATGTACCCCTCTACCCTAAACTTATACACAACTAAACCTAGCTTGAAATTTCTTGATTTTTTAAAGGGAATCCCTAATGATTTCTTCTCGTTTTTGAAATTACACCAAATTTTTAAACTGGCTCAGTTTTTTCCCTCAACAAAGGACACAACTCAAACTTTTAACTCGGGTAATTTACTAAAAATCCACCATTTTTAATATATATTAAACTTTTATATTTTGTTAAAAAATTTAAATAGGGGATTTTTAGTTTTTTTTAAAAAGTTTTAATAGTTTTAAATTTTAAAACCTTTTCATATATAATAAAATTTTTAACTAAAAAATTATTATATTATTATTTTATTATAGATACTATAACTTTTTTTTTTATGCTAAATAAAAACAAATTGTACAACTTTCAAAAAATTAAAATTATATTACAAAACTACAAGGTGCAGACTACAAACAAAAAAGAACTTATTTTACAGCATATCATTTATCCCAAAAAGGGGAGTCGCCTTCCCGAAGTAAAACCCCCCAAAGGAAGGTGATCCTTTTTTTCCCCCAAGCAAGAACAAGATAAAAAGGGAAATTTTAAAAGCTTCGATTAATTTTTGACAATTCTTAAAGGAACCGCAATCGTATTCAGAAATTATAACAAAACTTAAATTGGGGATCCCCCCCTGAAACCCGGGGAGGCCATGGGAAGCAGTGATATGAAAAACGGGGGAACTGTCAAAAAAAATTTTTACAAAATTCGCCCAATACAAAAGACTAGTAAAGGGGGAAAAAAATTTATTAACGGCAAACTTACATACAAAATTTATGGAATAAAAGGGAAATTCATGGAACAAACCTCCAAAAGATCTACAGTTCCATATGAGTTTTTTTCGAATACTTTAAATTTAAAAAAACTTTAATTTTGGGATTTGTTTCCTTAACGACAAATTTTTAACATGCACAACGGGTAAAAATAGTTAACGAGAGGACAACAAAACAAAGATTTAAAACCAGATTAAAAGGGCCATAAATTGTGCTGAAAAGGTTTTATGAAATATTGGAAAAAAAAAACATGATGAAGGGTAAAACATACCAGTCGTCGCGTCAGAGCAAAAAAGGGCAAGCTCAGCTAACCGGGTGGGAGAAAATAAGTGTACTGTTTGCGGGGAAATTTTCCCCCCCCATTGGGGGTTATCGCAGTGAAAGACACCCCCACCCAGAACAAAAAAACCGGGGGAGGGTTGGCCCGATGGAGGGGGCGATAAGGGCCCCCTATCCGGGGACGGGCAAGGTCTTCTCCGAGAGATCCCCTTAATGATTTGGGTCGAAGCCCTTTTGGGAGGGGGGGCTATAGAAAGAGAATACCCGAAATTTTGGCAAGGAAAGAGGTAGGGGACTAAAGGGTGTTGCCAAGAGTGAGTGAGGGGTTCGACCCCCAGGTGTGTGTGGAGTCCCCCCAACTGCGAAGAAATTCTGGTACAGAAGGAATGCAATTTATTTTATTGTTGAGGGTATGAGGAGGAGGCCCAGTTTGGGCCTTTTT
This sequence comes from Timema cristinae, assembly GCA_039000515.1. NCBI lineage: Eukaryota > Metazoa > Arthropoda > Insecta > Phasmatodea > Timematidae > Timema > Timema cristinae. The sequence continues at coordinate 40,454 of JBCFYV010009870.1, read as the reverse complement.
CCGGCGGGTGAGGGAACCACGATTCGGAGAGGAAAACCGGTGATGGGGTTCAAGCAAAGAAACCCAGGTGAGGTATCCAATAAAACAGATGCACGTGGAGCAACGATGAACTGCCCGGGATGTGCTGGCGCTAGGTGGGCGGCAGGGCCGAAGGTAGTTTGGGACGTTATTTTGACGGGGATAAATGTCTGAGGAGGAAGAAGGGGGAATTTGATTGGACCCTGGAAGCAGAAGGGGGATCCCGAATGCGCCGGCCCAAAATGGGGGGCCGGGTTGGAAAAAAGGGGTTAAAAATAGTCCCAGTTTCATGTGCGCTGTATGGGCCCCCCCTTTTATAGGTCCTAATACACTATTCATAATGTTTTTTTGAGCCAAAACCGGAGGGTTTTATGTGGTGCTCCTCCTGGGGTTTGGAGTAAAAAAGGACACCAAAAATGGAAAGGTTTCAGTATGCGAGAACCAAGATTTTAAAAAGGCCCCGGGCCTGTTAAAAAATTTTTTAGGAAGGGTGTTGACCCCGTCCACCAACTTTATAAACTTATAAGAGGACGTCATCGATTAATTGTTGTATTTGGGGCCCAAGCCTGATGTAAGCTGGGCGGGCAAGCCGTGAAAGAGGCGCAATTGGCGGAGTTTTATGCCAATTTTGGGTAAAGGTTTAAAGGGCGCCTCAGAAGATGAAGAAACGTCGGCCCGGGGCCGGAGGTTTAAACCGGGTCCCCGTTGGGAAGGGGGCAAATCCCTCCCGCTGGATCTTAACTGAACTGGCGTGGGACTGCTACCAATGGATGGAGTAAAAACGGACCATCCTCATTCAAAAAGGGGAAGGATGGGAAGCGGTCACTAATTATGGGCCAATCACGAAAAGCTCTTTGTCACCCCGATATTTTGGAACTACGACCCGGAGAGGAAAGTATTAAGTTAAAAACCCCGGGCAAAAGGTTTTTCAAGGAACAATGCTTTTCAATAATGTTAGGCCCCTGGGGGCGCTCACCGACTGATGAATGTGAAGAGGAGGTGTCGGGATACAATTGGAAATTGCCAAGGCATTTCGACCAGTCCCCTCATGAAGCATTGACCCGGCGTTATAAGAAGGGATTCCCTTGCGGTCCTCGTTAATTGGTAGGCATAGCTATACAAAACGGCAATCAAACACCCCAAGGGTGATATTACGATCACTTTTAAAGCGTGGATGAAACGGGGATCCTTGTCACGCGTTATTTAATTAGATTTTGGAAGTCTCACGAGGACTCGGGGCTAGCCGGGTTACAGCTTTGGGCAACATAAATGTTTAGCATGGCTTCGCATTGACCTGCCTCTTGGCGGAAGATGAATAGGGGGCAGGCATTGAGGGTAAAAACTAAACTTTTTTTGGATCTTAGCATGGGGTCCCCGTACCGGGGCCCTCAGGAAGGGCCCGGGGACTTGAAAGATCCCAAATCGAGGTAAGGGGTAAAAACCTGTGTAGGTGGCGATAATGAGCGTTAGCACCTGGGCACGATTTTTCCGGGGTGGGGGATGACTGGGGTGATAGGGCAGCGGGGAGGGGTTTTGGGGAGGGTGGAGGGCCCCTCCAAACCTTATCAGAAATTAAGAATTAAAATACGTATCTGGTGCCACACACATGTCCCCGCTAGGGTACCAGGCTTCGAAAAAATGATTTGTGGATTGATATCCCATTCGTAATTTTCAAGAAGGTTTTTGTATTTGCCCCCCCCACGCTGATGGCATAATATACGCCTAAAAATGGGGGGCTGGGATTCAAGAGATGGAAAATTACCCTAGGGTTGCGCTGGGGCCGGGTTGAAACTTTTTAAGTAGGATACCAAAAGGTCCAGAAAAAACGGGGGGTTTTTTAGAGGGGTGGCCGGATGTCTGGAATTCAGAATTGTTTTACTTAACTGGAGGATTAAGGAAAAAAGGAAAGATGCAAGAGAGGGGAGCTCGAAAATGGGGGATTAGCGCCCAAGGGAAAAACTGTTGATTATGAAGACGATGGGGTCAATGCTTCTTTAGAAAATCCCCCCCCTTTTTTAAACCCCGTGGTTTATAAGGCCCCCCAGTTTTGTACAACATTGGGGGGGACAGGTCCACCCCGCCAACGGCCATTCCAACAAAAACCGTTGTGCAGGGAAATTGGGGCCCTGGGGGACTCTGGCCCACATTTTTGCCGTGACGCACACCAAGGCACCGAGGGGTCGGCCCTCACAATGAAAAAACCGTACCTCATCGGAGGGTCATCCGATTGTGGAAGGATTGGTGTCCGAAGGAGCCCGAGTTGAAATTTTCCCACGCCCCAGTGTAATTTTTGCAATCCTGGAAAAAAAAAATCAAATTTTTTCAATTGAAACCAAAAAAGGAAAAAAATTTTATTTTAATAAAAAACCCTATTTGTGTCGGTGATTTGGTTTCCTCAAAAAGTGCGCGGCATAATGCTAAAAAATCCCAAATGTCTCCCCATTGTCCCTGGCAGCCCCAAAATCAAATAGAAAGGGGGGAAACGGGAAACTCCCCCCCTTTTAAGAAAAAATCCAGGAAGTGGGGAGGCCCCCGCCCCTTCCTGGTTAAAAGTCCGAACAGACGAAAATGAGAGCCCCCAAGGTGTCAGCCCATTTTCCTGAAAAAAGTGTAAATGGGCTGCCCTCTGGGGGGTTTCATTTGAAAAAATGCGCGATGGCACAAAAATGATCCAGACTGAAAATACCCCAACAGCAAAAAAAATGGGAAAAAATTTCCAACCCTTGGGCCCCCGAATCTTTAAAGGGAAGGGGAAACCCCCAGGTTCCCCCAAAGTTTGAAGGGAGTGGGCATTGCTATACCTCGACTGCGAAGCATTGAGGACCTGTGAGGAGCTTTCCCCCCAACATGTCCGAATATAAAGGTTAAAACCCTCAAAAAGGAACGAGTAGTGAAGAATACTGAAGTTATTACTAAACATTTGCCACCCTTTTCCTTTTTCCCAAAAGGGCCCGGGTGGTTTCAACGTGCTTTGGTCCGACCGTAGTCCCCCAACCCCCGGGGCTGTTTTCAGTGCCAGGGGGAAATTGGGCATAGAAGCTGGATGCCGGGTTTCCAACCCTTTCAGTTGTACAGGGGGCCACCCCAACCGCTCCCTAAATTCTGCTTAATTCAAGGGGCCTTTCTGCTTGGTCTCGGTCCGTCCAATTGGAAAATAAGAAAAAAAATCCTGGAGATCCCAAAAAGAAAAAATCCTTACCCGCACGCAAAGAGTATACTGCACACAAACTCCCGGGATTTTTAATTTTCCCACGGCCAAATTGTTAGCCCCAAAAAATAAATTTCCCTAACTGCCAAAATGCGCGTTAATTTGCAAAAACCCTACAGACCCTTTCAACCTTTCTATTTGAGACCCAAAAAAACAAACCAGCATCAATAGGTATGCAAAATAAAAAACAATGGGGACACCCTCACAACAGTCGCCTCCACCACCTGTACCCCCGAGAGACCCCCACGGCGAACACCCCCAGCCCCCCTCGGGGAAAACCCCCCAGCCCCCCCCGGGGGAAAACCCCAAGTCCCCCTCGGGAAATCCCCCCCCACCCCCTCGGGAAAATTCCGAGCCTCCCGGGGAAATAAATTTTCTGCGGCCACTGTTAGTTCTCACCTCGTCTTGCATCAAGGCCGGGATAGGGGGAAGAGGTGAGGCCGTAAAGCGAGTCCCCTAGTGCCTTGAAAAAAGACCACGGGACCGCCGAAAAAAAAATTTTAAAAAAAGCGTCGAAGGACTTTAAAAACCCCGCGAAGATCCCACTACCCAAATTCTTCAAAATAAAAACCCAAGCCTCTCCTAAAGCGGGGGGTCCAGGGGAGACTGGGAAGGCAAAAGGACCCAAAAACCCCAAAACAATTTTTTAATTTTTAAAAAAGTTCATGGATTGCAGTAAATTAATTTTTTAACTAATAACTTAGTCGTATACAATGGTTTTAGGGGTTTATATGTCGGGAGAGGAAATTAAACAACAAAATTTCTTTTCCCCGCCCTTAAACTTGGTTTGCAGAAAACCCCCTCCCCCCCAAAAAAAACCCAGCTTCTGGGTCGATGTTATTGTACCGACAAGCCTTTTTTTGATCGGCTAAAACGGAGGTGTGGTAATTCGCAGAGGCAAATATATCCAAAAATATTAAAATTTGTTTCCCTTTCCCATTTTCGCTGTCCCAAATCTCCTTCTTTGGAATGACAGTATGCTGCATATACCTCCCCCCAGGTGAACGTATTTCGAAAAGGATTAGAGGCCTCCTTATGCACTTCCCCCCCCCCATATCACTTGGGTGAAATTAATGCGCTAAAAACCTGGGTGGGGATCTAATTTTCGTCCCCGGGGGAGGAGTAAGGATATCTTTTTCGGGAACCCATGCTAATGAACACCGGACCCCCCAAAACACTTTTCCACTTTTAAAGCGTATCCTCTGCATGACCAACTTTAGAGCCCAGGTATCGCTGCCCTTTTCCCTTTGGGATGTCCTCGGACCAGTGAACGATCACTTTCCCTATATGCTTTTCCCCCCTCCAAGATCCCAAGTACAGCCGATTTCCAAAGGGGGACAAACTGCCGACTGGGGTAAAAATTTCCCGAGCTCGCCGTTTTCCACGAATCCCCTTCTCCTGACGTCGATGTTAAACTGAGTATTTTACTTTGAAAGGGCATCGCGGCGGGCGAGGGCCCCATCCCCAAATTTTCGCCAATTCCCCGCCACCGTCCCGTTCACTGGGGGAGCGAAAGTGCGTTTGGCTATTTTGACCGTCGAAGGGCCCTAGTCTTTTTCACCCACGCCCTACTTTGGAGAAAACCCGGGTCATTCCGGATTCAAGTGTCGAGCCGGGGTATTTTCTGAAAGTAAAAAGAGAGTCTTGGAGAAAATTTATTTCAACCCTTACAATATCCACCCCCAAACTAAAATTTGGGAAAAATCCCTAAATTACGTAATAGCAACCATTCCAATAAAAATAACTCCCCAGTCTAACGGGTTTACGGTTTCCTCCCCTGTGGGGGTCGTTAATGTATGGTCGATTCGCCCTATTTCTGCACTGCGAGCTACACTAACGAGTTCGCATTTTTAAGCGGGCATCGGCGCCATGCTATTGATTTTGGTCGAAGGGGGGGGGGGATTATAACCCCCTTTCCAAAGAAATACCCATCCCCTTCCCAGGGCCCGGCAGCCCGCCCCGGGCCAGAGAAATTTACTATAAGATTTTTCAGCGCCCCCGCCAGAAGGGAATTCTTTTAGACCTCTATATAAAGGGGTTTGGGGAAACTCAGCAGTTCCCCCACTATGGAGGGGAAGCAACCCATACCCATATATAGAGACCCGATATTTTGCGAGTTTGTTTTTTTCAAATTTTACTTTGCCCTTAAAAAATTTTCATAGAAAAATAATTAACTCTTTTTGGGGCAGTTTTGAGTGAAAAAAATTTACGCGAAATAAACGAAATTAAACTATTCGCGAAATTTACGATTTGGCCATTTAAACGCGAATTTATTTCCCTTTTTCAAACTAAAAAAGCGAAAAATAATAAAACAATGCTGACAAACAGCCGTTCCAAGACTGAATACAAAAATAAAAAATTACCAAATGAACCAAAATAATTTTTTTTTCAAACGAAAGTTTTTTCCCCAAAACAAAGACTTGCTTTAAAAAAGGGTTAAAAAATGGCTAAAAACGGGAATAAATTTGGGCACCAAAAACAACCCATGTCCAATCAAGTATGAGCTCTTCTACACTCAAAACTTTGGCTTCCTGATGACGTAAACTTCCATCGGGTCGTTAGATATTAACGTGCGTTACTCGTTAGTAAGAACATTTTGTTTTAACCTCTCTAATATTATTTTTAATATTTAAACATGCCTAAAGTTTTAAGTATTTTTGAAAGAGAGCGTGATTTTTGGAAAAGAAGGATTTTATATATTTGATTAAAGTTAAAAAAATAATGAGTGCAAATTGTGCAACACACCGTTGACTGGTTCAAAGAGACACGTGTTTGAAGCACATTAATAGTGCCTTGCATAAACGGAAAAAAAGTAATGTTACTGAATCATCAAAACAAGCAACCCTTGAAAATTCTCTAATAAGTCTAAAACTCAAAAGAAGACCGCAAAGAATTCATTATGGATACCACAAAACATTTATGGAAGCCAATATTCCATTGAAAAACAGTCATCCTTCATACGATGTTGGATGGATAAATATGAAAGGTAACCATTTTGAAAGATTTTTTAAAATTTTCCTTTATTATTTAAAAATCAAAAGTAAATAAGGGCCAATTATTTTCCATTCTTTTCTGATTTTTTTTCCTAATGAAAAATAGGTTTTTTTTAACACTTTTGATTATTTACTAATTTGTCAAAAAAATAGATGAGATAGAAATGTTTGATTTGGGCTATTTTCAGGTTTTTATCTTTAAGTACATAAAAGTAAAATAGCCTAGTAAATTAGTGTATATACACTTGTCAACCAACATAGTCTAATATTAGTTTGTTCTATCAAAAATTAGTATGCTTCCCAATTCGGTTTTAGGTGGAGGAGACCTCCCTAGGGCAGAAACTATAAAGAAGTGTTTGGAACCCAGAAGTTAACCAGAGTCAAGAGGATAATTTCAAGGACAAGGGAAAAAATCAGCAAGTTGAAATTTTTTTTGTGAGGAGCCCAACTGTAGAAAAACAGGTGTTTTTTGTTATTTTTTTGAAAACACGTGCTGTTTTCGAAGCAAAGCTTGTTTTTTGGGTGAATTAAAGTTTTGCGGGAAACGTTTTCAGCAACAGAATGTTTAGGGGCATTTGGGTGGACACATCCCCAATATAAATTTCCTTATGAAAATGTAGTTTGTGTTTTTACGATGGTGCGCGTTACATGCAAATTTGTTGCCTCTTTGAAATTTTCCTTTTAAAAACCGTTGTTTTTTCTGATATACTTGCGGGACCACAAATTTAAATTTTTGGGTTAAAAATTTAAAGGGTCGGTAGAGCTCCCAGAGCTGAATGATGGTTCCCTAAATATGGGCTGTATTTTTAAAACCCGAAAAAAAAATTTTTAATTTTCTAGCATTTCGGAATAAAAATACAGTAAAGGTAAAAAGTCGCAAAACTTTTTCCAAAAACCCCTTTTAACGCGAGGGAACCCCTTGGGTTTTTTCATGGGAAACCTTGTAAAATTTTTGGGGGATTAGTGGAATATTTTTAAACTTTGGGAGGGGGGGTACGCAGCATTAAAGTATTATTTTTATTTTATTTTTTTTTTAAAGGGGCCCATCGCACCCTAGGTCTTTTAGGGCCTTGAAAAAAATTTTTTAAAAACATAATAACACCCCCATGGGGGAAAGAGTTTAAAACTTTCACCATCTGAACATCCAAAAGAGTGCTCGGGATGGTTTTGGTAAAAAATTTAAATTTTTATACCCCGTAAAAAAAACCACAAGTGTATCATCCAAATTTAAAAACCAAAACAAACATTTTAAAAAATTAACACGTTAAAAAAAACAAAACATTTTTAAAATGATAATACTTTAAAAAGACAAAAACAACAGTTAAATTGTAAAAAACGGAAAAAAGATCTCAATATGAGAAAATACCCAAAAGACCACTTTATAAAATTGACTCAAAGGGCTTTTAAAAAAGATTCGCCTTGGCTAAAAAACGGAGTAAAAAAAATTTTAAACTCCATCCGCACTATCGCGTAAAAAAAAACGTAAGCACCTTTAAAATCAAAGAACGGATGGGGGTAGTTTGGACACCCACCAAAAATGGATGCACACAAAGGGGGGAAATCCCCAAAAATTTTCCACACTAGGGGGGCCCCCCCTTTTTAGAAAAACTAGGGGCCCAATGAAGTAGCCCGACCGGGGCTCGTAAAGGCCCTTTCCTCTCTTTTTGGACTTTCTTTAAAAAAAAAGAGGGCCATGCAAAACCCCCGGCCCTGTGGCCCCCCCCCGGCAGCTTTTTTCTGAGCGGGGGTTTCGAGCCCCACTTTTTTCGTGCCCAGGGGGTTAAAATCCAGGGCCGAACAAAAACCCCTTTAGATCAAAAACTTTAACCCCACTCCCTCCGGGGAAAAGGCGGGGCTCCCCTCCTTGGCTGCATGGTCCGCCCAGTTCATTTCCGGGAAAACCCAGCGGACCAGGAATCCAGCAAAAGGCACCGGGGGTGTTTAATGAATATTTTTTTAAAAATTTGTCATGAAACATCTGCAACAGGGGTTTCCAGGAGTAAGAGTGGACAATCCCAACAGGGGAACCTCAAAACCGGCAGATGAAAAACAGAACGGTATTTTTCCCGGTAAACAAAACAAAAAGATTTAAAAATGGCATAAATTCACCCTTTAAAAACCACGGTTTTTTGGAAAACCAAATTAAAAAAATTTGGAACCCTTTCCCACAACAAAAGAAACCATCCCACAGCTCCAATTTAGACCCTCAAGTAGATGCGCCAAATCCGTGAAAGGGAGTGGAGAGGAGCTCATTAAAAATTCCCCATATACAAATTTTGGGGGGGTCGTTTTTGGGGAAAACTTGGCAAGATAAAAATGGCTTTTTCGGAGGGGAAATCTTCGGGGAAGAAACTCGACCTGGGGGGGGGGGGGGAAGGGCCTTTTTGGGGGACAACCCCCACACGTGTCAAAAACCGATAGAACCCGGGACCCCAACCGGCTTTACAAACGACTTTATTTCATAAAAACACGGTTGGGGGGAATTTAAACACGGGGGGTTTTGGAAACCCCATGCCCCGGGCCATGCAGTGAAGTTTTGAAATAAATCCAATGAGAAAACCCCCGGGTTTAAAAAAAGGGGGGGCTCCCGGCCCCCGGCACAGATGCTGACGACTGGATGGTAGAAAAGCACCAGTAGCCACCCCGAATCCAAAGGGGTGGACGTATCGAGAAATTTTTAAAGCCGAGGGCCCTAGGGGAAAAACCATTTTAAAAACCTGCCTAATAAATTTTTATCTCACCAAGGCTCTATAAAGGGAAAATAAGGCCCCCTTTACCCACCCCCAAAAGAAACTCAAAATTTTTAATTTTAAATTAAAAGGGCTTTAAACACCCTGGGCTTTCGGGTCTTTGATGGGGGAAATCCAAGTTAGTTTAAAATCGAATAAAACCCCGGGAAACCCTTAAGGTTCGGGGGACGGGTAAAAAAAAATTGGTTCTTTAAAATTTATTGGGGGGGCGAAATTCCGCTTTAATCAAAGGGAATGGACACAGAACGTTTTTTTTTTTTGGGCCGAAAAACCCAAAAAGCTTTCGAGATGCCCCAACCTTTAAAATTGTTTCCCCCCCGAGTTGTATCGCCGTTCAGCCTGTGGAGACTTGATGAATGCAAAAAAATTGCGTATTTCATCCACAAAAAGGCTTTTAACGAACAGGAAAACGCCCTTTTGTCTACAATGCATTTACGAAATAGTAAACAACGGCAGCTAAAAGGGACGGCCCGGGGGGCCCCCCATTTTCTTGAAAAAAAAAAACCCGGTAAGGTTTTTGGGTTTAAATTTCCCCCCGGAATTTCTTTTGGGAATTTAAAATTAGTAAAAAAGGGAGGCCCCCCCGGAACCCCCAAATTTAAAAAATTTTTTTTTTTAAGATGCCGAAAAACGCCATGTATTTTCGAAACCCCTTTCTCCAAACCCAAAGGGAAAAACCGCCAAAAGATGCGGGTTTAAGGGAGAAAGGCGTGGGCAAAACAGAAGTTCAAAGGGACGAAGGGTACTCGGGGATGGGAAACGGCGGTAAACCACATTGAATTTTTGGATACCCAAAATTGCGGATTCTAAAACCATAAAAGGGTCTTTAATTTATCTTTTTTCCCAAAATTTTGCATACACAGATGGGTTAAAAGGCATCGGTCTATAACTATTGGCTCTAATTTACCTTGCCACTTTTAATTTTGGGGAAAACGGGTTCCCGTCCAAAAAGGTTTGGGAATTGACGAGATTCCCAAAAACAATTGTAGAGGGTCAAGGGAACCCCCGCCACGGGGAATTTGGGGGAAAAACATTTTAATGGATATCATCCCGGCCAGAATTGTATTGCCCCCTGGACGGGGATAAGAAATTCCTCTTTAGTAAAGGGGGGTTATTTTCCTTCCCCGGTTTTTGGGCCCAAAATCAATAGAAAAACCCGCTCGATGCCCCGCTTATGCCCCGCGAACTCGTTAGGTAGTCGCAGGGGCTAAAAAATAGGGGAAAAACATCGACCCCAAATATTGCGACCTCCACGGGAAAGGAACAAGCAAACCCGTTAGAATTGGGGGGCGGGTACACTTTTAAATTAAATTTTTTTCCCTTCTATTTAAATTTTACAAATTTTTGCCCCAAATTTTAAATTTGTGGGGGGGGTAATTGTAAGGGTTGAAATAAACTGTCCCCAAACTCTCTTCTGTTTTCCCCTCGAAAAAACCCCGGCGAGCCGAGCTGAAAAATTTGGAAATGACCCCCAAATTCTTTTTAGGGGGGCGCGATGGAATAAAACGTGGGCCCCTTCACGGCCCAAAAAAAAGCCGGGCGACACCCTCGTTCCCCCAAAAAACAAAATTTGGTGGGGCGGTTTTGGGCGGGGATTTTAAAAGGGGGAACCCCTCGCCCCGCGTTTGACCGTCAAGTAAATGCCCACCCTTACCATCGAGTCAGGATTTTGGGGATTCACTAAATAGGGCACCCCGGCGGGAATTTTTTTCCCATTCAGCCCCCTTTTAGAACCCTTTTGGGGTATTCCCACCGTACTGGAAAATTTTTAAAGGGTGTAACAAAATTTGGATAAACCCACTGCCACTTTAGGTCCGAGAAAACCTCCCAAAGGAATGAGCAGCGACCCCGGGGGAACTACTTTAAGGTAGGTCGAGGGGCAGAGGATAAACCATTAAAGGTAGGGGAAGTGTTCGGGGCCCCGGGTTTTTTTCTTAAAACACCAGGTTTCCGCGAAACAAGAATATAATTCCCATCCCCCCGGGGGCGTCTTTTAAAATTTGAACCCCAAAAATTTTCCGGGTGTTTTTTTTTAAAACCCCCCAAAGGAATATAGGGGGGGGGAATTGTTTTAAAGAGGGCCCCTAGACCCTTTTCTTGGGAAACATGCTCCCCCCGGTGGGGGGAAAATGCAGCATATTTTTTATTTCCCCATGGGATGGGGGATTCTGAAACAATCATTGGAAAACAGAAACAATTTAATATTTTTAGTATATATTCTTGTACAAATTTAGCCACACCTCCGCAAGCCCGATCAAAAAAAGGCTTGTCGTACGATACAATCGTACCCACAAAAGCATGGGGTTGTCATTTGGGGGGAAAAGGGGGTTTTCTCCTGCAAACACAAGAGGGAAAGGGAAGCGGGAAAAAATTTTTGTTTTTTAAATTTTTCCTTTTAAAAACAAAGCATAAAACCCCCTACAATTCCTTGAAATGGTCATATTTTAATTAATATTTATTTAGTTACCCCCGCAATCCATGTACTATTTTTTAATTAAAAAATTGGGTTTGAGGGCCTTTTTAGGCCCTCTTCCCTTTCCCAGTCTCCCCTGGACCCCCCCGCTTCAGGAGGGATTTCGTTTTATTTTGGGGGAATTTGGGTAATGGGACCTTGCGCAAAGGTTTTTGATAACCCCCTTGCGTTTTTTTTTAATTTTTTATTTCGGGGGGTCTTTTCGCTGGCCCTTCTCAAGGCCCAGGGGACTCGTTTTGGGGCCTCTTCCGGGTTTCGCAAACTCGTCCCCATCTCCGGAACACAAGGGGGGGTTTGTGAAGGCTAAAAAAAACGGCCGCCCCTTTGTTTTTAGTCCCCCGGGGGGGCCCGGGGAAATTTTCCAAAGGGGTGGGCTGGGGTTTTTCCCCCGAGGGGGCTGGGGGGTTTCCCAGGGGGTTCCTTGGGTATAGGGGGGAGCGCCATTTGTGGGGGGTTTGGGGCCCCTTTAATAATTTAGGCGCCCCAAATTGGCCCCGGATAAACTTAATGTTCGAGAAAAAACCCAAGGGCACTGGTCGCTTTTGGTCCTTACAAGTTTAATGCGCAATGGTTTTTGGGGGCTTTTTTATTTTTGTTTTGCAACCCGGCATAGGGAATTTTTGAAAACCGGGGGTTGACTTATTTTATTTTGCTTCCCGGGGCATATGAGTTTCTTTCAATTGTATCTCCGGGACTTTACCTCCTCCCCTTTCCTTTTTGGACGGGCCCGGCCCCAGCGGAATGGGGCCCTTGCTTTGAGAAAGTATTTGGGAGACTGGGAGGGTTGTTTCATGACCCTCCTGCCCCAAAACCCCACATTTTGGGGCTTCCCACGGCACGAAAGCTTCTTTTGCCCAAATTCCGGGCCTAAAAAACAGGTAGTCTAATAATAATGGGCCATACGTTTTTTCCCTTAATTAAAACTTCAAAATTTTGCTGCCCCCTTTTCACTCTTTAGGGGAAAATGGGCTGACACGTTTCAGATCTAAAATTTCTTCTATCGAGAAAACCCCCGGGAAGCGGGGGGGGGGCCTCACCACTTCCTGGTTTTTTTTAAAAGTCGGGGCGGGGAGGGCCCTTCCCCCTTTTCCCGGGCCTTTATCATTAATAGGGCCCTGTGGGGACCCCCAAGGAATGCCGGGGGAAATGGCAGTACGGTGCCAGCGGCAGAAAGGGTGTCAGCGTGACAATAAACTCATTCATGAGTGGGGGAAAACCTGAAAAAGTACTGGGTTCGTAGCCCAAAGGTTTTTGACCCCATTTGGGTTCTACCACATGGGGCCCCTTTTAAAATTTTCCCCGACAAAGGGTCCAAAAACGACGTTTAGACATAAAAACCCCTTTCATAGGGGGCTCGCCGGAAGAAAGCCCAACCGCACAAGTGTATGCGGGAAAAGGGGAAATTTTTATTCCGGGGACCCAAAAAAAACCCGGTCTTTTTCTCAAGAGGGCCCCCGGGTTTGTCACCCCTAAGGCCCTTTACCAAGATATTACAACCCGCATTTTCATTGGGGCTAAACATGGATCCCCAAAAACAAAAAACGAGAAGACCGGGGTTTTATTTTCCCAAGGTCGCAACGGAAAGGAAAAAAGGGCCCTGTGCGGATGAAAGGGGGGGGGAAAAGAAAAAAAGGTAAATAGAAAAAGCAAAGGGGGGAAGAGTAAAAAAAGGGGTGGAAAGTAAAGGAAAGAAAAAATGATTTTTAAAGGAAAGATAAAAGATAATTTGTCCCCCCAGGTAGGTCCTGACAAAAAGCCCCCCTTTTATCCTTCTTACACAACAGGGGTTACTGCGGATATTATAAACCCCGCCCCCGGGGGGGGGGGGGGGGGCTTTAAAATTTTATCCAGATCGAAGAAGACAACCAAAATTTCTTATAAGAAAAGCGTCAGGGACAAGGTGATCTCCCATTATCGTTACATCAAACCCTTTAAAATTTTAATGGGGTTTGGGGATTCTAAAACATAAAAGTCCCTTATTAATTATTTTTCCGTATTTTACATAACAACTATTAAATTTTGGGTCAAAAGCTATTTTGGCTCTAATTTTTTCTTTCCACTTTTATTTAGGTTAACAATTGTTGCCTCCTTTTGGGGGGAACTGATGAGAGTCCTAACACTATTTAGAGTCTAAAAGAAATGCCTGTGGGCGGGGACATCGACGCAACTTACTAAGAATGAGCGGGCCCAAAGCCGTGCTCCCGGCCTGGGACGGGGCCATTTCATTATCTTGAAAATTATTATAAAAATCCCCCAACCGGGGCCCAAATTTCAATGATGACGCTCGTTGACCCCGCTTTAAAAACTGCGAACCGTTAGTGTAGCTCGAGTGCAAAAAAATGGCAAAACGTTTCCAATCTTTAAACGACCCCAAGGGGGAACACTGAACGGTTAACATGGGGGCGGTATATTTTTTTGGAATTTTTTCATTACAAAATTTACGGTTTTTTTTCCCAAAAACCTTTTTGGGGGAGTGGATTTAAGGTAGAAAAAAACTTTCTCCAAACTTCTCTACTTTCACGTGAAACGGCGAGCTCTGCACTTAGAATCCGAAAACTCAGTTTTTCTCCAAGGTAAATTTCGAAAAAGGACGTGGGGCCTTTCGACGGTCAGTATGCCCCGATACTCCCGCCAGTTTGGAACGGGACGTGGCGCGGATTTAGGATGGAAGCCCTCACCGCGCGATCCATGAAGTAAAATACCCATTTTAACTCGACGTCGGGAAAAAAGGGTTTCATGAAATTGGCGATCTCGCGAATTTTTTCCCAGTGGGAAATTTTAAATCACCCAGGGGGTACCCGGGCTTTAGGGGGCGATTTTGGAGGGGAGTAACAAATTGGAAAAAAGATTTTCCCCACATGGTCCGCATGACACCAAAGGAAAGACAGCGATCCCTGGCTACATAAATAGCGATGGAAAGGGAAACCCAAAAAGTGGAAATTTGTTCTGGTCAGGTGTTTATTCACCATTTTTCCTAGACAAGAATACCCTCTACCTCCACCCGGGGGGGCACTTAAAATTCCCCCACACCGGGTTATCTGTTTAAAAAACTCCAAGTGATATAGGGGGCGGGAAATTCCCTCTGGGGCCCTTTTCAAAATACGTTCAACGGGCGGGGGTTATGCACATACCTTATCTCCAAAGAAAGGGCGACCGACGAGACAAAAAACGATATTAAAATTTAGGTATATATTGTTTTGTGGAATAACCCAAAACACCTCCCTGCCTATAAAAGGGAAAAATTTTGTGGGTTCACAAAGTATGGGTTGTCATATGGACGAAAGTGTGCCCTGAAAACCAAAGGAAGGTCAGGAAAAAAATTTTTTGTTTATTTTCCTCTAAACGGATAGAAACCCCTACAATTCCATTTAAAACACTACTTTTTTAAAAAAAAATTTTAAATTGTTTCGAAACCGACCTACTTTTAAAAAAAAAAAAATTGTTTTTTGCCTTTTATGTTTTTTTCCCTTTCCCAGTCTCTCTGGACCTTCCCTTCAGAATAGTTTTTGGTTTTTTTTTTAAAGGGAACTGGGTAGTCGGATCCTTTCCAAGGCTTTGTTAGGCCATCGCCCTTTTTTTTATATTTTTTTTTATCGGCGGTCTCTCGCTGTCCTTCTTCAAGGCACCAACGGAAAGCGATCAACAGCCCGACGTAATTTATTTCCCTTAGGGGGGTCTGGGGTGTTCCCCGGGGAATTCGAGGTTTTTCCAAGGGAGGCTCCCGGGGGGACGGGGGGGGTCGACTTTAGGGGAATTTTGCATCATAAAAAAATCGGCGAACCTTAGTTGGGCGCTTTTCAATCGGATGTCTCGAGCAAAATAAGGGGACATCGAGAGGGGTCTTAGCAAAATTAACTGCCCCATGGCATTTGGGGGACAGTGATGTTTGATGAAAATTTGGGCTGTTTAGTCTAAATACCGAGCCTGACTAATGCGTTTTCCTTGGTCCTGGGCAAAAAATTTTTTTTTTGGGATTAAATTTTTCCGGGGACTTTTTTTCTCTATTTCCTTTTTGGGACTGCCGAAGACCAGGGGAAGGGGCCCCTTAAATTTGACGCGAATTTAGGGTACCACGGGTGTTTCGTGGGCCTCCTGCCCACAATCAAATTTTGGGGGTTTCCGGGGGGGGCTTCGACCCCAAATTCCGGGCACTAAAATACGCCGAGTTTTGGACATACCCGCCCCGAGCCGTGAAAACCCTCCTCGGACCCCCTGGGAGGGTAAATTTGTAAATTTGAGTAAAACGTACCGTCTTTTTTTTTTTTCTTTTTTTGTGACAATACTACACTTTGGGAAGACTGGGGGAAACTCCCACAGATACCTAAATGCTCACGCGTCAAGGCAAAGTGATCACTCCCTTGCAAACTTTGGGGAAACCCCTCGGGGTTCCCACCTTCACCGAAAACCCGTATTACTCGAAGTTTTCATTTTTCCAATATATGTACGACGGGCGTCGGTGCAGTCTGGACCCAAAATAGGCCTTCATAAATTTTATTATAAAACTTTGATTTTGCACATCATTTATCGCCCTTTTGAGGTAAATGGGCTGACGCGTTTAAGGGTTTTCCCCTTTGGCATTCTCGGGGCAAAACCCGGAAAGGGGGGCGGGGCCCATTTTTCCCAGGATTTTCAAAAACGCAGGGCGGGGACGGCCTTTACCTGTTTCCCCCTCTTTCAATATTGCGGCCCGGGGGGGGGGCCCGGGGGGTGGGGTCCAAAAGTTTTTGGCATACGGTGCGTGGCACTTACATTATCAGACGGGGGCATGACGGGGGGGAGTGTCTTTCCCCTCTCCTGAATCTTGGACAGGTTCAATAAAATCAAAAACCTCCAAGGGAGGAGTCGCTTGGGGATTAATGAAAAAGTTTCAAGAAAAAAGGGGTTTTCCCGCTGGGAAAAACGACCAGCAGTTGGGTAGCTCAGGGTCGAAAAACTTTTATCCGAGGGTGGGGGGCCCAGCGTGTATTGCTCACACATAACCCGTAAGGTTGGCTAAAAATTAAATAGGCCAAAATCAATGCGAGGGGGTGGACCGTGTTGAAATAGATTCGTAAGCGGGGAGGAAATAAAGTCGATGTCTAGTTACAAGACCCTAACCTTAAAGGAAATTTCCCACACATGCCATGGTTACTAGAATAGCACAATGGAGAGATGCAATGAGTGCAATTTTTATTTTTAATAGGGTATACCGTATTAAAATTACACAGTTTGTAAACCAAAGGGGAAACGGTGTGGAGTGGGGAAATGGCTTTGGCAGGGGTTTTGGGGGCAAATCTGTATTTTAGTTTAGGTCCATTTACCGTACCTGGGCCTATGGAGGGACTGTGTGGGGGAACATGACCCCTTTATTCGCTGATGCCAATGCCAATCCCCAGTTGGGATGTCGGGTAGTGACAAAGGGGGCAGGGGAAAAGCGCAGGGAAGGGCCCTGCAGGGGAGGCGGCCCTTTAAAATTCATTTTGGGGACGGACTGGAAGTTGTAAACCAGCCGGGGAAAACCCCCACTTAAGGGGGGCTGGGTGGCACAATATCGATGTCACCTTAGCAAACGCCCAGTCCCGTGGCCATGGTTGAGGGGTGGGGGTGGGCGATAAATTTACATTGCGACCCTAATCTATGTATTTGGCATTTCCATGGGGGGGGGTGGAAGGGAAAGAGGGGGGAAAGGAAAAAATACGACATGAAAAGACTGATTGGGGGAAAAATTTAGGGGGGAACTGTACTGCCGACCAATTAGAAAGCGGGTAAAGTCAACACAAAGCCCAAGAGTTTGACGTGCCCCCCGATGAATGAGGAAATCCTCCGGTGATGAAAGGGGGTCCAGGGCGGGGAAAAACCCCTTTGGGAAAAAAGACTGAGGATACGTACAAGGGGAAGGAGAATCGTAGGGGGTATCCCTATGGGGACCCTCGTCCCTGAGGTGCTGCTGGAAAATATCGGAAAGAAAGAGGGGAGTTTAGGGGGCCTAAAGAAGAAAAAGGAAAATTGGGAAAATTTAAGGGGGAGCCCACAAGGACCTTGGGGGTTCATTTAAAAAGCGGCTGGGGAAAAAAACCGCCCAAGATGCATCTACTGAAGAAGAGGGTGGCAGCACCACGGGAACTGGGAATCGCGGGGGATGATGGAGACATTGTTACCGGGGATGAGGACGCAGATCAGAAAACAAAAGTTGAGAGGGCATGATCGGCATTATACATGAGTTTCCTTGGAAGGGGCAAAGCGAGGGGGATCAGGATATTGCCCGATGGGGAAAAAAAGCACCGGGCCAGATGGGAATGGTTTGGGGGTGCAAAAGACGGCGGACCTCATAGGGCCTACCTTGCAGGCCCGCTAAACGAATGGGCCTCGCTAGGGCGAATCCCGACTCTGGAAAAGGGGGGTAAGGCCTAAGCAAGGGGGAGGAAAGGTCCAAACTTTTTCCCCCAAAGCATTTAGAAACCCCTCTATGCTAAAAAACGATGGGGAAAATAGGGAAAAAAAACTGGGGAAAGACTATTAAGGGCCCGGGCAATGGTAGCCAACAAACAGTGGGTTTTTAAAAGGGGGCAAAACGACAAGGATGCCATATGTAGAGCATGGAACTGATCGACTCGGCCATACGTCTGGTGGGGAATTCGAGACATCTCGGGGGATTTGACAAACCCATGGGGCCGGGGTTTTTGGGCGGTTAGAAAATGCTGCCCCGGGCAGTTGTATAGAAGCCTGAAGATACTGCCGAAATGGTATGCCCCCCTGAGGTTCAGAGTACAGCGGAGAAAGACGAAAAGGGATGAAAAGGGTCGGTCGTGGGCCGGTATTCCGGGGTGTGGGGCTGGGGGCCGGGGCTGCAGATCTTGGAGGGAAATTTCCCGAAATCATGGGGTGGTCCCTTCTTAAAGACCTTCTAATAGTGGGAGAAGGGAATTCAAAGGGAAAAGCCCGGGGAAAGGGGGCCAATGAGTGCAGACAGCTAGTAAAGGGGGGGTAAAAATGTCAAAATAAAAATGGCACCGGCGAAGACGACATTTATGCTTTAAAAAGGGAAAAATGTTCGGAATCCGGGAATAAAAGGGTTTAAGGGGAAGAATTAGCAGGACCAAACGGGCAGGGATTGGGGGTCCTCTCGATAAATAAAACTTCACGGCACTATAAGGGAATGAGGGGGGGAAACTCACGGGTTGAATAAATTATAACATTGGCCAAGGGGTTTCCCCCTGCCTTTGGATAATAAAGAAAAACCACCAAGGACTTTCTCTATTTGGCATGGGGCGGCGTTGGGGGCACAGACTAACAAGTCGTGCCGGCTAGGGGGTTGGAGTTACAGAGGAATTCCTTTTTGAGACTTCGGGGGCCTACCGGGAAATGGGGACAGACGCACTGAACGCACCCTAGGTGTTGGCCGTTGGAAACCCTTTGTTAAGAAAGGGGGAATTGGTACTGGAAGAAAAAGGGCAACTGGAGAAATTAGGATCTCACATCACAGGTGAAACTCCCAAGGGGCAGTTTTTTGCTTTTGAGGGAAAGGGAGAGACGCTAAGGGGATGAAAAGGGGAGGGGCTTATCAATCCTTTTCCCCAAAGTGGGCAAAAGATTGATAACGCACACTGGAACCTCCCCGGGGTATTTCACACAGGGAAGGGGGCCTACCCGAATCCTTAAGGAAATGGGGTGGTTAACGATCTGTTGGGAAGTGGTGACCGGGGACCTCGAACACGGGGTTGAAGTGCCCGTACATTGAGAAAAGAAGACCTGCCACAAATGCAGGGGGGACTGGGGGGGTGAGCTCCCTGGGGATGTTTCCCATGAGGTTCTAGACAACGGCACGGAAACTTCAGAAAAAGCCAAGGCGGGAAAATTTAAGGGGAATGAAAAAGAGACGAGGGCTGGGGCAAAGACAAACGACGGCGGGCAGAGATTTAAGGGGGGGGAACCTGACAGTGAAGGATATGACGAAGCAATACGAGGGCAAAGGGGGGATACAGGACAGAAACACGGGGAAACGGGGCTGAACGGACGCAGGGAGGTCTCAGCGGGGGAAAATAGGGAAAATGAAGGTTGTTTTTGGAACACTGACAAAAATTCCACAAACAAGGAGAATGCCCGGGGGGTGGGAAAAAAAAGCCCTTTTGGACTGGGATATCAGTTTGGGTGTGGATCCGGAAATTTTTGGGGGAACCCTGGAATTCCCAGGATCATCTTTCCCGCCAAAAAAATGGGAAAAGAGAGGGGGAAAAAAACTGGACGCTGGGGGGAACCCCGTGACTGCAGTCCCCTTAAAGGAAAAAAAAAGTAGGAAAAGTCTTGTGAGGGCCCCACGCGTCAGTGGAGAAGGCGGTGCTCTTCACCCCCTGGGACCCTCGGAGCAACGGTATCCCCGGAGGAACAGTTATTTAGGTTAGCTAGTGGTAATATTAGGATAAGATTAGAATAGGATAGGGAGGGATGGGGGTAATGGAAGGGTAGGGGGTAAATTTTAGGAGCCCAAAAACCCTTTTTTTAAAAACAAAAAAATTAGATGTGAAAGTAGAAAAATTTTGTTTTAATGTGTAATAAGGGCCGGGTAAAATTGAAAAATCCCGGGTGAATTTGATTGGTAAAAAAAAAAAAGTACGGTCCCCTGGTACAATAATCGGGCCCTGCCTATTTGGGGGCGCCTACACAGTATCGGATCGTTTAGACCCAGGGTGATTACATTGGTATACCACAAAAGGCCTGTTAACTTCCCGGCGAGAGGCCCTATACGAGCTGACATGACAACCTTCGATGGGGCATCGCCAGGAGAGAGGAGGTCGCACAAGGGGGTTAGGAAATTGCCAATTTTACGTCCGGGCCCTCATAAACCCAACTTATTTTTCTCAAAGGGGGTACCCGGTTTTTGTCATCCCTAAGGCCCCTATAAATATTACAACCGGCGAACTTTAATTTCGGAGTAAATTGCAACGTATCCGTAATTTCCTAAAACCAGTTAGTAGCCAAAGTCGTAAACGTAAGGCCAAAGGTTTGTGCAGGATGAACGGGGGGGGGAAAGGGGAAGAAAGAAAATAATAAAAGAGAAGGAAGGATGAGAGAAGGAAGGAGGAGAAAAATGGAAGAACAAAGGAGGGAAAGGGAAAAGGGGATAGAAAATTTTTTTTCCTGCACGGGTTAGTCCTGCACAAAGCCTCCCCTTTTACGACAAGCGGGGGTTTACTGCGGGACTACCAAACCCTCCCGCAGGGGGAAAAAGGAAAAAGAAAATGAGCAGAAAGGAAAGGTTTGCCCTACACGGGGTACGGCTGCAAAAACCTCCCTTTGGAGTAGCTTTTTGACAAAAAGGGGTTACAAGGACTACCATACCCCCTCGCGGGGGGTTAAATTATTTTTAATCAATAAGATTAATTATTATTTTCAAAAGGAATATTAAGAATTTGTTTTTTTTTTTGGGGCTGTAGGGGATTTTTTGGGTTTAAAATTTACGAGATCCCACTGAAATGAAAAAAAAAAATTTATACATATCAAAGTTATTACAAATCAAAATTTCAAAATTACGTATTTAAAGTCGAGGGGTTAAGATTTATTTGTGTAGAACTGTCGAGTTTTTAAGGTGGGGTAAAACCCTTTTCCCGTCTCTATTTAAAAGACAACGCACTTTCCGTGGAAAAAGGACGCACTGGAGACCTCCCCCCTTTTCTTCAAAGGAAGCTTCAAAAAGGGAAAGCCCTTTGATATCCCCTTTTTAAAATGAGAATTCCTAGCTGTGATCTTCCTTTCGACAAGAAGACTAATAAGTTCTTTTAAAGGGGGCTTTTATCAAAATTAAAATCGGTGACATCAGCTAAAAGTAAAAAGGGGGTTATTTAAAATTAAAAAAAAGACTATAAAAAAGAAAACCAGAACTTTTAATTTTATTAAATTAACCATTAATTTGCAATAATACCCCCTTACAGGGGCGTATAGAAAATTCTTATTGGGAAGCGTTTTAATTATTCAAAAAGGTTTCCAACCGGGCCTGAAACGAGTTTTTATATATATATAAAAAAAAGTTCAAAACCCTAAAAAGTAAAAGCTAAAGAAGTGAAAGTGCCAAAAACATTAAGACTTTTAAAACAAAAATTAACAACAAAAACCGGGTGATTAAGAAAAGAATTCCAAAGCAGGCGACTGGGAAAATTTAAAAACCCGGGGTGACTTAAAAAAGGAAATTTCCAAATCGGTGTTTCAAAAGGGGGTCAATGTTCTAGACTACAGGGGGGTCCCAGGGAGAATCTTCGTAAGCATCAAAACAACAAAATTGCATTAAATAGGAAGAGAAAACAGAGTAGCAGTGAAAAAAACCCTTCCCCTTCAAAATTCCCAAAACCAAATAAAAAACTTTTTTGTTTAGAAATTTTGATCAGGAAAAAAGTGAACAACAAATTAAGGAGGGATTGAACCAAAAGTCATAAAGAAGAAGACTTAAGGGGGTTGGGGAAATTTTCAAAAGGAGAAGGGTTTGCTCAACAAACCACCCAGCCAATTTCCTCAATGCATATAAAAAAGTTGGCAGCAAAAGAGAGGGGTATGAAAAAGTGAAATGTTAAATCAACAAATGAAAGGAAAATATGAAAAGTTTAGCAGAAAATAGAGAAAGGTTTGACAAAAAAGTCAGGGGCTACGAAAATAGATGAAAAATTCAACAGGTTTAGAACAGGAATTTCAAAATAAATTTCAAAAAGTACAAAACGACTTTGAAAAAAAATTTCGAAAAATACAACAAAGACAAAAGGACCAAAAAGGTAAGGGACAACAAAAACGTTAGGGGGGAAATGTGTAAGTCAGAAAAGCAGACGAATGAGCAGAAAAAGAACCAAAAAGCAAAGAAAACTTAAGTTAGACAGGACTCTTTTTTAAATTTTAAGGTAAAAAACTACCCGGGAAAATTCGAAAAAAAATACAAAAAGAAAATTCAGAACGGTACAAAATTTTTCGAAAAGGTTTGCGACGTTGAAAAAGAGCAACAAAATAAAAGAAACCTTTAAAATTTCCAAAAATACCTCTTTGATGGACAGATGTACCAGATGTGTACTAAAGGAAAAAAGTTGACCACCCAATTTGGGCAAAATTTAAGACAACTTGACTGAGACTGGACAAACGTCACAAAAAGTCAACCCAATGCGACAAAATTAAACAGGTAAGTCAAAATATGACGAGGGATTATAAAAGGGGGCGTAATTACCACTGGGCCTTTTGTATTTAACCCCGTCAGGGATACAAATCAATTAAGGAATTGTACCCACCTTTATGGAAATAAGAAGGGTGAATGCGTACAATTTTTTTAAAAAAATGGATAGACTTTTTTTAAATAGAAAACCACCGAAGCACAAAAAATACATTTTTTAAAATTTAAGTTGTTGGGGACGTGAAGCGTGGCTGAATAATCACGAGGGTGAATATACATCAATTAAACAATAAAGAACCTTTTCGTAAAAATTTGGGTCCGTGTATTAGCAGGGAAAAAAAGAAAGATAATTTTTTACAGGGGCCGGGATGATCCACATCGAGGGGCCCATGGACATTAAAAAAAAAGCCTGCAGGCAGGGGGTTTGGACATTCTTTATTATTTTTTTAAGGCCCATCGACACATCTAGGCATTAGGGCCTTGAAATATATTTTAAAAAAATAATAAATCCCCATAGGGGAGAGATAAAACTTCACCACAGAGACATCCAGGGATGCTCAAATGGGTCTTGGTTTAAATTAAGTGATACACCTCTAAAAAAAAACCACAAGTGTAAACACTCCAATAAAAAGACAAAAAAAACATATTAAAATAAAACTTAAAAAGACAAAAACATGTTAAAAAGTAAAACGTTAAAAAAACAAAACAACATTTAAATGTAAAAAACTTTAAAAAAAAACCCAATATGAGATAAAATAAAAGAGCCACTTTTTAAAAGGATCAAATGGCATTAAAAAAGGTCCGCCGGCGTAAAAACGGGAGTAAACAAAAAACCCATCCACGCATCGCGTAAAGCTCACCACTGGGGGGGGGGTCCCCCTCTAAATAAAACCCATAGTCAAAGATGTGTGTCCACCGGAGTTTTGTCACGTGACCCCCTCTCTTCTAACTTTCGTATAAAGGGGGCCCATCGCAACACACCGCCCGAGGACCGCAGCTTTTCGGGGCGGGGGTCGAGCCCCCACTGCAGGCCGGTTTTAAGACCCTACCCCGAACATAACCCTTTAGGTCTAAAAACTGACACCCAACTCGCCTCGGAGGGGGTATCCCTCCCCCTGGCGCCTGGTCCGCCAGTTCATTTCTGGGAAACCAGTGAAAGGAACCCCAAACGACCGGTGCTTTTGAATAATTTTTTAAAATATGCTCTGTATCACGCAGAGAGGATTCCAGAGTAGGGAGTGGACAGTGCCCAAAAGAGCCTCTGGAATCCTGCGATGAAAAAGAACGGGGACTATTTGGTATACAAAAAACAAGGGTTTAAAAATGGGATACAATTCAGCCGAAAAAAATGGGGTTCTTTTAAACCCAAATTTAAAAAAGTATCATTCCACTCAAAACAAACCACG
Source organism: Timema cristinae (assembly GCA_039000515.1). Taxonomy (NCBI): domain Eukaryota; kingdom Metazoa; phylum Arthropoda; class Insecta; order Phasmatodea; family Timematidae; genus Timema; species Timema cristinae. The sequence goes on along the minus strand of JBCFYV010009870.1, from coordinate 16,490 downwards.
GAGGCCGAATTTTGAACCATCATGAGACCTTGAATCCGTGAAAGCGAGTGGGGAGGGCTGTAGACGGTCCCTCTTTTTAAAAAAAGGTTTGGGGTGGTTGCTTTAGGGAACGTGGGGAAATCAAAAAAGGGATTTCGGAAGGGTTCTTCCCGGCAGAAACCGACCTGTGTGTGGGGTCCTTGGCAGGACTATCCCATAGTGTCGAAAAACCCAAACATACGGGTTCAACAGGGCCTTGTACCGCCATTTGGGGTTTTCAAGCACGTTGGGGATTAAAAACACGCGTAGGCAAAAATCTCTGCGGCAATGTATTTCGACAGTAGGAAAAGAAAAAGACCGCGGAGGAAGAGGGGGGTACCAGCTTCGCAGAGAGGCTGATGATAGATGGTACAAAAAGACACCAGTAGCCAGTCGTATCCCCATGTTGGAAAAATATTTTATCTTTAACCCCGAGGGCTCGGATCCGTAGACAAAATCCCAAAGTTATTTTTTGATCTTCCCCGGGCCCATAAGGCGCATCAAGGGGTTCCCTATCTACCCCCAGGGACCGACGCTAATCATTTTGAGCAGTTTAAGCTTTATACCCCTCGTTTTTGGTTTTTTGTGTAGGGGACCAAGCAAATTTTTAAAGTCAAAAAAAGTCCAGAAACCTACCTTTTTGAATGGAAACCAAAGTGGTTTGTTAAAATACTGGGGGGGCTTATTCCCGGGAATTATGATTGTCCAACCCTCGTCCTGGCTGCAAGAGAAGCAAAGCCTTACCATTGCCCACGATCCCAAATTGTTGATGAGAGCTTATCGCCTTTTAGACCGGGAATTGACAAATGCAAAAATTGCGTAGTAATCATAAAGAGGGATGTCGTAAGGCAAGCGCACATTGTCAAAATGTATTTTTGCGTAGCAACAACGTACAGTCAGAATATACCCCAGGCCCCCTTTTGTTTTTAAAAAAATCATCGGGTAAGGGTTTCTTTAACCTTACCCAAGTGTCTATCCGACTAAAATTTAAAATAAAAATTGGGAGGGTTTTCCCTCGAAAACCCCCAAATTTAAAAAATGTTTTTAAAAAACCGTCCACCAGGGGGTGTCACGCTTTTCCCCCCCGATCGAAGAAGACACCCAAAATGCTGCTTTGAGAAAAGGTCACGAAAAGCCCTCTCTAGACAGACAAGGAATCCACCGGGATCGGTTTCGGCGAAAAATATAAATTAAATAGAGGTGCGGGGGTACTAAATACCATATAAGTCGCTTATTGTTATTTTTTCCAATATTTTTCATCACAACTATTAAAACTATCGGGCTACAGCTATTGGCTCTAATTTATCTTTGCCCCTTTTAATATAGATATAACGTTGCCGCCTCCTAGTGAGGGGAAATTGAGATTCCCAAACACATTGTAAGGTCAAAAGAATGCCTGTCCGGGGAGGGGCACTGACGCAAATCCATAGTGAATGTCGTCTAGACAAAAGGTGTGCCCGCCGGCAGGGGGAGGGCAGTCATCTTTGGTAAGGGAAGTTATAATCCTCCCCGACTTTGGGCCAAAAAACAAAAGCAAGGCGCTCGATTTCCGCTTTAAAAACGCGAACCGTTAGTCTCGCATGCTAGAAATAGCGGAAAAAGACACAATAAAATTTCGACCCCCACAGGGGAGGAGAAAAGTGAACCCTTGACACGAGGGAGGGAAATTTTTATTGGAATTTTGCTATTTTCGTAATTTTTTTCGGATATTTTCCCAAAACTTAGTTGTGGGAGGGTATTGTAAGGGGGAAAAAACTTTTTTCTCCCAAAACATCTTTTCTCAAAGACACGGGAGCCGAAGAATAGAATCCGTGATAACTCCAGATTCTTAAAATTTAAACTCGATAAAAGAGGAAAAAGGCATTTTTGACGTCAAAATAACCCGACACTCCCATTCCACCGGAACAAACTGGCGCGGTTTTTGGTGAGAATTTAGGGAGGTGCCTTTCACCACATGACCGCGAATAAAATGCCCAGCTTAACATCGACGTCGGAAAAAGGGGGCTTATAAAATATTGGGGGGCTCGGGGAAATTTGGTGGGGTTTTTTTGAAGGGTTCTCGGTGGTAGGTTGGGGAAAAAAACTTTGTGGAAATTTTTGCCCCCTGAAAAAATTTGGGCGCCCCCTTTGTAGGCGTGGAAACATTGTAATGTATCGAGTAGAGACCAATGGCAATGGCGCCAATTAATTGGGGAAATTTTGGTGTTCTAAATAAAATTGTATATGAGGTTGAAATAGGACCTACGGGATACTTTTCCTTTGGGGGGGGCATAATAGATTTATTTTAGATACCCCGGGGATTTTTTTCTCTCCCTTCCTTTTTGGAAGGCCTAGACCAGTAAATGCGGGCTTTAGTTGAGGCAGGACTAGGAGACTCACCGGGTATATCGTGGCCCCCGCCGAATCTGCACGGGTTTGCTTCCCACAAACGCGGCTCGTTTTTTTTAAAAATTTCCCTGTACAAAAAAGAGAGCCTAGATTTTTGGGCAAAGGGGCCCCGCTTTTAAGAAGTTTTTTTTTAACAGTAAAGACGGAATGCCATGTCCTTTGTAAGGTTTTTACATTGATTAAGATTTTTTTTTTTTTTTTTAATTCGCGGTCCCTGTTGGGGTTTTTAATATAACCTTTGGGACTCTTTGCATTAACCAGCTCGATCCCCACCTCTGGTTTACAGAGGAAAGAATGGGCGGGTTTTTTACGGCTGCAGCCCCCCCCCCCCCTTTCCCGAGAAGGGCCGGGGGGGACCCTTGGGATAGGGGGTTTGACGTCCCATTGAAGGGGTCGCCCCCCTGGCAAATCTTTGGGCCCCCCCAAATTGGGTTTGTTAATTTGGTTTTTTAGTAGAGCGATAGGCCAGGCGTTTTAAAATGTTGACAGCTTTTGGCATTGATGTTTTGGTTGACAATCGATTATTTATGACTAAAAAATACCGGAGCTTGTTTGGGAAAATATTCTTTGCGTGGGGGAAATTGGAATCTTTTTTTCATTGAATCCCCAAAACTTTTTTTTTTTGTTTCCATTTTAAAGGGCCCGGGAAAAAGGAAGAATGCACCCTACAGTTCACCCAGAGCATAGAAACCACAGGGTGTTTTTGACCCCTTTTTACTGAAACCCTGCACAGGGGGGCTTACCACGGCATCTTGTTCGTATGTCCAAACCATGGACTAAAAGCACCCCGGGTTTTGGGGAATTAGCCGGCCCCTGAGCTTGGGGAAAACCCCTTCGACCCCTTTGGAAGGGGTAGGAGTCGAAAATGTGAAGATATACACCGTCTTCTTTCCCATTCTTTTTTGTGACTTCCTATAAATTCATTTAATTTTAAAGGGAGCACTTACTACAGATATTCGAAGGGGCAACTTAGTCATTCTGTTAGCCGGGAGAGAGATTAAAAAAAATCTTTGGTAATGCGAGAACTACGTTCACGCGTCGTATGGGAAAGACATAAAAGGCCTACCCCATTAAGGCTTTCACAAAGCCAGAAGCCAAACGAGCCAGCCCCTAAAGTCCCGTAAAAAGACCCATGAAGTCAATTAAATTTATAAGTGGCTGTCCAACGCACCATCTATCTAGACAAAATGATATACGGACGGGCATTTATGTAGGCCTCCCAAACTGTTAAAAGGGGGGAACTTTTGGTGGAAGGAAATTTCATTCAATTTTTCCCCAAAACTTTGTCAACCCCCCCAGCCAGAAAACTCCCTTTTGACTAAGGGGTTTTTTTTAGAGGAATGTTATATTTTGTAAAAAATAAATTTTCATTAGTATTCTATTAATATTTTTAGCACCCGCCCTTAAATACCGTTGGGGTTATACGGTCTTAGTTTTAGTTTATAAAACCAAAGGGGGAAATTTAAAATTTTATATAAAAATTTTTACTTTGCTTTTGTTTGGTTTGTGGTGAATTTTGTTTTCAAAACGTAATTCCCGCTTTTCTACCAAGAAATTGTACTTTTGAGGCAGAAAAGGGGTTTTAGGGGCCCCAAAGCTTTGGTTATTTAAAAATACCCCTTCCTAGTTTGTAAAAATTAACAAAGTGTATGGTTTAAAAGTAATAAAAATGTTTTAAATTTAATGCATAAAATTACATTTTGTGTTTGAGGGAAACATGGAGGCCCAAAGGAAATTGGGTTTTTTGTGAGTTTTTTTAGGGGGAGACGATCGGGCGTGCGGTTGAAAAAAACGGGGAAACCCAGGGGTAAAACCAAAAGTTTGGGTTCGGGAAAACCTCTTTTTAAAGAAAATTTATTGTCCATTTGTGATAAAAGAAAAGGGGCGGTCCCGAATCGTCCACTTTGCTCCTGGCCCCATTTAAAGAATAATGGATTTTCTGCACGGGAGCGGGGGATGTCGTCTCGGGTTGAGAAAAACCCTATCAGGAACGAGTATACAAGACTATGTTTTTCCCTCCCAGGGTTCCCGGCTGTACAACACAAGCTTTAACCCACGGATTTTTGGGTGGATCTTTTCCCCGGATAAAGGGGTTGGCTTTACCGAGGTATCGGGTGATTTGTCCAGCTTTTTGAGATTGATGTTCCCCCCGGGAATAAACCTTCTCTTTTATCCCTGGACTCGTAAAAATATTCGGCGGACAATACTCCAGAAGTAGAAAACCCGCAAATTAAACGGGTTACATTGTAAATTCACAGCATGCCCAAATTTTTTTCCCCAACCGAAAATCCCCGGGAAAAGAACTTCTAAACTTTGTTTAAAAAAGTTGGAAAATTAATTTTATTTGAAAATTTTAAGGGTTTTATGAAGGTGTTTTTTCCCCTTTTTGTATCGTCAAGAGTATGTGCCCCACCTCCCAAAACAATTTTAAATACTTAATTCATGTTTGATAATATTGTGTATTGGGGTTTTTGTTTTTTGCTGGTAATTTACCTATGTTATGTTGTGTCATGTTATGTGTCAACCACCATGACTCAAATCTCTTTTTCGGGAAAAGTCAGAATGTAGGTTGGAGGTTAAAATAAAAGTTTAAATTTTTCCTTTGGTAAATTTTTGGGAAATACTTATGTGGTTAATTTTTGAACGCAAAAAATAGTCGTCCCCCCCTTTTAAGTGTTTTCCCCCTCAACCTAACTTGAGGGGCCCTTAAAAAAAAATATAATCTGTGTTCCTATCGACTAAGAGAGCTAACAGTCGAGGGCTTCCATGCCCAACCTTTGGGAGTTTCTTTCATCAACAAAACATTTATTAGTAATTTAAATGTGTATTGGAAAATAATAGTATAAATGAAAGTAGGTATCTCTCATAAGAAAATCTGCTTATTTTTTGTCAGAAGAAGATCCTATTTAAAGCTGCACAAAAACCGAATGAGACAAATAATGAACTATTGAAATTAAAGACTCGATTCTTAGAATTTGGGGCCATTCGCAAAGATGAATAAGGGAGATAATTAGTACCCCTGTAAAACGTTACTTTATCTTGTATCAAAAAATAAGGTACCATTTAAACTGCTATTCAAAATTCCAAAATTTAAAGTATATAAAAGTGTGATAGACCAGTAAACAAATCGATCGATTCTACGAGAATGAATACAGAGATAAAGAGGATGATACGAAGATGAAGAACATGATGAACCATGGTAAGTAAAAGTTTTATTTTTTTTGCTATTTGCTATTTTACATTTAAAAGAAAGCAGACTCTCTCTTACAAATTCTCTTCTTATGCAGGTGAGAAATAAGAAATACCCCCCTTTGGGCGACGCAAGAGTTTTTAAACCTACTGTTCCAGATAAATTGACCCTACACAGACCTCGACAGAACCGCTGGGACGAAGTAAATATTTTAATCAGTACATTGATTATGATTTTTCAAGTTTTATATTTGATAAAACAAATCAAACCTCCGTCCTTACTAAAACTAAATCTTTGCAAACAATTTTCAAAAGTAAATTAAATTATGGTTTGAGGATCTCTTGTAATGCATGTTTGCAATATCCACAGTTTGGGAATGTTGGCAGGGGCGTTGGAGAATCCCTTAATTGCTGATAATATAGTTCGGGATAGTTTTTGCTTTGCGCTCTTAAATGAAAGTGCAGTTTGTTTTAGATGTAACCAATGATGTCCGTAAAGAAAAAAAAATTGGGGATAGTTCAACCACTATTGGAAAGGATACTGAAGAGATGTCATCAGACGTTAGAGAAAAATGTTTGTGTCGACGAAATTATAATGCCATTTAATGGTTCATTTAAAGAAAAAATCTAACCCAGTTGGCATAAAAAGATTTGTTTTAGCTAACGCAGTGGTCCTATTGCAATTTTGTGCCTTGCCAAGATAATACAATAATCCCGCCAGAATTATAAAATATCCATTTCTCAAGGTTCTGTATTGGGGTCTTACAACACTTAATAAAGGGCATGTAGTATTACATGATCGGTGGTCACTTCTGCTAAACTTTGGGAATCCCTATATGCTTTGGTTTTTCGATCTTTTTGGGAAAAAATTATGTCTAATCGACTCCCTAAAAATATACGTTTAATATCAGATAAAGAACTACAAAAGAAAGGAGGGGTTCTAATTACGTTTTATTTCAGCAAGACCAGCACTTGCTTTAACGAAATGGAGGATAACAAGGGAGTACTCATTGTTATCCGATCACTTAGCAAATGAACCAAACTAATAAGTGTAAAAGATATTCAAAAAAGAGAGAAAAAGTTTTGAGATTGATCGGCCAGCAGTAATTAGGGAATATAATATCCAAATAGGAGGATTTTACATGGCAGATCGGATAATTTTATTGTCCAATGAGGGAAACGTACAAAAATGAATAATAAGGACGATTTCTCACATGACTGACATGGCTGTTAGCAATGCCTGGTTGATGCATCGAAAGACATGCGGAAAAAAGGGGGAAAACAAAAAAAAATTCACCGAAAAGCGAAGGGAAATTTTTAAAAGCGACTCGGGGTACCTAAATAAAATGATGGCTTTTGCTGTGATGCTACGCTTTTAAAAACGCAATTTTAATCACACTTGGTTAGAAATGTACAAGCCTTGGCTTGCTTACTCAAAGAGATTGAAAGGCGCTTTTTTGTTTTTTTTGCGTTTATTTCGCCGAAACTTGACGTGGTGTACAGGATCTCCCTAATTGTCCCCATTCACAAAGAATAAAGATATACACAATGTTGTAAAGCATATGTAGATAGTCAATGGCACAGAAAATCGTGTGCTTCTGCCAATTTTTTTTTGGCAACGCAAAAACAAATTACGGGTTGCTATGCAAACAGCCCCGCAAAATTATTGAAGATAATAGAAATGCATTAAAAGCATAGTCAATACATTTTTTTTTTCTGCGAACTCATGATTTGCCATTGAGAGGAAAGAAAAAGATAACGGCGTTTTTCAAGATTGCTTAGACTAAAAATGTTTCCCGGGTGATGAAAATTTGAGCAAACACTTGGAAAAAGGGACAAAAAAATGCTCAATATGTCTCCAAAAATACAAAATGAGATTTTAAACATATGTTTAGTCAGTCCTAATCAAAGAAAAATTAGTCGATAATGTCAAAGCCGCAAGTGCCCCACAGCATTTTGGCTGATATATCAGGGAAAAGGGGCAACTATCAATAGGTCTTATATATTACGATCAAAGGGAAAAAAATGTTAAGGAAGAATTTATGGATTTTGTCGAGTTAGAAATAAGGATGCCCAAACATAGCTGCTGAAATTAATGGATTCATCAAAAGCATTAAACATTGATGTTAACAAATGCGTGGGGCAGGGCTACGACGGATTGCTACATGGCTGGAAAAGGTGGCGGTGTCCAAACAATATTGAGAAAAACATATAAAAAAGGTTTATAAAATTTTTACTGCACCTGCCACAAATTAAACCCTGTAGTAAACGACTTAAATAATGTTCCTGAGATCCGCAACTGCATTTGGGAATGGTAAAAGAAACGATTTTTTTTTTCAGGAATCAGTTTTGCGTCAAAAATATGCACCGAAAATACCATTGCTGAGTGAAACAAGGTGGTCTCATAAATACAAAAGTATTTCAATGTTTAAGAAGCATTTTGTCAAAATGTGAAAGGGTTTGGAAAAGCTTTCTTAGGAAGGGGGTTCGCGACAAGAAAAGTAGCTTTTCAGTTGCTATCCGCAGTTGGACAAACTACATTTTTATTTGGCTTTGTGTATTATAACAAGTAAAAAATTTCCCCGCTGCAACCGGGCGCAAACATTGCAGTCGGAGAACACAGGGATTTTGCCGAAAGGGGTGAAGAAGAATTATTAAAATCAGCTAATGAAATTGCTAGGCTTTGAACCTAGAGCTGCGTCTTCCAAGGACAGCAAGCCGCCAACAAAATAGGGCAAGTCATCCAGCTAGTTCGTTAAGCAGTATTTTCCCTCGCTCGCTATACGTGCCCTATTTGGATTCGTTATCATCATTAGAGGCGAGGTTCGGCAAAAATCAATCACCAACGTTTGCTCTTTTCATTGTTACACCCTGCTCAGATAAAAAATTAAACTCAAAAATTTTAAAAGATGTATGGGGGGAAGTATCAAATTTTTGAATTAAAAGGGGTCACATCCCGAAGCCGAACTGTGGCGCACTTTTTGGATAAACAAGCAGGAAACTTTGGAGATAACAGAATTAAGCCAACAAGCAAAATCTTTTTATCCAAAGTTTGGGAAAAAGCCCTAGAAATTTTACTGGCAATACCTTATTCCACGAATACAATTGAAAGGTCATTCAGTACACGTAAGAACATGGCTGAGATCAACAATATCGAAGACAGGTTAAATGGGCTTTGTATGCTCAGTCTATATAAAAAAAAACTTGCAAACAGTATGGGAATTCTTTCACGGAACGTCATGAACCGTTTTGCTGAAGATCCTCGAAAGTTACTTTTAAAATATAAAGTCTAATTAAACAATTAAAATTAATAAATGCATATTTATATTTATTTGACTACCTAAAAAGCACCTAAGTTTCGTGTAGTGTATAGGGCAAAACAAGCGCGGGGGACCAAGCTTAAGACATTTTTTATTCCTCCCCCACCCCCCGGGCCAAAAGCTGGGTGCATCCATGTTTTACATATGAAATGCATATTTGGTTTCTACAGCGTGGCTCAGACATTAAAAAAAAAATTTTTTACATACTAAGAAATTAAATTTGCACAGGAATACCCAAACTGTTTGCTGTTTTTACATGTGGCTACAGGGTGTGACACAACCTCAACCTTTTAGAAAACAATCTGAAGCCCACAACAGACTGTTGTATTATTTATTTTAATGAGGATACTGTACCCATAATGAGTGGCAGCTGCAGGGAAAATTTCTATTTTCCTCATATTGGATCAACAAAATCCCAGAGTTCTATAGTAGGTATAGTTATTTTCCTATAATCGTTTGATCAGTAAACAGCAAATGTCATTTTGCAGTTTTACCTCCAAGTGCAGCAACTGCCAATCACTCTATCGCACATACCTCCAATTCCAGTAGTGAATGGGTCATAATTTAGAGCTTACGCCCGGGGGTTGGCAGTTAAGCCACGGGACTTTGAATCCAGTGTCTATACATTGGATTTAGTCCCTATAAGTTACTTAATCTCATAACCTGTGCTTGCAAATCCAGTACACAAAACATTTTGATGTTCAAGAGCGGGGTTAAAGTGTTCCGCCATGTGTGGATAATTTCAGGATTATCTTGTAGCAATTCAGAAGCTTTTTCAAATGTGTAATGTTATTGATTTGCCCTAAAGAAATGTGAGAGCATTGACAATAATATCGTCCTAATTTTATAAACGTACTTATTTCATTTAAATTAAATCATTACCCTGGCGCTTGAAGCACTTTTTTCCAAGAAGGTACACGCTACAGTCAAGTCAAGTTGACAATATAAGTTTTTAAATAATAACTTCCTCTTCTCGAAAGATCGAATTTGAGATTTTAAAAAGTAACTTGAGTCAGTTCCGGCTCTCGAACCTCCTAGTAACACCCAATGTTTTTGTCTTGTATTTTAATTTTTTTATAACACACCCTTCTAGAAGCTTCCATGAGTAATGGGTACATACAAAGAATGGTGCAATGAAAGGGCACTAGGAGTCCAGTCCTTGAAGTACTCGAGACTGCGCTCCTGTCCGCGATCCCTACGATCGTACTATAGGTCGCGTAAATAGTTCGTCGACATGATCTATTTTCTCTTGAAATAAACCGAGATTTAGAAATAAAAACATGTCAACATAATAAGTGTGTAATTACTTGATACAATATTCTAATCATCAGTAAACTCTTCAATTATGCTCGACCACGGGAAATTTAAATCAGCTAATTAAACGGTAATATTGTTATACCCCAAACCACCTCAGACTTTAGCCGGTCCTTGCACGGACCCGCTACAGTTCAAAGTTGGGAAAGCTCTTGCACACACTACCCCTGCCGTCCAACGCTGCAGCAGGAAGGGATCCCGCGCGCAGCGCCACAACCCCTCCACCCCAGTTTGACGGACGGTCTGGAATAAAAGCGGCGGGCTCCCAACCCAGATCATCAGTACCGGGGGAAGAACTGAGGACGAACCCGTGGGGAGTACCTATAAGATACAGTAGGAAAGATCAGACCACCGATGACAATAACCACGCTAAGGGGGGAAATGGTGAATACACCACGGGTTGGGGGGAGTCGGCAAAGTCCTAAGGGACCACTGCTCCCATGATAGTGAATTGACGGACAATGGTAACCAAAGATGGAAGAGAAGGAGATGGGCGAATGTATGTAAACAACAGGAGGGCGGAGAATTTAGGGAGGTGAGGTCATAGGGGCCATAGAAACTAAAAGGAGGAAGGCTCCAGGGCCGGACGGCATTACGGGGGGGGTGCTGCAGGCAGGGGTGGAATTATCGCCCCACTGCGGGACACCCCTCTTTTAACAGTGCCTGAGGCAGAAAGAATTCCAAATAACTGGAAACAGAGTAATGTGATCATTCTGAGAAAGGGGGAAGATAAGGACCCGCGGGGGCCCAAATCGTACGGGCCAATATGCCTCCTAAATGTGTTTGGGAAGATCCAGGAGAAGTTGCTTGGGCTAGGCTCCTGGTACACGGGGAAAAGGGAAATGGGCTTGAACCCCAATCAATACGGGTTCAGGAAAGCGGGTCGACAGAGGATGCGATAGCGAGGGCCATGGAAGCAGTCGACGGTGGGATGAGAAGTACGTGGCCGGGATATTCATAGACATAAGGGGAGCTTTCCCGACAACCTCTGGTGCCTGCTCTTTTTGAGAGGTTAAGAGATATAAATGCCCGAAAAACCTATAATAACAGCTATAGGGATTATGTCGGAGAGGTTCGCCACCATAGAAGGGAAAAACAAAAAGGTAGAGAAGTTTCTTAACGAAAGGGTTCCCCAGGGATGGGTAAGTGGCCCGATCTTCTGGACGTGGCATTGGAAAAAGGGCTGCAGGAGGGGGACGACGGAGGAAACTATAGCAGTGGTAGCGTTCGCGGACGATACCTGCTTAAGTTTAAAGGTAATCAAGAATAGAGCTGCAGACAAACGCGAAAAAGGGTGGCGAACCACTTTAACGAGTGGTGTAGGACAGTGAAACTGTGATATCGGCAGCCAAAACCAAGTATAGTTATTTAAAGGAAATTTGGGGGAAAATAAATCCTATAATAAGAATAGAGGGGAGGAAGATTGCTAGAGTGAAAACCTACAGTATTTGGGGGGTAACAATAGATGAGAAAAGAAACTTTGACGTACATACGGACCAGGGAGTGCAGGCCAAGAGCATTATAAAACAAAATCGTGAACATAGGCACAATAAGTTTCAAATTACCACTGAAGACAATAAAGGGTTACTGTCGGGCGCTGATGGGGGCGATAGTCGGGTATGGGGCAAGCGCTTGGGCGCATGGCTCAAGATAAGAAAACATGGGAAACCCGGTTACGGGGAGTTCAGGGGAACTATTGATAAGACTGTGGGGTGCGTACCGCACTGTCGCCACGGAAGCCCTGACAGTGATCCTTGGGGGAAATACCAATGGACCTGGTGGTGAGGGAAGAGGGGGCGAGATATTGGCTTAAGAAAGGTAATGGAACAAGGTGGGGGAGATTGTCGGACGGGGAGCCATAACAAGGAAAGAAATTAGTATCGCCCTGCTAGAGGGGTGGCAGGGGAGGGGGGACGCTAGTGGAAGGAAGGAGGACCCACTCATACTTAAATGACGTAATGGAGAGGTTTTAGTTTGAACACCTTCAACCATCGCCGGACTGACCCAATAATTTTTCAGGGAAGGGGCCATACAGGGAGTCGCTGCATGCTCTGGGCTAACCGATACGGACAGGGGCGACGCGGAGCAGTGGCATCTTTCCCGGGTCACGTGGTCCTGGAGTGCGAACTTAGATATGCTGAATGGGGTCACCAGGGGCATATCCAGGGTGAATTAGTGGGAAACATCTTGAGGAACAAGGAAAAATGGGTTCACCTGGATGCAATTGCTGATAACACAAAGTAGTTTGGAAAAGGAAAAGTATATAGAGAGGATCCAGAGGAAGGAAGGGGGAGAGTAGTGGTGTTGGAAGAGGAGATAGAATGGGAAAATCGAAGGTGGTGAAGTTGGAGATGAACGAGGGGGAAGAGGGTAGTGACTGGGAAATGATAGTGGATAAGAGGAGGATGGAATGGAATAATCGAAGGTGGTGAAGTTGGAGGAGTGAACGAGGAGAAGAGGTAGTGACTGGAAATGATAGTGGATAAAGAAGATGGAAGTGGAATCCAAGGCAGGGAAGATGAATCGCAAGTAGTAAAAGAAGTGCAAAAGAAGGAGAACAGAGAATGAGGGAAGTAGATTCCCGCGACCTGGACCAGTCGTGGGGGGACATGGCTGGAAAAAAACCCGGGAGCAGGGGAAAACTCCGGAAGTGAAATTGGAAGTCCCATCGAGGCAGGGGGAAAAGTGTTGCTAAGGAGAAGTAGCTACAACCTATAGGGCGCCTCCCCAGGTGGCGAATAGGGGGAATGCTTGCGCCACCACCAAGAGCCACGGCTCTGTAAACATCGTCCAGGTCGTGGAGCTAGGTGGAGGCGAAGGGTACCGGGAAATAAATACCCGGGCCGACCCGTAGCGAAGAAAGATCAAGGAAGGAAATAACGCCCCTTGCTAGATTACCTGGAAATGTAATTTAACCAAGAATAAAATAGAAGAAGTGTTTAAGAGGGAATACAAGGAAATAAAACCGGAGGAGAACTGGGCCTGGATTATCATTGAGGAGCCAGGCCGACAGTTATCGGGTGGGAAAGTAAAAGAAAAAAAGTACCGGTGGTAAGGCCGGGCCAGCACGTCAGTGCTCCTTTGTAGTTACCTCGCTAAGGTAATAAACGGATATTCAAGTAATACGAGTATAACGGTCAACTGCAAGTTCCCCGCATCCCCTCCTTGCCTCCCTGCCTCACCGCGCCATCTTGAGTGCCGAGGTCTTCCCCCCTTTTTTCCAACCTCACCGCGCCATCTTGGTGCCGAGTCCCCCCCCTTCTAACCACCGCCATCTTGAGTGCCGAGGTCTCCCCCCCTTTTCCAACCTCATCGCGCCATCTTGAGTGCCGAGGTCTTTCCCCCCTTTTCCAAACCCCACCGCGCCATCTTGAGTGCCGAGGTCTTCCCCCCCTCTTCCAACCTCACCGCGCCATCTTGAGTGCCGAGGGCTTCTCCCCCTTCCCAAACCCCAAACCCCGCCATCTTGAGTGCCCAGGTCTCCCCCCCCTCTTCCAACCTCACCGCGCCATCCTTGATGCCGAGGGCTCCCCCCCTCTTCCAACCTCACCGCGCCATCTTGATGCCGAGTCTTCCCCCCCTTCCAACCTCACCACGCCATCTTGAGTGCCGAGTCTCCCCCCTTTCCTTCCTACGACCAGTCTCTCTCTTTCCCCCCCCTCCCTTCTCTCTTTCTCCCAAACCCCCCTCTTCCACCAACCCGTTCTCTCTCCCTCCCCTCTACACCAACCTAACCATCCACCCCGACCATCCCTTTATCACCGAACATTCTTCCCCCCCCCCCCTTCTCGGGCCGTTATCACCAATGCCTCCGCAGTACTCGGGTAACCATCGCGGGAACGACATGGGATATACGAATCGCGCCGGAAAGGCCCACAGACAAGCGCACAACGCGCAAAACCGTCCAGCAACGCCGACCCTGCCCCGCGGGGGCCCCAGCACCTCGCGCGGATACCCACAAAAGGCCAACCAACTACCAAGAGGGCACACCGGCCACCCGATTCCGGATTACCACACAACACTCCTCCCCGCTCACCCCCCTCATCCCCCCGCCTACCTTTCCCATACCCCCCGCGAATCACCCACCGTACGTGCTCCCCCAACCCCAATCTCCCCACTCAGCCCCACCGGGTACCACCTGAGACCCCTCGCCACACCGCCCCGCCCTTACTCCTTCTCCCCTACCTCCACCCCCTTCGCCAGCCATCGAGACCCCGAGTGGGCCAACTACCCCACGCCCACATGTACCTCAAACTAAGGTCCAAAGGTCATGAGGAAACTACAGGCGACCTTCGACTCCGTGCCGGAATAGCTCCCGACGAAAAGGTAAACACGGCCGCCGAACGATAAGAACCCGACCGGCGACTGTCAGTTCAAACATCAATTGTGTCCCAAGACAGGGGTCCGTAAGTCCGAAACTTTATAATTGGCGCCCATCGAGTGTGAGCATACAGTAACGCATAATTGGCGCCCCTCGCGGAGGGAGAAAAACAGTAACGTCATAATTGGGGGCACAACGTGGAGCGAGAGACACAATAGCGTCATAATTGGCGCACATCACATCACGGTGCCAGTTAAACAATAACGTCATAATTGGCGCACATCACGGTGCCAGTTAAACAATAACGTCATAATTTGGGCGCCCCTCGCGGTGCGAGAAGTACAATAACGTCATAATTGGTGCACAACGTGGGGCGAGAATTTGAAGTAACGTCATAATTGGCCCCCAAACGGGGCGAGAAAGCAAGACGTCATAATTGGCGACATTGAAAAATGACAATCTATAAAGAACAATTGCTCATACATTTATTATAATTGTCCATACCTTCCTTTTAAACCCATATTCTATTAACTATCACTAACTTTGACTGAATACATAGCAAGCGGTTTTTTAACAGTGTATTTACTCCTTTTTGAAAAAAATAAAATTAAAAAAGCTATAACTAAACAACCGTTAGGTTTAGAGTAAAAATGGTTGGTAATGGTAGTAATCTGCAACGGTTGGGGAAATTTAAACAAAAGAACATAAAAAAATTAGCCCCCATTTTTTAATATGGGATCAAAACACAGCCTCTATTTAAGAAGGCAATGAGAAGGCCTATACAACATATCTACCAATCCTTGTTTGTACTAATTTTTTAAATGTAAAAGCCTATTTTTCTTGTCCTATTATGTTCACTATCGGTTTTAAATGCAAATCCCACCTTTTTTAAATATTGTAAAGAGACTTGTTTCAATTATTTGTAATCTCTCTTAATAACGCATTAAACTTATCACAGACCAACTAAACCAAAAAATAAAATTAAAAACGAAGTAAAAAAGTTGTCTGGGTAAAGTTGCCTTCATGTATATTTGTAATATTTTATTGCCTTGCATAAAATTACTACACATAAACTTACGTGTTATCATCCATAAACGAAAGAAAAATGTGTAATAAAATGTATGTGGGTTTTTTCTAAAAAAAAGTCAAACAATGATAAAACTTTCAGCCTAAAAACTATTACTTAAGGCTTCTCAGTTCGAAAAAATAACTGGCACAATATTTGGAACTGGTTTGTAAATTTAAAATTTTGTAAACGCCGGAGCTTTGATGTATTATTACATTATTTGAAATGTATGTTTTAGGGTAGATTATCTATAAATTGAACAAAATCACTATTATATTTAAGTAAGAATGCTGCAAAATAAAGATATACCAATAATAAACCCCAAAGCAGTACCATTACTTGTGAAAATAAAGTTTTAGTTGGTCTTTTTGATGAACGCCGTGTTGACTAACTAATGGGCACAGCGGCAGCCTACCCCCTCTCAGTTCACATCACGCCAGTAGCATTCAGGCCCGATAGTTAACGTAGGCCTCTACTGGATTCAGAAAAAATCTACAAACAATTTGTGCAAGCCCACGTCGCAACGATCTTTGACCCAAAAGAGACATGTCTACGTTGCTAAAAGTAGCCCCAAAGGGCTCTTTGGTGCGACTGACAGCTAAAAGCTTTTAAAAGTTATCAGATTAAATTTTTTATCCCTACGCCGAACCATATGCTCTGCAAAAACATGTTTAGCAGCTATCACTTTTGACGGTCAAAATGTAGGGATATACCTAATTGTTGACTGCAGAAGTCAGCTGTGAGCTGTCAGTCAGCCCAAAGAAGCCCTGGGCTACTGTATGTTCACTAATACAACATGGGTTTATTTGGGTAGAAGACGAGGGTTTTCAGAAATGGGCAATAATGGCATGAGAAGTGCCACCGTGCGGGGGAA
>JBCFYV010009868.1:0-43595 GCA_039000515.1 Timema cristinae | reverse complement strand
GTGTCGGGAAAAAATAAAAAATTTCCCTTAAAAAACCCTGGAAAAAAAAAAGGAATTTTTGTAATAAGAAAATAGTGGCAACCCTTTTGTTACTAATTTTTTTTAAAACTCCTTGTCGAACAGGCTACATACAAAACAATCCCGAAGTGATAAAAAAGTACCCCCAAAAAAAAACTTACCAAGTAAAATATATTTAAAAAAAAAATTACAGGGGAAAAATGTTTAAACCGTATTGACTCTAAAAAAATTAATAAAATTTCAAGGGATTTGAATTAAATCCCTATGATGATCAGCCCAGTTGTTGTGAAAGTTTGTGCCAAAAAAGTTAAAAATAGTTCAGGAACAAAGAGTTTCTAATCTTTATTGATAAGATTTCCCAAAGGTTTAAAAAAAAGTATTTAAAAAAATTTACCCCAAAAAATCCTTTCAAAAATAGACATCTAATCATTGTATTGAAGATTAGAGGATTGAACTCTCTTTTTACTTTCTCGTATTTTCAGGTGAGAAAATTTGGTGATCAAAAAAAAAAATCGACTAAAGATTTTGATGAATCTTGCGTTTCATAACCCCCTGGACTGAAAAAATGTTTTTGAATTTCAGTCGGTCTGTTGTCCCCCAACTGACCCTAAATTTTTTACTGATCGGCTAAAAATTGGTATCTGGGTTTTCACAAGGTTGCTGAGAGGTTTTGGATTTGGTTCTCCCCTAAATTTTAAGGATGTTTATGAAGGGAAAAAACTGGTATTTCTTTTTCCCATGAAAATTTTTTAACGAAGCTTTAATTTCCGTATTTTTGCAACTTTTGAGTTTATAAATAACTTACATTGAAAAATTGGTTGTACTATTAAAAAAAAAAAAAATTTTAAATTTGACTTTTTAAAACCAACATTTTCTGAGATTTGGCGAATATAGTTATTGATAATTTATGGTTTTGGTTTAAAGAGATATGGGGATTCCGTACCATTTATTTTATTGGTTTCCGAATTTTTTTCAATTTTTTGACCTTTTTTTTGTCCTGATTCCTTGTGATTCCTTTTAACATGAAGGTTAAAATTTAAATTTTTGTTTAAATGTCTTTTTTAACGGTCTTCTCCCCTTCAAGGCTTTGCTATTTTATTACATTGGGGGGGAGGTAAAATTTATTTTAAAAATTTTCCCCTTTTTTGCATGGAGGGGGGGTAGAAATGTTTAAGAAAATTTTCAGCTAGTTTACCGACGGGATTTGAACCCCGCCCTCTCCGGCGAACCAAACGAGCATACAAAAAAAGACTGCACAAACCTGTGATAGTACCTTGTTTTAACTGCAGTAAATTTTTTATAATTGTTTAATTTCTCTTTGAATTTTAAAAACTTTCTAACGCTTTTTAACCCAAAAATTTAACAAAAGATTTAACCCCCCCACTGCCTGAAAAAGTGAGTGGAAAGGTTTGGGGCAACTTTCTTCGCTTTTAAAACAAACAAAATTTTAAAAATTTGTTTTATTATTGAATGGGGGAGGGTGGTTCATTTTAAATGTAGGGTTTCTTTCGGGGGTTTTTTTTTCAATCCTTTTCCCCCCTTTTTGTTTCCCCTTTCCCAAAACCCCTTGTCTAAAAAACTTTTAAACCCCCGTTTTTTTCTTTCCCCTTTGTTTTTCCCCTTTCTTCAAAAATACCTTTTTAAAACCCGAAGAAAAGTAAGGCGGTGTTTAAAAATAATAATAATATTATTGATTGTTTTTTTAGTTAATATTTGTTCATGCCAATAAAAAAACATGTGGTGTTTTTAAATTTGGGGATTTTTTTTTTTTTATTTTAAGCTGTACACTTGTTTGTATTTTTAAAAAATATTGTTATTTTTTTGAAAAAATGTGTAAGTTTAAATTTTTAAAAAAATTTTAAGATTATTTTAAACTTAGTTTCTTTTTAATTATATTTTTTTAACAAAATTAAAACTTGATGTGTTGTTCTAGTTTTTTAGAAATGTTAAAAAAACTATATTGTCCCAACCATTTTCACTTAAACAGTTTTTTATTAAAAAAAACTTAATATTGACCCAATGTAAAAAATTTTTGTAAAAACCAAATATTTATTTAAATTCATTTGGTTTTAAAAAAATTTTTAAAAAAAAAAAAATTGTTAAAGTGAAAGGTTAGCAAAACAACAAATAGTAAAATCAAATAAAAATAATAGTAAAAATAGTGTGCTCGCAATTAAAATACTTATGAGCCACGAGACGCTTTTAATACACAAAGTGCTCCATTTGTCTAGATAGTAGACAAAGCGGAAAACTCCATACAAAAATTTTAAAGGGATTAACAGATTTTCGTTTTTATCCTGATCTGGCCCGGGGTGCAAAATATGTTGAGCTACAAAAATATCAAAACAAATAAAAAAAAGTGAAATGGTTTTTTTTTAGAGCAGTTTTGCAGTTTATCTACATTTTATTTTAATGTGTTGGTTGAACAGTAATTTTGGGGTTTTTACAAATTACTTTTTAAAAATTTTTCTCAATTTTTAAATTTGCTTCAATGCTAAAAACTTATAATCATTTTATACTTTTAAAGCCAAATATTTTTATTTTGATTAAAAATTTAACTTACATTTTTGATTTAAATTTTTTAATTTTTAAAACCCTCTATCCCAGGTACAAAAAAAAACATTTTTCAAAAATTAGGACGATCTCCAATTCAATAAATTTTAAAAAGAGCAAGTGGCAAAAAAACAAAATTACCTCAGCCCCAAAAAAAAGGCCACTTGTTCAGTCAACAATTCAAGGTGCCTTTCAAAAAGGGTTTGATCATGAGCCTACAACCATAGCACTCAAAATTACAAACAAATTGCAAAATGTTGGAAATGAGTCTCTTTCCAACGACTTTGTGGGGGAAGAAGGCTTCACCCAACTTAATGAAACGTAGTACCAAATCAAATTTTCCTTCCCGCACCACATTTTCGCGAAACTTTTTCCCAGCACTATATGGTGATATAAAAAAATATTTAAAATGTATTTTTAATGATTTACCCAACTTTTTGCTTTGTCACTTACCTAAGTGGTGGACTTTTCACGTGACATGACAGTTAATAAGTCTGACGTGTCACTATTTAAAACCAGACTTTGTTACGGGTCTTTTACAATGAACATGTGCTACTTAATGAATCACACACAGTGTGAACTCAGAGCTACACGCAACAGGTGTTTGTGAAGGGGGCATTGCTTTAAATAAAGATACACTTCAATATATTGTGTCAGCGATAAGCCCCAAATTTTCGTTCTGCTTTAAATTTCCCCTTTTATTTCTATTCCATGTATTCCCCATTCCCTACATTAGCATCCAGATCCCAACGCAAAATGCCGGGTGTTTGTACGCTTTTGACAAAGGAAAAGCAATTGTGGGATTTTTACGTCGTAGTCCATCCCCCAAAAAAAAAGTTACACTGTAATGGAAGAGAGGGACTGCCAGTACTCGAGTTAATTCAGTTTGGGCACGCGGTGGTCCAGTAGTAAAACATGCTTTCTCGTTTTACTGCTGTTAGAAAAGCTGTTGGGCTGAACTTCCAATTTTCGGGAAAAAAAACATCGGGCCCTAATGCATTTGAATGGAAGCAAGGGGCAGGCTTGTAGGGTTTTTTGGGCCATAGTGAGCCAAAGGAAATCAGTGGAGAGTTATCCAACCTCTTCAAGGTTATCCCTATCCTTTTCCCTCAAACCCCATCAAAATGTTTTTACACTAGCAAGAAGGATGGTGTGATTTTGCAAAAAAGTTAGAAAAGGCTTTGAAATTTCTTCAGTTTCTACGTTTTAAACCCAATTTTCTCCCCCACCTGTATGCGACCCAAGTTTTTAAAAGGTGTCTTGATTGATGATAGGGGTGGCATAAACCCGCTAGAAATTGAAGTTAAGAAGTTGAGTGACAAGTCTCTTTGACCCTAACGTAAAAGTAAACAACCCTATGCTCTTCTTCTAGTTCTGGACTTTGGTAAAGTTTTGATTCCCCTCCAAATACCCCAAAACCGGGCAATAGAAAAATGTAAAGTAAAGGATTACCAAAAATAAACCCACGAGTGCCCGATCAAAAATCCCTATATCGGGGGAGGAAGAGGGTTCTCAAAAATACCCTAATGTCTCCAAGGTACCCCTCAAATACGGGGAATCCCTGCTACAGTGTGCATTAAAAGGGTTTTTCTTTTGGAAAACATTGTAATGCAGAGTGAATCGTTGACTCCTATTCATGTCGGGAAATTTAACTTTCCTTAAAAATAACTTAAAGGAAGTGAATTTCTAACTGCCGTATGAAAAATTTTCTTACATTTTTATTTTTATTTTAACTTAAAAACTGTTTGTGTTGATATAATTTTTTAATTTTTAATACAGTTTTTTAAAAAAAATTTATAACAGCCGACCTGAAGTGAATTTTTTTTAAAGTTTAATTGCAAATCAAATGTAGGTAATTTTGCCAAGAAGGTGGTAAAATTTTTTTGATAAAACTTAACCTAATATAGTATATACCTATATTTTTATAAATTTTAATTGTCTATTTACGTGCCCCAAGTAAATGTCTTTTTGTAGGCCTACTTTTTTTTTTAAAAGGTTTTAATGTCTTATTGTTTTATTATTACTTAAATTAGGCTAAATTGTAAGGTTTTATTAAAGTTAGAAAAATGTAAAATTTAATAGCATTTTAACTAAATATAATACTTTAAAGGCTAAAAACATCCAGGTTTTTTTAAAAAAATAATTTGTTTTAAAAGCTATTATTAGTTTTTAAAATTTTATTAAACTTCGATTCGCTTTGAGAATTTTCTTAAATTTCATTCACTTAGCTTCGAACTGAAAAACGGCTCGCACCCCCCTATTAACAAACGAGGTAATTTTTTTGCCCAATTTCAAACTTTTTTTTTTTTTGAATTTAAATGAAATGATCAAAAAATGTATATGTGCACAGTATTGTGATTCTTAAAGCTATGGTGCAGTTGGGGAATGAAAAAAAAAAAGTATTTAATATTTTACCAAAAACTTGTGAATGTGGGGAATCCCAGGCTCCCCCGGGGTTTTCGGTTTCCCACGTTAACTGTGGCCCTCCTTTACATCTCACATCCCCCCCCCCCATTACACTTTGCTAAGGGGTTAAAACCCCGACGGGTGTAAAAAGCGGTGCTAATAATAATAATATTTTTACAAAATCACGGGGTTCTAGGGTGTCTCTGGTTCAGAAAGTCACAAAAAAAAAGGAATTTTTTCAAAAGGGGTCATCAAAGCCCCTAAAAAGTAAAATTTTAAATTTTTTGGGTCATAAAGTCATGAAAATATTTTTTTTTTAAATTTTTTCTTTGCATATAAGAAGCAAACGGTCAAATTTGGAACCCACTACCCTAATGCAGCACTAGCCCAAGTTGCCTGATTGTTTTCCCTTGATCCCAAGGACAAGGTTAACGTTTGCCATCTGTTAAATTTTAATTTTGTGAGGCATTATGTCATATATGATGATATAATATTAAACCGTTTCCCGAAGGGTTTTTATGGTTAAAAAGTCACTAATTTTTGTTTCGCCAACTCTGTAAAAAAATTTACTATTGACCATGTGAATAATAAGTCTTTAAGTAAACTGGCGGAAAGGTGCTTTGGGGGTGAAGGGTTTTTAAAAAAAAAGTGGAGTTTTCTTAGCCACCTTTTGGGGCCCAACTGCTTTGTTAAAGGTAAAAGCAAGAATTGTATAAAGCTCAACGTTATGTGGGGGTGCTTGTGGGGAGAGATTTGGGTCGAAAAATTGGGGGACGCATGACGTGGGGGATAAGTCGCACCCCCTTTTTTTAAACACACGATTTTGGGTGGCCCCAAGGGAGAGTAATATGGGTTTGCAGCTTCCCCCCCCGGATAATGATGAAGATTTTTCGGGCCCGTTCAAGGTCAGGGGCCTTTAAAATACTTTTCTAAATATCAACCATGTCAGGCTGCCGATTGAATGCCCTGGTTTTGGCCCTTCCCCATCTTTCCCCCCTTCAGTATTTAATTTAAAAATTGATTTGATTTAAGTTATTTTTACTTGTGAAAAATGTTTAAAAATGCGTTTTGAAAAAAAGGAAATTAGTTTTACAATTTTATCAAAACCATATCCCGTTTAAAAACACTTTTTGAGGTTGTGTAGCCCGAACAGTTAACAAGATGGGGTTGAAAAATTGGTTTGTTTTGTGTGTGTGTTGTGTGTTTGTTATGTTTTTTTTTAATACCAACACTCAAACCCCCAATAAAAAAATTTTCAAATATAAAACTTTCACCAGATTTTATGTATTTTACGTATGTATATTAAAATATACTCAGTAGAACTTGGAAAATTTAAATGGTGTATAATAAATTCATTTTTAAATTAAAAAACTTTTCCCCCTGGCCCTTGAAACTTCTATTAAAAACAATGTAAAAAAAATACATTAATTTGAATTTATTTTTTTTAAATTCGAAGAAAGTTCCCTTGAAAAGAAAAAAAAAAAATACCTAAATTTTGCGTGAAACGATTTTTTAGACGTCTGGATAATAGGTTTCTGCATGCGGGGGGATAAAGTTTTGTGTTCTGTGTTCCTTAGGGTGATTTTATCAATTGGGACAAGAACTTAGAAATTTGCGGGAAATCTTTTTGGCAGTGTTATAAAACAAAAAATTGATGTGAAGTCTTCAGTGAAGAAGGGGAACAAACGGAAACTTCCGAAAACCCTATCCCAACCTTAAAAACCCATAAACCACATCGGTTGAGTTTTTGGTTTATTGGGGAAACATAATGTAAGCCCCTCTATTTGACTGGAATTAATAAATTAGAAGTGTTTACTTAAAAATCATTTTAAATACGTATTTGTCTGTCCCATTGCTATGGAAAAAACTAATAATAAAAAGTTATACGTTTCCCCTATTGTTTTTACTTCACTAAAATGATTTTTAAATTTTATTTTTCTGCCCAAAAAATACCTAATTCCAATTTTTCTAGTTGCCCCTCCAACTTTGAATTGACCCGTTTGATACATTATTAGTTTATGTTATAATTTTTTTTATAAAAAATTATAAAATTAAAATAGTAAATAAAACCCATTTGATTTTTGGGCATTTCAGAGTTGGTTTTAAAAAACTAAAAATTATACTTATTAAAAAACACCCCAAAAAAACAAGACCATTTTTGCTAGTGTTATTTTTCGCTATTTGAAAAAAAAAAAAACGGGCAAAAGCCAATATATGTAAAATATTTTTCACCGCTTCTTATTCCTTATCTATTATCCCTTATATGCTTTTTTTAAATTTTCAACTTTTAACTGAAGGAATTTTTTGGTCATAAAAAAACATTTTTTTGGGTTTCTCCAATCATTAAAACCCCCCTTTTATATACATGATGTTAAATATCTTTTATGTAAAAATCTCTTGAAAAAAAATTTTTTAAAAGATTTAAAAGATCTTCGAAAAATTTGTTTGAGAAAAATATTTCGTATAAGTAGATTAATTGGGTAATGTATATATTTAACAATTTATTACATATGAAAAAATTTTTGACTGCTCTTTGTTTTTTCCCCTGTGTAAAAAACCTAAAATTTTCTTTTTTATTTAGTGTCACTCATTCCGGAAAAATGTTTCAAAAAAGAGTCAACATGTAACTTAGGAATTTACTTTGAATTTCCCTTTTTGGGCCCCATGT
Organism: Timema cristinae; assembly: GCA_039000515.1. Lineage (NCBI taxonomy): Eukaryota > Metazoa > Arthropoda > Insecta > Phasmatodea > Timematidae > Timema > Timema cristinae. Next base: position 35,950 of record JBCFYV010009868.1, on the reverse strand, counting down.
TTTTATTTATTGGCAATTTTTCACATGCTTAAAAAACTTTTGTATTAAGTAAGCTGGGCCTATTTTAAATTTGTAGTTTCAAAAAAATTTCAATGTTTATAAAACTGTGATCTTTTTGAATATTTTTGGCACATTTTTCTAACAATAGGCCAAAAAAGGGGTTTTAAAATAAATAAAAAAATTTTAAAGCTTTTTTACTTTTAAGATATTATATGTTTTTTTTTTTGGGTTTTGAAAAATAACAAAAAACTGATATAATGATTTTTTTCTTTACAGGTAGGGGAACAAAACCTAAGGTTTTTAAAATTTAAGGGGAGAAAAACTGATAATATGAATTTGCCATTAAAAAGTTTATCCCCTTGAAAAACACTATCAAATTCAATATCATTACCATGGAAACACTTGTTTCAAAATTAAAAACCCAGGGGCTGTGGGGAGGGGGAAAAATGCTCCAATGTATTGCCCTGTATTTTTTTATGAAAAATTTTTATAGTTTAGTTTTGTTGGGTATTAGTTTGTTATGAATCGAGGTATTTTTTTGGACTTTCTGCTTAAATTTAGATTCTATATTAATAAAAAAAAGTCAAATGATTTTAAAATTTTTTGTAGGGTATATGGACAATTTAGGTTGGTTTTTTGTTTCTGTGTAGGCTTCCCAAAAGGAAAAAATATGTATTGTTTCTTACTTTCGTTCATATTCTGAAAATTAAAAAATACCCTGGCATGGGAATCGCCCCGGGACCTTTGGTTTTGTAGTGAGGGTTTTTCCGCACGTCCATCATAGACTTCCCTTAAAAAGAATGAGAATGCCAGGGGTGGGGACGAATCCGGATAGCTCAGTGTAAACTTTGGGCGTACTAAGCAAGGTCCGGGGTTCATTGCCGTGTTCAGGTTTATTTTAAATTTTCAAAATATATCTGAGGGAATTTCCCTCGCTAAAATGCCATAAAAAATAGCTTTGGCTATTTGATTCATACTTTTATTGTTCCCCAAGGAGTTTTTTAAATTAAGTTTGCCAACGTTAGTTTTCAGTATGTTTGAAGAGTATATTAAGCCTACCTCTTGGGTTTGTTGGCAAAATATTCTTCTTTTTTTTTTAATAAAAAGGGCATAGCAGGGATAATTTACTGGTGATAGGGAAAAGGGATAGAGATGTGATAAAAATAGATTTTCTAATATCAAGTTTGCCAACTTTTTTTTATTTTTTTTTCTTGTTCACTTCATTCTAACTTTTGTCAGTATGTGATTAGCCCAGTTAATTATTATGAAAATTTTTATTTTGATTGAGCTTGTATACTTAAAATTCTTAATATTTCTTGTAAAGTTCTTTTATTTTATTTATAAAGTTTTTTTTGAAATTCCCCGAAATTAATAAGAAATATTGTTAACGTTTGGATTATGAAAATAAAACGGTTTAGGTCTTGTCTTTCTTACTGTTTTGTTTTTGTCAAGCATATCTTAAACCCCAATTAACGTGTAAAATTAAAATATTTCTTTTTATGATTTTTAAATCTGGTTAGATACTTGGGTTGGGGGACATTTGAGTATAGATAAAATTTAAAGGCCCCTGGTGTTTCATTTTATTATTGTGCTTGTTTTAAAACACCTCTCCAGAGAAGGGGTGACTTTGTTCTGAAAAAAATAATTTTATTGCGGGAAACTAATCCCATTTAATAATTGTATAGAAATATTTTATTGAAAAATTTTTTTGAGTTTAAAATTTGAAAAGTTTTGAAAAAAAGAAAACTTTTTATACCACAAAAAATACATTGACATTGCCTTTTCTATTAGAATGTGAAATGTCATACAAAATATGACATGTCAAATTTTTAGTTATCAACTAAAATCCTTTTTTTAAACCCGTTTTCATCACATACGAATTCCCATGCAAGCAAAAATTTTTTGGAAAAAGGCAATCAAACACCCCTAAAAAAGCTGGCCCAAAACTTTTTCCCTTCTTTGCTTGCCTTTAGCGGCTTATTGTATTGTGTTTTTGTTCTCATTACCCCAACTTTGGCTTGCATCATTTTAAACGTAAATTTTCATCACTATGTTGCTTCCCCCTACTGTTTTAATTGTAGAAAAAAAAAATTCCCGTTAAAACTTGTCCCCGCTCACATTAATTTCTTCATCGGGGTGCATTATAGATTTATAGTTGTAACAGATTTAATTTTTGGGGCTATTAATTCAAAAGTACCACCTCCAAATATCAATTGCACTCGAACCACATTGTCGTTAAGGGTTCTTCAATAATCTTCTTCTAAGCAAACCTTCTCCTTTCGCTTATTGTGGGAACCACGCTCTTTTTTAAATGTTTGGGTTTGATTTTTTAAAAAATTTTGTTTTGTACATGGACGAAATTTCAAGGTCATCATTAGTAAAATGTTTTGTTTAAATGTGGAGTTTTCCCCGGAAAAAATGTTTATATCTGTTGGTGACCTTTTTTCCTGTTAGGCAAAAATGCTTTAATCTTTTTGCACTATTCGAAACCCCAATATCGGGACGGCCGTATTAAAAACAATTTTCTACTCCAATCCCCAGTGACCGCCAAGATGGTCGGGGCATAGCGAGGCTGCAGGTTACGGAATTGGTGATAGATACGTGCATCATGCCCGTTGCATTTCAGTACCCGGATATTCGAGAAAAAGGGTCTCTTACATCCGGTTTATCGTTGCCATTTGCTTTTTTCGATCTTTCTCCCACCTCAAAGTGTTAAAGACCTCAAGGTCCCTTTTAAAAAAAACCCCGGATATGATCAAAAACTAAACAAAGTGAAATATTCTATGATTATTAATAGATAAAAAAAAGCAAATATAGTGATATTCTAGGAAAATAATATTGTTAATTTATTTTCATCGTGACTTTCAGCAAAACGTTATCCCCAAAGGTCAAATTTTCTATGATGGGTGAACCGGTCTTGATCCTGGGGGGCTATTGGAGTTTTTCCTAAATTTCCAAACCCCAAAATAGGAAAAAACTTTCTCTTTATTCACCCTTTTTCTCTACCCCAAAAGCACTATAAAGGTTTTTGGGTTTCAAAAAAATTTCAAATATTTTTATAGTCTTTTACAAATTGACTTTTTTTATATATGACTTATAATTTTATATAATCTTTACATTTTATATATATATAAACATTTACATTAATATTAAATTTTTAATCATTTACATTATTTACAAAAAAATATAAAAACCCTTAAATCAGTCGGTGGTGTGTCTGTCATGAGTAAAGGGAAGGGCCTTGGGTTTTATTTCCGGCATGGCTGAAAAAATTTTTATTTGGGGAAATGTAGTTTTACCCTTTTACAGTGATGATTTAAAGGAAGGGGGCTGGTTGTTGTACCCGCCCCGTATTAAGGGGGAAAGGGGGTGGAAAATTTTTTTTTTTTAAAAAAAAATTTAATTTTGATAAATATTATTAATTTTAAAGTTTATTTAAATCTTAAAAAAAATTTTTAAAAATTTTTATTTAAATTTTTTTTGGAAAATTTAGGGATTTGAACAAGGTTTAATACGAAACCAACCCTCATAAAAATTATTTAGCGTAAATTCGAAATTTCGTATAAAATACGAATTATGGTATGTAGAAATAAATTAAATTTGCCAAAAATCAAATTTTTTTTTTTATTTTTTAAATTTCAGTACCCAAGTTTTATTTTCTAAAATAAACATATAGTTTTGAGGGGGAATATATTTGAGGTGTCGGGTCGATTGTTTTGTTTACTTGTTAACAAATGAACCAGGTTGTAGTTTTTTAATCAGTTTTAATTTTTTAAAGGTTAGAGTTAAAATCGGGAGTGGTGTTTTTTTGATTGAACCCCTGTTTTAATTGACCCCGTTGGCCCTAGGGCGTATTGCAGTCTGGTCAATTTTTAAACCGGAGTGAAAAGTCCTGGCGTCAGTACAGCAAATTGTTGGAAAATCCACCCGTTACTTTTTTAAAACCTTTTTAGTGGTTTTCTTTCTCCGTTTCTCTCATTCGACCGTGACAAGAAACTTTGAGCGTGAGGTGGAGTTTGGTTGGAAAAAATGTGTAGTTACAGATAACCCCCGCGCCATGCGCACACTTTGATTTGTGGCGAGATTTGACCTTTAATGTATATAGATTGTCGGTTCTAGTCGGTAATAACCAACAATAAAATATTGGGTGTAAAGATAAATTAAAATTGTACTAATTTTTTTTCAACCTTTTTAAAATTTTTTTTAGCTTTCAAAATAAATATTTACACTATATATAATGGGCCCATTTATTCCACAAATATTTGTAACAGCCAATAATTAAATGGTTGTGTTTTATGGTTGTTGAATTTTTATATTAAAAGTTAAATTTAAAGTTTTAGTGCTTTGTGGGGTTTTGGGTGAGTGATTTTGTTTAGTCGGAGTTTTTTTTATCATTGTTTTTGAGTTGCCTAGAAAATTTGGGAAACGGGGGACCTCGGAAAAAAAAATAAAAATTCAAATGCAAAAGGCGGGGTGGAAAAAGAAAAAAGAAGCCTGTTAGAAGCAAGGAGAACTAATCTTTGTAAGTTGTTTACATAATAATATTAAAATAAACTAGTAAATTTTCCTAATTTTTTTTAAACGAGGGTTTAATATAAAAAAGTTGCTAATTTAAGGGAAAAAGTTATAAATTTAAACCATTATTTTTAAAAAATTAATTGTCCATTTTCATTACTTTTTTTTTATTTTTTATTTGCACCGCGTCTTACTACCCTTTCGGTTTTATTTTTGACTAACTACGCTAAGGGTTGGAATTGGAAAAAGGGTTTAATTTGAGGAATTGAAACCGCATTTTTGTGGGGAGAGAGAGTAAAAAAACTATTTAGGAAAAACCCCCCCTCGCTCACGCGACTGAGATTCAAAACCTTGCTTCCCCTTTGGCAGTCTAGCTCAACACAAAAATAACGCGTTTGCTGACTTTGCCGCCGAGGCGGGTTACATTTTTTTTTTTGTGTTTTTTGACTATTAATTTCTAACTATTTTTAAAAATTTTTTTTAATTCTCTTAGGCGTTTTCTCGAGAGGAATGCAGGACAGAAAGCGTCCCAAAAACCCCGGCCCCTTGTCTTATAACCAAAGGATCTCCCCACGTCCTTATCCCAAATAAATTAATCTTTTTGCTATTTAAGTTTTGTAACTAATGATTTTTGTTAATATTAGAAGTAGAAATATTTAAAAAAAATTCAATGCGAGGGTAGCACCAAATGTTTATCTTATCTTATGAAAGATGGTTGAAAACGGAAAAGGTTTTTTCCCTTTTTTTCTTCCCTGAGAGGAAAAAAAAATTTCAGGGTTTTCTCCAGAAGAAAATTAACCCGCAAATTTGGTATGGTACAAAATTTAAGTGTTTCTGGGTCGAGGTGTTTTGTAACCAGTGGGGGGGAAAAGGGGGGGGCGGGTAAGGGGGTGCCAGGGGGCTCCCCCCAAGACTTGTTTTAAAAATATATGCCCCTAGAACCCATTTGAAGGTATTATTTAAATTATAAATTGGGGCTTTGAGATTTCCCCTAAAAAATAAATAATTTCTTTTACACTTTCTTAATTTTCCCAATACGGAGTGTAGAGAAAATTTCGATGTTAAAATATCTATTTGAGAATTTTTTTTAATTTAAATTTTTATTCTCTTTGTTTTCTTATGTAATAATTAAAATATTACCTTTATTAACAGCTTTCCCATGTGGTTGGTTTTATGTTAAAAAGAACACTGAATAGTACCTAAACCAAAATTGTATCACTAGTATGGGCTACGTGCACATGTCCAATGTGTGTTTGTGTAGCTTCTTAAAAAAAACTACTATTTTTTTTATGAAATTTAAATGAACTAGGGGGTCAAAATTCTAACTGTTGGGAGAAAAAATTTTGTAAATTCCATCATTCAGCATAGTCCCTTCACTGTTACTTAAAAAATTTTTAATTATTTTTTTACTTCAATATGTTTGTTTTGAATATGTGATGCAAAAACAATTTTCCCCTTCAAATAATAAAACAAATTTTTTTTAGCGAATGATAAGGCCCTGTAGATAAATTTTTAGTGCCAGAAAAAATCAAAAAATTCCAAAAACGTTAAATTATTCTAAGTAACTTACTCTAATGAATATGATTTATTTTTTAATGGGCTACAAAGATGAACAAAGTGTCCAAAATAGGGTTAAAAAACTTGTTTGCCCGTTCAGTTAAAAACAAAAAATCTTGGTAGTTTTGCTCTGCAGACCCCAAATAATGTCGGGTGGCCAAATTTTAAAAAACAAGGTAAAAAATTTTTTCCCCATTTTGATAAAACTCGTTTGACAAAACATCCTTTGGGTAGAGTACTAGTCAAAAGGGGGAGGAGGGGGAAAATTTGTTTAGCACACATCAATATACCTTGACGGGAGAAAAATGTGAAAATTGATAAAGGGTTTTAAAATTTTTTAAAAACATTTTAATTTAGTTACTTTATTTTAAATTTTTTAAAATATTTTAAAAAAATTTCAAAAAAAAATTCTAAATTTTTATAAAATTGGTTATTTTTAAATTTTATTTTAATTTTTTTCAAATATCGCTTAAAAAACGTTATTTTATGTAGTCTATATAATTTTTTGTTTTTTTTTAGTCAAAAGTTTGGGAATTCAAAAACTTTCAGATTCTGACCAGGATATTGGGGGTGAATCCCCTCATAAGGGGTCCAAATATCAAGGAAATGAAGAATTCTTAGTGGGCGTCCCGTTTTTGGTAAATTTGTTCATATGCTAAATCAGCTTACCACCCCTTTCCCCACAGGGAGAATATGTTCCGAAGGGCGTTTTTTTGTTTCATTCGGGGAAAAAAGGGTGGAATTTTCAGCCATTTGATTTTTAAAGTTAAAGTGTGAAGAAAACTAGAATTGTCAAAACTGAAGTTGAAAGAGGAAGAAGAGTTTTTTGATGAGTTTGTGTGGGGTGCCTTATCAAAAGGGATAGGGATCGCAAGACAAGAATTTATGGATTGATGGGGTTTCCCTCTGGATAAAAAAAATGGAGGGGTCAAAGAAAAAGTATTGAAGTGGAAATTATTTTTATTTCTAAAAGTATCTTTTTATAAATGATGAGTTCGTATGGGTGCATTAAAAAAATTTTTTCATCTTATTATTATTATATTTAATTTTTTATTATTATAGGTATGGGAAGAAAAATTGAGAATGTATGCGCCAAAATGGTGTTCGGAAAGAGAAAAAAGCGTTGGAAAGGGTCATGTTGATGCCGAGGATTTCCCTATATACAGTTTTCCAAAACGGGGCTGGTGTACAGTTCATACGGCATGCATATAAGCGTCGTAGGATTTGGGAAGTTAAATGAAATGATTTAAAAATACCCATCAATCTATTGTGTGTTTTTGGTCCAATTTCCCCCATGTGTAATATGCAGTGTCTTGGGGGAAACCTCAAACATGAATGTCTTTTCGTGTATGACCAGCTAATTTTAAACTCACTTATTTTAGCTTTTCTAAAACCCTTTTAAAATTAAATTTGTTTTCAAATACGATTTAAAAAAAAAAAACTTTTTTTTTATATATACAAGAATTTTTTGTACAGGCGTGCATAATAGGTGCTGCAACTATGGATTGCTATCATTGGAGTAAAAAACAAATATTGTTATATATGTAGCCAAAGAACCCGGAAAAGAATCAAAGGAGCAAAAATGTACAAGAATTACCCGGGGACTTCCACCGGAATGGAACAAAACTATTCTGTAAGGTTTTTGAGAGAGTGAAAAGTTTTATAATTTGCGTTTAAATAATTGTCAGGATGGTGACTCTAGTACATGCAAAAAATTTAGCGTAATGAAACCTAGGAAGACAGGTTAAAAATTGGGAAAGTGCAACTTGGTCAGGAATCACAGACAAATTACATAAAAACATAAAGGAACGTTTATGATATCCAGCCGTAAAGGAACTGTCTCAACTAAACCCGCGATAACAAAAGGTGTCGAGGCCATCACTGATATGGTGACAAAGTGGTAAAAATGACGTTTTACGTGTTTCCTACATAATGGCCCGATCATGTTTTGGACACATTCGAACTGCGGGGTACCTACTGCAAGCGAAAGGAAGGGGGAGAAATCAACAAGGTACCAATATGTCCCTTTAAATTCTGTGTGGTCTGCCTCTGAAGGCCTTTAACCCCTTTGTAATAAAACAGACAAGCTTTTGGGGAAAACACACCACTAACCCGGCCCAAAGCTATTGAGTTCGTTTCAAAGTTTTCAGGTGGTAAAGAAGGATGTCAGCAAAAAGGGGGTAAAGAGATGTTGTTAGCGCTGGTCTTTCTATACTAGGGTCCAAAAAAGGCATGCTTACCACTAAAAAGATTTGATTGGTAGCCGGTCATATAACCAAAAAAAATATTTGCAAAAAGATCAAAACTGTACAAAGTCACCCAAAAAGAAAAGATCAAGAATTCCATTTGGGACATCTAAAACAAAAAAAAAACAAGAACTGGGGGGATATCGATATGGTCCAGAAGCTGAAAAACCAGCATCGTGAAAAAACAAATGGGAGAAAAAAAAAAAGGGTTCTGTCCAGATAGGAAAGGAAATTGCAAAAGAGAGTCTCTGTAATGAACTTGAAAGCAGGGCATTAGGGCCAGACCGGCAATATTGCATGGAGGGAAACAAAGGTTATAGACTAACTGATCAAAGTTTGCAAAATTTGCAAAAAGGGAAGGCACAGCCTGTACAACACTGTGGGTTTGGGTTGTAAACCCAAAAAAGGTTTAACACAGATATGATAAAATTGGAAGAATAAAAGAATCCACTGCTTAAAAAAGTATGAGGACAAATTCAAAGAAAAAGTTGTTCCCTGTGGTCATTTGTGATACGTTTTCCTTATTGGGAGCCAGTCTGATGGATGGTGGGGGGACGAACTATAATTGAAGTGAAAAGTCTACCCTTCCCCCAAAAACTGAGCTAGACAAACAAAATGTAAGTGTTTCGTGACGCTTGTAAAATGAAGAAAGGGTCTGCCTGTGAAGATGAAAACAACCTATTCTGAAAAAAACAACCTTTTTTTTACCAAAACAAGGACAATAAACAAACAAAAAGGAAAGTTTGATTTTAATAATTTTTGTGTTTGATGTTGAGTACGTCAAGGGGGGGAACGGGATCAAAAATTTTGGGTAAAGGGAAAGCTTCCAAGTTAAAAAGATTTTTTGGGAAAGCATTCTCCAGAATAGTGGGTCCTAGCATGTTTGGGGGTGCGTGTAGGGATCCTTTTTACGTAAAAAAGCCATGGAAAAAAACGTGCCAAAAAATTTAAATGTAAAAGAGGTTAAACAACTTAAAAGTGTTTATTTTATTATTATTATAAGGGCAAAAAATTAAAATGTTAAAATAAATTAAAGATTAAAAATTTTTATTTAAAGACAAACCCTTTCCCCAGAAGGGCATTTAAGCTTTATCCCCCCCCCCAATGGTGTGGGTCAGTGACAATTTTTTAAAAATTTGTGTCTCATTGGCACCAATAAAAGCATTCTAATGTTTTTGTAAATTAAAAACTAACACTACAATACAAAATGACGCAAAGTTAGCTGAAATAAATATATTTTCTTTTGTTATTCTTAGTCCATATGTAAGCTCACAAATTTTGAGGGTAGAAAAAATTCGACACTCAAAATACCAAAAATTTTATTATTGTTATATTTTCTAGAGCCTATTTAATTTGTTTTTAATCATGGGTTCTAATATCGTATATATTTATTTATGTTGGAATAATAAAAGTGTTTATGGGTTTACCTTGTATATTTTACTAAGGGGTCGTAATAATAAAAAATGATTTAATCGGATGTGTTGCAAAATAGACAATTAAACCCTATTATAAAAAATCATAAAAAAAATTAAACTTAGTGACCTTTCTTCTGACAAACAAAGGGGTGTCGAAAAACCCGGCAGCGCGAATAACTCGAAATAAAAAAAATACTGTGAAAAAAATTTGCATTAGAGGCTGAGTCTTATCTCAAAAAAAACGTAAATTCTGAGATTTTTCGTACACTTTCAGTACCCATCTATGTCAAATTGGAAAAAAATTTTTACAGAGTGAAAAATATGTATGCAATCAAGTTATATTAGAGTTTTTTTTTTAGATAACTTTTTTTTTTTAAAAGAACCAGCTAGAATACGGCAATTTTATAAAATCATAAGGCTTATAAGGCCCTTTTTAAATAATTCTGAAAAAATTACGGTGATAGTACAACAGTTTCGGAAAGGGAAACTGAGAGTTAAATTTTGGGGTGTTCAAAAATTTGTTCCCCCCCAAGCCTGCTCAACTCGGTGCCCGAGGAAAAATTCATGACAGAGCGAAGAATAAGAAGGAACCCTTCCCCCCCTTTTTTCCCCTTCGCCCCTCAATAATCATACGCGTGTAAGAAACTATGATGGAAAAGAACGACATAAACCTCTCTCGTCGATTCCCTTTTCTAAAGATGTGTCTGCTCCCCGCGTGGGCTTATAAGGTTGAAAAAACTGTTTTGGGGGGTAGCATAAACCCAAATCTACCATATTTCCAAAAATTAAGCCATTATGCGAGTTCCATTTTCCAACGGTCATTCCCCTTAAATTGGTTATTTGTATTTAAGCTAGACAGCCCTAGCAAGCTGGTGTGGAAAATTAAAGGCTTGATAAAAACCACCAGGCTGGAAACAGTAATGGATGTAACCAAAAATTATTAATTTATACTGCTTAATAATTTATTTAAAAACAATTTTTTTTATAGTTAAAATTTTCATAATTTATTTATTAAATTACAATTTTTTTAAAAAAATGTATTAAAAATAAAACCCCTTTTTGGATTCGAATGCATTAAAAAACCCCCTCCCTCATCCCATTTCCAACAGTCAAAATATTTTATGGAATTAAGTCCCCAAATCCAACCAAAGTGCTGCGTCATTATGAAGTATATCATAAAGAAGGGCTAACCAGCGAATTGACCCTTTAATTCAACGGTTGCTTACATTGGTTTTGAGGGGTTTTTTAAAATTGTATTTGTATGCCTGTAAATATTAGGCCTATTAAAAATGACACCTTTTTAGCTAAAAAAAATAGGTTTTTCCCATGATTTGCATTTAAAGTAGCAGGTTGCTGCTCACCCGGAGAATGGGGGAAAAAGGGAATTTTGCCAATTAGTAAAAATTTTAAATTTTAGGTTTAAATTTGGGATGTTTATTGAATGCGTGAAATAAAATTTTTTGAAATGGAGGGAAAAAAAGGGCCCTCGAAATATTTAAGCGCATTGATTCAATATATTATTTTTCTTCCCCTTGAATAATTAAACAAGGGGTTTTAAAAATAAGTATGGGCTTTTAAATTGGAAAATTTGATGAAAATTGAAAATAAAATTTTTTTCTGTCTTTTCTGTGGGGAAAAAAGGGAATCCTTCAGGAAAACACAGGGAGGGTTTTAAAGGGAAAAAAAAAAGTGGTTTAAACCCAAAAATTGAGGTAAAAAATTGCCTGCTATTTTTTTAAATCAAATCTTTCCCATTCACCATATTTTTTAAAAAATTTAATTTCCCAAAAGTTGTTTTTTTCTTCAAAACCCCCTTTTTTAAATAAAAGTTTTAAAACCAAATTTCCCAATAATGGAAATGATCTTTTTATTGATTTACTAAAAAAGGTTTTTTCCAATTTTTTATCGATAATCATTTCCCGTTTATTTTAAAATTATAGATGGGCCAATCAAATCCCCCCGAACCCTGAAAAAGTATTCGAGATTCAATTTTTCCCTTTTGTTTTTACGGTTTGAGGGCGAAATCTTTCACCTTGAAAAAAACAAAGGCTTTAATTATTTTAAAAATTAAAAAAAATTTCCTTATTTTTGGGGCCCCCTATTTAAAAGCAAAAACTTAATCCGAAATTCTTTTTTTTGTCGAAAAAAGAGTTAAGCTTGAAAAAAAATTTCTTTTTTAACAAAAAAATTGAAGGTGTAAAAAATCTAAAAAACCCATCCCAAAATTCACTACCCCCCCCTATATTGGAAATTTGGGCTAGACCGTTTTGTTTGGGTTTTTGGTTTGTTTTTGTTTTGTTTTGTTTGGTTTGAATCAAGCTTTTAGACATCGCCCAAAACTTTTTTGTTTACAAACCCCTAAAATGGGGGGGTTTTGAAAACCCCTTTTTAAAACTGTAACATTCTTCTAAGAAGACTGTCAAAATGTAGGCTGCATGCAGCCAAACCCATGACCTTGTCCCCAGCCTGGGGCCCTTGGGAGTCTCTTTATAAAATGCGGCCGATTTGTTTTACTTTTAAATGTTAAAGAAAAAACACAGTTTGGAAATTAACCCTTTATTTGGAAAATACAGAAGTGAGGTGGGGTGTCCCAAATTTGTACCGTTTTCACAAAAAAATTGATTTCTAAGCTTTTTAAATTTTTGTGCTCCATATTTTCCCAATGTCTGGCAGCACTTTAAATTTTGTAAAAATTTATTTTCTTTAGGGAAAAAAACCCAAACATTGATCCCTCATTTTTCTAAACCCGCCTTATAATCAATATGAAAGAAAATTAAAACAAGATTAAAGGACTTAACTCGTGAGCATTGCTGAAAAAAAAAGGGGCCTATATTTCTGGAAAAAAATTGATTAGGAGTTTTAAAAAATTTATATTCATCTTAATTTTTTTTTTTTAAAAAAGGTTTTTAAAAAGGATTTTTTTTAAATTTATGATACTAAAAATTTTCTTTTTTTTTTAAAAGTGGCCCCTTTCCCGTATTTTTCAAAAAATTTCAGTTGGGCCCCTTATGATAAAACGATTTTGAACTCTGTTCAAAAGAAGGGGGGGATGGGGGAAAGATGGGGGATTTTATTTAAAATGACTGGGCCCAAAAATTTTTGGAAAACGGTTTTTTGGTGATGTTTTTAAAGAATGAGGGGGGAAAAAAACCAGTTTAAATTTTTTTTTTTAGCCAAGTTTTTGATTAATTCCAAAAAAAAAAATTCCACCTTCTGCTTTAAAGATGAGCTTTTTAAGGGGCCCCCAAAAAAGGCATAGCAACACCCCTAAACCTTCAGAATCATTTTTATCAATATCACAAACCCATTAGGATTTTGCCCGCGACCTTTTCGATAACTTCCCCCTTTAAAACCCACCACCTTTTTGGGAGAAAACCAAAAAGTATTTTTGGAAAAGCTCAAACAAAAAATTTTTTTAAACCCAGGATTTGTTTTTAATAATTTAAAATTGTGTTTGACTGATCACCCCCAAATTTTTGGGCCTTGAAAAGTTGTTTTTTTTTCATTTTTTTTTAACTTTCTTTACGGATTTTTCACACTGATACACTGGTGACTGTCACCCGGGGGTTTGTGGTGAGGTAAACAGTCATGGGATATGGCGACCCCTCATCCCTAAACAAACTGGGTGGGCTTTTTAGTTGTTATTATTATTATTAGCACTGGTCTTATACCAATTTCAGGTTATACCCCTTTTCGCTAAGGTGAAATTGGTAGGGTGATTGTAAATTAAAAATGAAGGACCTACAGTTTAAAGGGAAATTCAAACCCACGGTGGGGCCTGGAAATTCCGCATTTTTCACAAGTGTTTGCCCGAGGTAAAGGAAAGGGGGTTTGGAAATCAGTTTTTTTCTTTCCCGGGAGGGAGGTTGTCCCGGGCCCCCCCGCATAAAAGTCTGACCCCCTTTTCCCCCTAGACCCAGGTCCCCCTTTTAATTTGGGTTTCGGGAAGTCCTGGGGGGATGTCAGTAAGCATTGAAACTTTTTTGACATAAATTTGGCAATCTAGCTGCCTTTTAAAGGGGCCCCAGGATTACTTTTTCAGAAAAGAAAGGGAAAAATTTAAATTTCTTTAATTTATAATCAAATTTTTTTACCTTCTCTTTTTAACATCCATTCCATCATCCATTTTGATTTTTAAAAAGCCTTTTATTGTGTCTTTTAATATTTGAAAATTTAATTTTTTCCCATAAAAGATTAATTTTTTTTAAAAAAACTCCTTTCAACTTAATTTATAATTTTATATTTTTTTAATTTTAAATTGTGTTAAAGGGTTTCTCAGTTGTATTTTTTCTATAACTAAAACAGTGTTATTACCCCAATTTTGTAAAACCTTAAATTTTCTAAATTCTTAAAAAATGGTATTTTAAAAGTTTTTTTGATAACATTTTAATATTGTAAAAAAAAGCCCTTTTTATTTTTTCCCTTTTCCAGTTATAAATATTTTTAAAACTTTCAACCATTTGATTAAATTTAAAAATTTTCCCTCATTATTTTTAAAAAGTTTTTTTACAAAAAATTATTTAAAATTTTTTTTTTCAAAAACTTAAGGGTTTATATGAATGTTATAATGAGTGTATTATAAAAAGAATGTTTACTTTAGTTTACTATTGTATTTCTTTTAGTTATCAATTTATATTTCCCGCTTATGTAATAATTTTTTCCAAGACTCAGATTCAGATTTGGTTTTCGGGACCCAAAAGGTTTGGATTGTAGTTTTGGGTTATATATTTGACTCAATTAATTTGGGGGCCCATTTCGGGGGTTTTTTTTTTTTGTCCAGTGTGAAGACTCTTAGTGGTACTGCATATTGTCAGAGCGAAGAAAAAACCTTTACGAGTGGGGAATAGTGACTCACGGTATTGAATCAACCAGAAATAAACAGTCTGTGTCTACCTAGTTTAAAAACTTTAAGTGATGGTTCAAAATCAACAGTCGTGTGTCTACCCTTGATTTTTAGTTTAGTCAGGTAAAACAATTTTATTACAAGGTGAACATGTTTTCTGTATTAATTCTTCCATCCATTATATTTTAAAATTTCCTCACAAGTTAATCAATTTATCCCAATGTTTTTTTTTTGGGAAGAACACTTTAAAAATTTTCAAAAAAAATATTTTTTTGCAGAAACTTTGATAACATTTTTTTATAAATTAGTGTTTTTTTTATAAGTCTTGATAATATTATATAAGTGTCTGCATCAAAATCCATGACATGATGTAGACTAAAATTAAAAATTTTTTTTTTTAGAAAACTTTAGTCCCCATCAGATACTGTTCCCCTTCCCAAAATCAGCCTATACTAAAAAACTGTTTTTTACAGTAGCTTCAAAAAGAATCCCATTTAAGGAATTCCCTTTTGCTGGGTTTTTTTCTTTTAAAATTATTTTCAGTCATGAAAAAGTTCAATTTTTCTTTAAAATTCCCCCAGATGTTTATTTTTAAACATATATTTTCTTGGTAAAAGGGTTCTTATTTAGCTTTTTAAATTTGTGCTCAGAAACTCAGTTGAAAAAGGGTTTTGGTAAAGAGTGTGAAAGGTTTTTAAATAACAAAAAGTTATGTTAAATTTTTAAAAAGTCTAAATGGGAAAACTTTCCCCAATGTCATAAAAAGCAGCGAATGTTTCTTTTTGTTGCTCTTTTTCCTTCTTGATTTAATTTGCGGATTTTTAGTGAGAAAAAGCCCCTTCAAGCCCGGGTTTGGGAAATTTTTTCCACAGGCATTTTTTGGGCCAAAGCTGCGGGAATACCCTTGCCACAGGTCCCTCGATTTAGGGGTAGGCTTGAATGTTTGCTTCTTATGATGGTTTTAGGTAACGGTGCAATAGTTTCTTCATACCTGAGTGCCCAAAAAACATTTTTCAATTGGGGGTTTCAGGGGAAAAACTAAAAAGGGGTGTACTTTTTAAAATGGGTTTTTTATTATGGAGACAAAAATTTTTGAAATACATAGATTAAAAGCAATTACTTTGGGTGTGTTAAAAAAGAAAATTAAAAAATTAATTTGGGACCGGAAAAAATCCAAAAATGCAGTTGGGATTTTGGATTAAAAAAGTTTTTATTTTTGAAAAGAAATCTATCCCTTGATGTTATAAAATTTTTGCTTCATGAAAAAAAAAGGGAGAAAATTTTAAATTTTTTAGATAAATAGTAAACCCTTTCTTTTTTTTGCGTACCTTTAGGGGGTTTTTCAGCAAAGATTAAAAACACAAATATTTTTGGCCTGTAAAAAATTAATGGGTTTAAAATTTAAATTTACCACTTTTTAAGCAATGATCTAGTCATAAAATAGTAGGAAAAAAAGCAAAAGTTTGTCAGCCCAAATTTGTTTTCCCAAAACATACAAGAAAAGTTCCTCCCCCAAATTGAAATTAACAATGAGAAAGTGGACCCGGTTACCCTCAGCATTAAGGTGTGCTTTCCCGGGGGCCAGGAAGGGAAACCCCTCCCCAGCCCTTTCCTACGGGAACATTTTTAAAACACCCTGACTTTTAAGTTGTTGTCTGTATTTAGATGGTACACCTCTTTCCCGGATCCATCCCTTTGTACAGGGCAACGTCCAAAAAAAAAACATTCGAAAAGATGTTTATTGACATTTTCCCACCCTGTTCAGTTTTAAACACCCCACCCCGGCTGCGCGCGCACACACACACACATAAAATGATGTGGGGGGGGGTTGTTTTATTTGTAAAACATACTTTTGTTTAACAAATTTCAGGATTTCAAACTTGGGTTGTAACCCCTTTTGGGGGTTGCAGCGTGTTTCGGGTTTGGGGTTTAAAGTTTCTTGTTGAGATAATTTTAAACCCATATTCATTTTTTAAATGTTTAAAAATTTAAAAAAATTTTGGAAGGTTTCAAAATTTTTTTCATCACCACGTTTTACTCCCTGTTAAAGTTTTAAAAAAACACAAAATTTTACAAATTTTTATGCTAATTGGGGTTGGGTTGGAAGGTAAAATTTTAGTTTTAATGTCCCCGCTTTGTGTTGGAGGGAGAGTTAAAAACCACCCTCATTTCCCCCCCGGGCCCAGGTTTTCAAACTAAAAGTCCCTGTTTTTGCCCCTAGTCAAAAAAAGAGGGGGGATCCCTTTTGGACCAAAACACCCAAAAAAAGGGTAGGGGGCCCCCAAAATTCTTTTAGAAATTTAAGGTTTAAAAAAGGCCTAAAAAAAAAATTTTTACTCAAAATATTTTTTTTGGTTTTCCAATATTGACAGTTGCATGCCTATTTTATTTTTACAAAAGCACTTCTTTAATTTGGGGAGTAGTTATGTTTAGTATAAACATTAAAAAAAAATTGTTCGGCCCTTTTAAACCCTTTTGGCAAAAACTTAGTCCCAATTTTAAAAACCAATTTATATTTAATTTAAAACAATTTATTGTGAGCATTTGGGTTTAAATTTTTTCCCCACATTTATCTTGGTTTTTTGGGTGAGGGGGAAAGGTGGGTTTCAAATCCCGGCGGTTAGCCCAAAAAGGGTTTTTGTTTCCTGTTCATGCAAATAACCCGTGTTTCTAAAAGACAGTAGTTTTTCAACTCGGACTTGCCCTTTTCAGAAATAGTAATGTTTTTTAAATTTGGTGATAGTAAATTTATTTCGTAGAATGTTAAAATTTAAAAATTTTTCATAGGCGGTTTCTTTGAATTGTGGTTTTATTTTTGGAATAAATTTTTCACCCAAAATTACAAATTTTGGGTTTATAGTAAAAAAGGGAAAAAAAAATTTAAAATTTTGAGATAGCTCCCAATATATTGTGAAAAAATTGTAATTTTTTATTTTAGAAGTCGGGGTTTTTTTATTTTTTTCAGACTTGAACTTCAAAATACCCCAATATCTTCTACTCCACACCCCTAAAATAAGGGTTAAATTTTTCCCTCTCAATTCTATCTACCCCTTTTGTGTGATTAATTTGGGATAGAAAAGGCAGTGAAAAAAATTTTTCCCTTGGAAATTAGGATTTTAAATTGCTTTTTAGGTTATAAAAAGGTTGTGGTCAAAAAAGAAAAAAATTGGGGTAAAAACCCCCTGCCAAAATTTGGAAACCATCCCCTAATGGGTATGGGTTTCTTACCTTAATGATTTGGACTATAAATCCTGTTTATTGGTATCCATTTTGGGAAACCCAAGAAAGAAAAGAAGTGGCGTAAATTAGGGTTTGAAAACCGCCCCCCGATTTCCCCCCAAAGTTTTGGTCTATAAAAATTTTGTGTGCGTATCGAAAAATATTTTTATTAAAAAAAAAAATTATTCCTTTAGTTAGCTATGCTACAATAAATTTTTTTTAAACCCCCCTTGGGCCCCTGTTGAGTGCAATTTTAAAACATTTTTTGGGGGCCGTTGGTGGGGGGGAGGTAAAAGGGTATTTTCCACGAAAAACAAACAGATGGATAAAAAAAAGGGTAATGGTGTACCCTTACCAAAACAGGTCTTGGGGAAAGATCATACATTTGTAAATTCAGTTTTCTCAAGAACAAAGTTAAATTTTTATAGAAATTATTTTCAACCCCTCTTCAAAGATAAGGGAGAAAGTTTTCGGTTTGTTACATTTTATTATTTTTTCCATGCAGCAGTGGTTTTCTTTTGAAAATGTAAAAATTTTTATTGTTATTTTATACTATTAATAATAGAGGAAGTGTATATATAAAAAGAAAATTAATCAACATGGTTAAAAAGAAAATTGTAAAACAATAAAAATTTTTAAAAGAAAACCTTTTTTTTCCCCTGGCTTGCATTTTCTAAGTCAAAAAAAAGGGGCCCAATCCCCTTTAAAAGACATTTTACATGACTGTATAATAAAAATAAAAAAGAAAAACCTAGGGCCAAAATTTACTTTGGAACTTTAAAATGGGCATTTGCTCCAATAGGAGTCTTCTTGATTTATTTAATTAAAATGTGCTTCAAATTTTTTCTGCACGCACCTACAAACTTGTGTTGTTTTTTGGTGTTTTTATAGTCTTAGATTTTGTCAAAATTTTCTGATATTTTAGTTACAATATTTTGAGTTTTAATTATAATAAATGAATTCGTTTTAAAACTTCTACATAATTTAGGTTGTTTTTTGATTTTTAAAACCAAACAATTAACGTAACTCAGGGTAATGGGGTTTTAAACATTTTAAAAAATAAACCCATTTTTGATGTATTTTTTACTTAAAACCCTTTTGGGTTTTCCCTCCCGAGTATTCACTCAAACCACTTTAGAACTAGTAAATGTAAGTTTTTTTTTCATTTTTATTGTGTATGATTTGAAATTTTTAAATTTTGCAAAGTTGTTCATGTTTATATATTGCCTTTAAATTTTGAGTGATTATCCCAATCCCCAAATTTTTATTTTGATCCAAATCACACTAAGAAAAATTGATATTGTTGACCCCTTAAACCCGGTTGAGGGAAAACCCCTTATTTCCCGGGTTGAGACAGACTGGCCTTCCCCTATCTCCTTCTTTGATGTCCCTAGTTCGGGGGAAAATGCGGGGGTTTCCGCCCGGGGGGAAAGGGATACCTCCACCAGGGGCACTTAGAAAGGGGGGAATTAAACCTGAACAAAATTTTCAACGGGATCATCAAGGGCAAAAATTTTTTCAAACTGCATAAAATATATAAATAAATTTGTGGGTTTGTGACAAGAAAAGGGGGATAGTATGTTTTTTCAGTATACATCTTTTCAAAGGGGAAAACTGTATACCATACTTGAACACACGGGTTATCCCCAATTCACTTAAAAACATGGAAAAAGAGATGTAAAATGGAGACAAGGTTGATTTTTTTTTATGTCAAATTACAAACTTCAAAAATTTGTTGTAAACCACACGTGTATTTGCCTTTTTGGGGTCAAACTTTCCCTTTGTAAAAAAGATGAAAATTTTTAAAATTTTTTTTAGAACCTAGTAGTAGCTATCCCCAAAAATTTCTCTGCACAGTTGGTTAGGAAAGGGAAATTTGGGTCGGCAATTTACTGTCGCACTTCAATGTCTTTACCTGGCCCCAGACATAAGTGCGGGCGCTCCGTATTTATATAAAATTAAAAATTATTTGATTTTTTTAAGTAGAGTTGTGTTTGTTTTTAAAAATCAGGCCCAAAAACTAAAAGGAAAAAAATCTATTTAAAACCTCCTGACAAAAAAAGTGGTATCGATTTTCCTTTGACAAACTTTTAAAAGAAGTTTCGTTAATGAAAAATTGTTACATTTTGTTTTAAAAATCATTTTAAAAATTAAATTCATTCTTTTAAAAAAAATGTTTAGCTTTGGCATTTTAAATTAGTTACCTGTTAGGTAATTTTAAAATATGAAATTAAATTACCTAATGAGTTTGTTAATTACGAGTTTTTGGCGAGCGTTAATAGTCGCCTTTTAAACCCCCCACGTTGTGTCCCCCTTTTTTAAAAACGTTTCTTCACCCCCTTGTTGGAATGCTATTTGTTACTTTTTCTTCGTTCCCCCCCTTTTTTGGACGTCATTTATTACACTTCTTTAATATTTTTGTTTTTAAAAATGCCCCCGTTGTTTTTTTCGCAAATTTGTTTATTTTACATAACAGAGTCTTTTAAAAACCCACCCCGTAAATCATTTTTTCTATTACACCCTATGTGTTTTTACTTTAATGCCTCTTTCCCTTTTTTTTTAGCTTTAATAAATGATTTTTTATCAAATAAAGTTTGATATTGTTTATTTTTTTAATTAAAAATCATTTTGTTTTTTAAATATTTTTATCGAAACTCCCCTCTGTCGGGGGCCTCCTAACTTTTTAAAATAAAATGATCCCCTTAAAGCACCCCTTTAAAAACCAGGGACCGATTGCCCCAGTGAAAATAGGATTTTTAAAAAAGGGTTAAAAATCTGAGTTCAATAGAAGTTCTCGAAGGAAATCTTCCTACCGGAAAATTCCAACCTTCAAAATGAACAAAAATACCTATTGTTTTTGGATGTTTCTGAAGGAAATACTTAACATTTCTTAAATTTAGCCTTAGTTAGATGCTGCCATCTTCCACGGGCCCTTGCAAATTTTAATAGAAAAATTTTTTTAGGGAAAGGTTTGTTTTAAAGGCCAAAGAAATTGGTTGTACAATTTAAATAAATTTAAATTAGGTTTAATTTAGGGAAAATTTTTTGTTTATATGAATAATTGAATGAAAAACTGGTAAATTGCTTTAAAATTTACTCCTTAGGGCCCAATTATTGCATTACAAGTTGGGCGGGAGGAATGCTGAATTCAGGGGGCGTGAACTTGCATTTGCGTGGGGGGAAAAGAGGGGGAAAAACTTTTTGGGAAAAAAAAAAAACCCCTTTTTAGAACCCCTTGCGGGGATTTAAATTCACGGCGGTTAGTCAAACATGGAAAAGGGTCCCTTTTGCCCATATGGCCTGAAGTATGTTATTTTTTATTAAAATGTAGAAAAATTTTTTTTACGTTAGTTTAATATGCTTTTTAAAACTATATTTAAATAAAATAAAAATAATCAAAAACCTATCATTTTTGTAAATCAAATAATCTAAAAACTATATTTATAAAATTTCTATGTTTTTCCAACATTTTGTAAAATTACATTTACAATACCACTTTTGTTTAATAAAATTTTTTTTCAACAAAAATATGCTTTCAAACCAGATGTTCTAAAAATCCCAAACTTTTGAAAGAGCATTTTAATTGATAAGATCCCAAAAAATAATAGGAGTGGGTGAAGGTTAATTTTTTAAATGCTAAGAAAAAAGCCAAAGACCGCCTGGAAGCCAAAAAAAAAGATAATGTTTTGTTGTGAAAATAAAAAAAAATACTTTTAGTTTCCAAACAAAACCTTTAAAGAGTGTCTAAGAAAAGAAAAAGGGTTTTAAAGAAAAAAAAAAACCCCCACACTTATTTTTTTTTATGCTGTCATACCTGAATGCCAAATGCGTGCTTTTATTTTAGTCATTATGTCACGGGTTTTAAAGATACTGTTTGGAAGCTGTTCTAATTTATGATTCCCGAAATTTGTTGAAATATGTGTTTTTTAGTGATTTTTTTTATTTTATTTTTCATTATATATAAAAAGTTTTCTTTTTCCCCCAAAAAGGGTTTTTAAATATGTGTTTTGGTACTTTGGATGTTAAAATCAAAGCAAAAGAGTTTTATCTTCGTTTTTGGGACTTCAAAAAATTCGAAAACATTTTACAACAAAAAAATTTTTAAAGTTTTTTTTTAGTTGTAATGTTATGTGTTGTTTTCTGCTGTAGAAATTAAGCACAATTTTCCCCAACCAAGTTCACACCGATGCAGGGGAAGTGCCAGAGTTTTCATCACTTTGGGACGAAAAGATCTTTTTTTTCAAATTTTTAAAACGTTATAAGAAATGACCCCCTAAACAATTTTTAGTAATGTAGTTTTTTTCATGTCAAATTGTTGGGTTTGAACTGGAACTGTCGTTGTGTCTTTTGTAGAGGAAAACAAAAAAAATTTTGGCATACTTACGGAAAAACCAAAAGGAAAGAATCCACTATGTTGAAAAAGAAGTTGTAGTTTAGCGGGTGGGGAATGTTCGGGGCAGTCTTGGGGGGTTTTTAAACCATGGAGTAGCCCTGGGCCCTTTTTTCCAGTGAGACCCATTTTTTGGAAAAAAATTGGGTTAGAGTTAAGGCAAAATTAACAAAATTTTAGGAAAAAAAAAGGCAAAAAAAGGGCCAAAGGGGAAAGGGCTCAGGGGAAATTGTAAAAATTGGACAAAGGTGGCTAAAAGGGTTTTTATATTATTTCTTGTACATCTTTTTAAATATTTTTTGTTATACTAATTTTTTATAATAAAGTCAAATAAGGGGAAAACAAGTGTCTTTTAAATTTTTTTGAGACTTGCTACTACCAATCTTTTTTCCGGGGTTTGGGGTAGAAAATACCCACTAGCTAAAAGCTGGGGGCAGTGACAGAAACTTTTTTAGATATACTGCAAGGGTAGATCAAGCTCTACTTTGCCCAAAAAATTTGTATTTTTTTTACAAACTGTCCCTTTTGAAACCAACATAAAAAAATTCATGGATTATTAGCATATTTAAGTTAGAAATAATAGAGATGGGGGAAAATTAGAATGTGTGATGAGAGGGGGGAAATCCTTTAGGAAAAAACCCCTTTCCCAAAAAACCCCGGGACTGGGATTAAAACCCCCCTACCTTTCCTGTTTTCAAAAACCCAGCCCAGACCAAAGTGAAGAATTTCCCTGAAAACCCCCCAAGGGGCATTGTTCTAAGGAGGTGAGTTTTTGTGTTTTCTTGTTTCTTTCTTTTTTAAATTTTAAATTTGTGGGGATTTTTTTTTTTGGTTTATTTTTTTTTTTTAAAAGCGATTTAAAGAAAAAAATTTCAATCCAAAATTTTTTTTACCACTTCGTTTTCCCTATGTTCAAGTTATTTGTTATGTAAAAATTTACATAAGGGTTTTTTAGAGATGCGGAAGGTTATTTTAAAATGGGAAGTGCCCCGCATTTGTGGGGAAAGGAAAAAGTGAGAAAAATTTTGGAAAAAAACACCTCAGTACACCCCAAAAGATTTAAACCCCTCCATTTCCCTGTCCGGGCCCAATTAGTTACTGCGATGTTCCCCCTTTGCCCATGCCCCCATAAAAAGTGGGTTACAATAATCATTTTTTACCCCTAAAAGGGGTTTTTTTTTGTGTTGTGTTTTTACTCCCCATGGGATTATAACATATGCAACAAATTTATTTAAATGTAGTAGAGTGAGGAGGGTTGTTTTTTAGAGGAAGTATACCCACATTTTAATGGGGGTTTGAGTGTAAAAAATTTTTGGGGGGAAAACCCAACCCCTTTAATACAAATAAACAGATGTGAATACAACCCTTCTCGTCATTGCCCGTGCATTTTATTGCTAGGTAATGCCATGGACCTTTTGACCACGGAATTATTAAAGTGCCCAGTGCGCGTGATCTGATCCCCGGGTGCGGGGCCCACTATCGTTTGCGATGTTTGGGTTCTCAGAAAAGGGAAGTGACGGCATGAGGTACTGGGGAATCAAAGGTTTGTTTTTCCCATCCACAACTTTGTCCAGGTCTCAAAAAAACCTTAGTTTGAGCCCCAAGACTTTCTGGTCCCACACTCTTGCCCCAGCTTGGCTCCCTGGAATTTCCCAAAACGGGTGGAACCATAAGTTTTTTTTAAAATTTCATTACTCCCCCCTGCCCCCGTTTGGCCTTTCAAACAATATTAGTTAATATTGCAATAGGACTTAAGTAAAAACCCAATTTTAAAGTTGTTATTTTCCCAAACTACATTTTTGGGGTATCTTTGTAAAAATTCTAATGTAAAACCAAGTCGAAAAAATATATTTTATATGTAAAATAAAATGTTTACAAAAAAAAAAAAATTAGTGGGTTTTTTAAAAAAGGGGTTTTAAAAAGCTTTTAAAACAGTCTTCAAGGTATGACGAAGAATGTAAAAGAAGTTAAAGGTTTGAAAAAATAAATTAGGGGAAAAAAGTTAAATAAGAAATTTGGGAATTTTGTATAGGTAGCGGTTCCAAACGGGTGGTTCAAAAACCCCCTTCAGGGTTCCCCAAAATTTCCCAAAGGGGGTTCGCCAAAAATTTATGAAAGGGCGGATTTCTCCCAGCACTTTGGGAAAAAAGGGGGAAAGCTTTTTAAAAACCCTTTTTCATCTCACATTTAAGTTAGGTGGTTATCTTGGGGGTAGACCTTTACAAGATTTTTTAAACTTAAAACCCAAAATTTTTTAATTTTTTTAAAACCACCCCTTTCAAAAAGAAAAAAGTGCTGCAAGTTAAAATGGGGGGCCCCGGGTTTGGTTTTTTGGCAGCCCATTTTCTCTAAATAAAAACAGTTTAAACTCTCTCTTAGGGTTCAAATTTTAAATATTTTTACGGGTGAAAAAAAAAACCATGTAAAGTCGTTCTTTAAAAAAAATAAAAAAAACCCTTTTAGGAAATGTGTTTAATTAGAATCAAAAAAGGTGCTATGTTCCCCTTACGATTTCCTGGCAAAAAAATTTTTTTTGGGTTTGAAAATTTTAAAGAATTGGGGTTTATAAAACTTTAAAAGGGTCTTGAAAAAAAAACCTTAGAAAAATTTTTTCCCAGCCATTTTAAATTTAAGTAAAAAAAAGGTTCAAACCCCGGGAAAGAAAAAACCAGTGCTTTTTAAAAATTTGTTACCATTTTTTTCAATGTTTTTAAAGCGAAAAAATGTTTTTAAATATCCCTATTTAAAAAATAAATAAAAAAAAACCAAGCTCAGAAATGAAAAGGGGATTTGAGGACTTTATTTATTGTCTGCGTTTCCCGACTTTAAAGTTCGGTATCTTTCCAAAGAAAACAATATCTCTTTAAAAGTTTTTCGTGAAGAGGTGATTTGGGGCTTATAAACTTGTTTAAAAATTTTTTAAAATTTAAAAATTTACGGGAAATTTTTGTGATTAAAGGAAGTTTTTTGGGCTTTTTGTCAAAGCAGAAATTTTTCCAGTACTTTTTAAAAAAAACCATTTTTAAAAATGGGGAAAATATTGGGGCCCAGTAAAGAAAAAAAAAATTTTTTTAATACAGTATTTTGCTTTTTTAAATTTCAGTTTTTATTTTTAAAAAAATTTTGTTTAAAATTATTTAAAATTTTTATTAAGTGTTAATTTAAACCATGAATTTCCCTGATCATAAACCACATCGAAGCCTTGTCAACTTGCCCCACTACTGTGGTTTTTTAAACCAGTCAACTGGGGGGAAAAAATTTTTAAAGGTTTAAACATTTAAATGGTTTTGAAATATAATACACATATTTTTTTTCACCCATATTAGCATTTTTTTACGGATACATGGTCACAAATATGTGAAAATGTAAACAAGTAAAAGGGTTCCCATTTAAAAAATTGGCCTTTGTTAAAAAAATGTGTTTGAAGAAAGCTCAGTAAAAATCTGATGATAAGGAATTTTTCTTTTACAAAACATCATGTAAAAAGTTTTTAATTTTTTTTTGACATTTTAAGAAAAAATGTTAGATTATTTTTTTGTTTTTTTAAATTAAATGCTGGGTTTGGGTAGAAAAAAAGGGAATTAAAGGTTGTTGTTTTGTTTAAACCCATATTTTTTTGAATGAGTGTTTTTGGTTTTAATTCCCAAATCTACATTTAAAATGGAATTTTTAAAATGTTTTAAATAAAAATTTATTTTCCAACCCTAACAAGAAATGCGAACTTTTTTAAAAGCAAAGTGGGGAAAAATAGGTTTAGAAGGGGGACGTTTTTAAAGCTTGTTGTGATCACAAGGGGGCATAAAATTGGGGGTGTTTAATTTTGATATTTCCCGCAAACAACATATCTTTTGACAGGGTTGATGAGCTTAAATAGAAAAGGGAAATTTAAAACTATCAATAAAAATTTATTAGTTTGGGAAAATTTAGGAAAATAATCCCTTTGGGGAAATGCATGATATTATTTCGGCCCGTAAGTTGTTGACATTTTCGCTTGTTTAAAGTAATGAAAAAACTCAAGCAATAATTTTAGGTTGTTTTTTTAGGGGTTATGAATTGTGGTCTCTTTTTTTTACATGACAAAAAACATGTTCAGGTTTTCAAAAAAACCAGATGTTTGGGGAAATATATTGGTTCCAAAAAAAGATGAGGCTACGGGGGAGGGGAAAGTATGTTATTAAGATGAGTTAAATACTCTGAATTCATCCCCAAGATTTTTTATTAGGAAAACCCAATTCTTGTAGATTATAGGGGGCCCAGGACTTTGCATCGTGGAAAAAATGAGGAAGATTCCCCAAAGGGGCCCAGGGGGTTTACTTTTTTAATAAAAATTGGAAAAGGGGGGCTGGAAAACAACCAAAATTATGGGGGAAAGAGGGTTTTTTTTGGGGATGCCATTTTTTTGAATTGAAATTTTTTTTTTTTTTTTTTTTTTAAATTTTTTTTACCCTTTCAAGAATTTTTTTTTTTTTTTTTTTTAAATTTTTTTGATAGAACTAGCTAAAAAAATAGGGGATAGGGGGCCCTTTACTTTTGTAAAGGTGGCCCAATTTAAATTTCTAGTTCCTAATCCCATAAATAATTTTGGGTTTTGGGTAAGTAAGCAAGATAGAACACATTTTAGGGAAAGGTTCCCTCTTATTTGAGACTAAAAGAAAACAGTAAAATATTCCCCCCTTTTTAAAGAAAAAATTTGTTAGCTAACATTTTTTGTTTTGGTAAAAACTTGTCCCAAACTTTTTAACTTTTTTTTTGAAACTTATTTTTCCCAAAAATATTTTTTTCCCAACCATGTCTTGATATTTTGTCTTGTTTAATGTTTTTCCCTTGTTAAAGGACAATGGAAAAAAAGGGATGGGGAAAGGGTTTAAAATTTTTTAGGGGAAATGTTATAAAATTTTGTTGGAAAAGAAAAGTTAGAGGAGTGAAAAAAACCCTTTTTAAGGGGAAAACCAAAAAAGTAGGAAAAGAGAAAGATTCAAACACTGATCTCCCTGGCGGGAAAAATTTCGCCTAACATGAGAGTGATGCTTTTTTGCCCAGGGGCCCCCAATTTTTTATGATGGAGGTTTTTTTTAAAAAACCCAAATACTTTCGTGGCCAGCAAAACAGTCCCCAAGTTCAACCCCTAAAAATTTATAAAAAATTCAAAAAAGGGGATTTTCTTTCCTTTGGTTATTTTACTTATTTGTTTTTTTTGGGTTCTTCCATGTCTATACCCCCCCCAAAGGGAAATAGCATAATTTCTTTTGTTTATCGCTATTTTCTTTAAAGGGGGCCCCTTTTAAAATGTATTTAGGCCCAAAATGTGGCCCAACGGTCCGCCATTTGAGGGCCCAAACTGCATTAGATTTTGTTAACCGATGTAATTTGTTCTTTAAACCCTTTTGAAAAATTTTGCTCAAGAGGGGAAAATTTCCCAAAAAGTCCCTTTATAACATGTCACATAGCTTTTTTTTGCGCCCCTGGTTTTACTACCTTTTGGGTTATCCGCTTATGCAAATGGTTTTTACAGGGATAAAGAATGTTTATATTCAAGGGAAAGAGTACCCACTTTGCCTGGGGGGGGGGGGAAAAAAACCCATGGAAATTTAAAACCCCCAAAGTTTTAAAAGGGCCAATGATCCCGGGTTGGGCTCTTATCATGAAATCAAAAAAGGTTTAAATTTGCTGAAAACCCCCTAGTAGGGTGTAAACCAATTTCCCAAGACAAAAGGGATAGTTTTTCCCCCCTTTTTGTTTTTTTTTTAAAATGATTTTAAAATTAAAGTTTTGGCCTTTTTTTTCCCGGGTTTTTTTTAAAAAAATTTTGGCAAAAAAACCCGTATAATAATGGGCCCTATTACACTTTACAACTTTTTAAATTTTTTTAAATTTCTTAAATTTTTTTATATTATACACTAGAAAGGGTTGGTATGGGCTTTAAGGGCCCAATATTTTAAACAATCATTTTAAGCTCATTGAAAAAAATTATTTTTGTAAAAACTTTTGTTAAAATATTACATTTATGTAAAATATTCTTTGTTTCCCCTAAAGGGGAAACCCAAGCTTCCCTTGTTTTTCCCCACTAGGGTTACAGGTATAGTAAAATACTTAAAGTGTGAATTCAGGGTGAATGAATTGAACATGGGTCAACACTATTTAGGACCCCCCCTTTACCTATGATTTTTCATTTTAAGTTGATCTAAAAAGTTTTAATTTGAAAATCAAATTAATTTTTTAATGTTTCCCAAATTTTTTTTTATTTTGGGTATTTAAAGTGCACTTTTTAAACCCCAAACTAAATTTATATCAGAATTTAAAAAATTTTTTATGAATGAGAGTGAAATTTTTTTCCCCAAATTTTGGGGGAAGGTTTTTTCCCATTTAGGGGGAACTGGAAAATAAAAAATTGGGAAGGACGGGAAAAAAATTTAAAAACAATAAAAATTTGAATTAAATAAGGTTTTAAAAAGGAATTCCTTTTCCTTTTTTATCAAAAACTTTTTTTCGCCAAAGTTTTGATTTAAAAGCCCTGCTTGAAGTGACATCACGTACACACAAAAACACTATGTACATTTAAGTAATTAAAAAAACAAAAACTAAAAAAAAATTTAAACTCACACGTCACAAGAATATTGCTATGACCGAATCATAAGAACAGCGCATGTAACCAAAAAAAGGTTCGGCTTGGCAAAATAAGTACAGAAGTATTTTTGAAAAACCAAAGATATATGGGTGACCCGGGTAGGGGTGGGGAAGAGGGAAGTGAGGGCTTTCCCAACGTTTGCCCCCTTTTGGGTTTCCCAAAAATAGAAAAAAATGGGGGAAAAACCCTAAAAAAAGGGAAAAAACCAATATTGCACAGAAAATTACAACTTAAAAAGGGGGTTTTCCTTTTTAAAACCCAAAATAAAATTTAAAATTTTTCCCCGTTTTTAAAAAATTTGTTTTTTTAGAAAGTTCAAGGGGAAGGGCCCAAAAAATTTTAAAATTTAAAGGGACGATTTAAAAATTAAAGGGAAAATTTTGAATTTAGTAAGGTTTTCATTTGCCCCTTCCAAATTTTTTTAAACATCCCAACAAAGGCATGAACTGCCCAGCTTTACTTCCGCCCCATGGGAAGATTGGAAAGGCTATTGTACATTTTTTTATCGCTCAAAAAAAAACCCCAATCCCGGGATTTGTTTGAACCCAAACATGATCGAAGCAAGACTAAAACCCAAACCTTCTGGTAAACCCCAATTTCCAATTGTTTTTGGGGTTTGGGGTTATTTTTGGGGAAACAGAAGAAAATAGGATTTGAAAAAAATTTAGTTTCCCTTTAGGCCTATGGTCCCAAAATATTGGGGGAAATTTTGTGCCCATTTCAGCCAGAATCTAAAACCTCAAAATCCCCTTTTATTTAAAATTGATTATTTTAAAACCCTGAATATGGTTTTCCTTTTTCACTAATTTTGAAAGTTTTTTTAATAGTAGATATTTTTCCCCCTACTTGAAGGCTCCCCTTTTAAAAAATTATTGGGTAGGGACTCTATATACAAAAAAAATTTTTCTCCATTAAAGGGGTTTTTATTGAAACTATTAAAACCCTAAAGGATGGGGTAAAATTTAGGTGTTTTTTTTTATAACTTGTTGTAAAAAAACATGGGGGTTATGGTAGGAAAGGGGGAAAATTGTTTGGGTTTAAACCCCAACACTGTTAAATTTCTTTTTTTAATGAGTGAAAATCTTTTGGGAAAGCAGGTGATTTCCTCGAAAAAGTCCTTTTTTTCCCATTTGTCTTGATTTGTTTATCGCCCATCCGGGACGGGGCTGAAGTGTTTCTGTGTCCCCAAAAATTTATCTTTATAGGGGCCCTGATAGCTACATGGCAAACAAATGGCCCAATTAGGGCCCTTTAGCCCCTTTGGAAAAAAAGGAAACTTTGGGGCAGGATTTTTGGGTTTTATCTCTCTGTTTCTTTATCTGGACCGGGGTAGAATACATGGCAAAAAAAAAGGTTAAAAGTTTTAAATGTCAAAGGGAATGTAGTTTGGTTAAGTGTGTAGAAAACCCATTTTTGGCTTCTTTAAAAAAAAAAAAATTTTTTTTCGGTAAAAATGGAAAAGGTACAATAATATATAGGCTGGGCCTTAATTAAAATTTAATTTTTTGTGGCAAATAAATAAGGATTACTGTGGCACAAAGTTTAAGAAACTGTTTTGAAAGGGGACCCTATCCGTGTCCAGTATCCTCCCCCCCAATGGGTGTTTAGGGAAAGGGGGCTCTGGGGGTTTACCCGGGAAATTTTTTGTATAAAATGTTGTCTTTGATTTCTTTTTTTCCCCTTTGTAATTTTTTATTTCCTTCCTTTGTTTTTTTTTTTGTCGGGCTACATTTTTAATTTTTACCCAAACCCTGCTAGAATCCCCAATTTAAAATTGATCCAGTATGGCCCACCAAAGCAATTTTTGGGGTTTACACTTTTAGAGATTCTTTTACTTTAAAAAGTTTGTTTAAAATTAAACTTTTGGCCTATTTCTTTTTAAAAGAAAGTTAATCCCGGGTAGGAAAAGGTAAAAAAATACCATTTTTTATGAAAAAAATTATTAAAATGTAGCCCGGTGACCTGGTGGTTTTAGGGGTAAGGTGTCAGATTCTGTGTGGCCCCGGGGTTTTCAATCCTGGCCCCGGGCACGGATTTATCTGTTTTCCCCAAACCCCTTTCCCAATTCCCCTTTGACAAGACATCTTGTAAATTTGTGGGGGAATCCCCGGCCGCACCGGGGGTTGGGTTTCCCTTTAAAACCCTGTAGGCCCTTCATTTCATTTCACAATCCCCCCCTTTCCCTTTTACACTTTTAGCGTAAGTGCGTATAACCCGAACGGTTAGTAAACGCGGTGTTAATAAATAATAAAAAAAATTAATTAACAATTTTCCCTCCAACAATGCCAATCTTTCATTTTTTGCAAAACCCTTTGAAATTTTATGAACCTTTTTTTTCTTGAAATTTTGTTGAAAAAGTGAGAAAAATTAAAATTTTTAATTTTTTTTGCTAGTTTTAAAGCCCTGTAAATTATTTATAGGCCTTTTTATGTAAGCCCTTTATTGGCTCTCAAGATAAAAAAAGTTTTCCCCCCTTACAATCAATTTATTTTCAAGTCAATAATTTAAAAAAAAAAAAAAGATTTAAGGTTTTTTTTTAACCCTTGATTTAGCTAAAAAAAACAAAACAAACTAAAGTTAACTTTTTTTTTTTTTATAAGTGGTGGAAATAAAGCTTTTTGGAAGTAAAATAGTTAGGCATTATTTTATTTTTTGAATTTTAAGTTCTAATGTTTCTTTTCAATTTAAGAAAACCGTTTTATTTATTTTACATTAAATTTGTTTATTTCGATCTCTTTTATTTTTTGCTTAAAAAAATTCGGTTAAAAAAAAAATAATGAATTTTTTATAACAACCGCAAAGTTTACAGCATAACCGGTTTAAAAGAAAAGTTTTCCTTTAAAAAGTATTTTCAAAAACAATTTAATGATCCACCTGTTTTATGGTGAATTTTTGGGAGGGTTTCATTTCAAAACTATAATTATTTTAGTGACGGGGGGCCTTTTTCTTTAATTAGTTAACCTCACACTCAATTCATTTTTAAAAATTTTTCCCAAAATTTTGTAAAAAAATTTTCCCCTTAGTATGGGTTTTTATACCAGCACACTTTTGTTTTAAAAAATTTAAATTGCAATGTTTTAAAGGCGTGGTAAAAAAATCTTTTTTTAATTTTATTTTTAAAAAAATTTATACAAAAAAATGCCTACAGTGTAATTAAAAATTTTAAAAACCCCCTATTTTAAAAAATGAAAATTTAAAAAATAAGTAAGGAAAAAGGGGAAAACGTCTTATTTAATTTTAAATTTTTGATTTTTAAAGCACCGCGTTTACAAACCCTTGGTTATACGCTTTACGTTAAGGTAAGGAAAGGGTGATTGTGGAAAAAATTTTAAAGGGGAACCTACTTTTAAGTGGAACCCAAACCCCGGGGGAAACCTGGCTTTTCCCCACATTCACAAAAAGTCTTGTCAGAGGGGGAAGGAATTTTTTTGGAAATTTCGGGAATAAATCTTTCCCGGGACGAGGTTTTAAACCCCCGGCGCTACCCTCTTATTTTAAGTTTCACGGTTGATTCCCTATTTTATTAATTATTTTATTATTAGCTACAAATTAGAAAAAAAAAATTTTAAAAAGGCTTTAAAATTAAATGTAAAATATTTAATGTTTCTTTGTCTTACTTTCAAAAATGATCGGTATGAGAAAATTATCTTTGTTATTCTCTGCTTTGGGTAAGTTTGTTTGTTTATTTATTAGTCAAATTTGTTTGAAAAACCCCTTTTAAAATTTTATTTCATAGTTAATTTTAAAAATTTTTGACTTTTCGCCCCAAGTTTGCTTTCCTTGATTGAGATGAGGGGAAAAAATTTTAAATTTATAGGGGGAGGTTAAATTTTTTTATTTTTCAGCCACAGTAACATTTTTAAAAGGTTTTGCACAAAAAGGATAGTGTTTCTTTTTTAAAATATTAGGCCTATAATATTTTTCCCCAAAAAAAAAATTAAAAAAAAAAAATTTTTGTTTGGGTTTGTTGGTGAACTTTTATTTTGGGAAAGGTTTCCCAGAATCTAGATTTTAAGAGGGAGACGGGTTTTTTTATAAAAACCCATCTAAGGTTTTTTTTTTATTTTGATATTATAAAAAAAAAATTTATTTAAAATTTTATTCACAAAAAACCCATTTGTTTTTGTTATTTATTTGAATTATTTAACACGTGGCCTTTCTGAACGACTTATTCAGAAACATAAATTTACTTTTCATGAATGAGAGCGAAGGGCTTCCCTTTTTTTCAGGGAAAGGTTTTTTCCCCTTTAATTTGAGTGCCAAAATTTCCCCCAGGGGGACCAACGGTTTAAAACTTCCCCTCCGAAGGAAGTTGTCCCTAGGATGGGGTTTATTAAAGGGAAAAATAAATCGACCACAGAGGGGTTTTTAAACCCCAGGGCCCATCGTGTTTGGGGGAAGAGCAATTTCCCCCAAAGCCCACTAGGTTGCCCACCATTTTTTGCGAAAAACACGTTTAAAAAGA
This sequence comes from Timema cristinae, assembly GCA_039000515.1. NCBI lineage: Eukaryota > Metazoa > Arthropoda > Insecta > Phasmatodea > Timematidae > Timema > Timema cristinae. The sequence goes on along the minus strand of JBCFYV010009868.1, from coordinate 2,675 downwards.
TATTTAACCTTTACAGGGTATAATTAAAAAATTAACACAAATTTTTAACACTAGGCTACATAAAAATTTTAAAAAAATATAAAAAATTTTAATCGCATTCAGATAAAATAAATTTAATTTTGTTTTGAATAAAAACCCCAATAGATTTTTTTTATACTAAGAGGGGTTTATTGCAAATTTCCCCATTCCAAAAAAAGATTTATTATATTATAAAAACATTGTATTCGGTTAATAATATAGGGGGCCTACTATGCGAAAAGACGATCCCCTTTGATTCAAAGTAAAAAAGCTAATAAAAGGGATTCAAATTCAAATTTTTAATTTATACAAAAAATCATCTGAATGGTTCAGGAGGAAGCGGGAAACAGTTTTGGGGCCCCCTGCCCCAAACCCATTTTCATTTCATGTGAATCAAGGAGATTTTATACCTAGTATATTTTATGGCAGGGGGGTTTAAAAAAAACCCCTTTTTTTTAAACGTGGGGGTACTTTCGGGAAGATTTAATTCGTCACTAAAGCACTATTTTAAATTTTGATCCCAAAGGGTACTTGTGTATTTTTTGTTTTTTTTAACAAAATTGAATTTTTAAATTTGGGTTTACTTGTTAGTCGATATTTTTTCTTTATAGAAAAAAACAAAAGTTTTTTTTCGTTTTTTTAAAAAACTTAAATTTGGATAAAAATTTTAAATTAGAAATTGTAACTTTTAAAATATTGTTTTTCAAAAACAAATTTTGCAAATACTTGTCTTTCCCAAATAAGGGCAACAAATATATTTCCCTAAAACCTAATAGGTAAAAAACCCAAAATGACGAAAAGTATTATGATGAAACAAATTTTTTAAGCTTTTGGGGCCCTTGTTAAAAAAACCGTTTTATTTAATTTGAAATGTCATTTTCTCAACTTTTTCAAAGAAAAAGGGAGCTTACTTTTTAAGTAAATAAAAAAGGGGACCACAAAAAACTTTAAAGTAAGGCAAATTTTTGGGAAAACGAATTAAAAGTAGATTTCTAAGGGCCACATAATGTTACCCAATGATTTTGGTTTCCCGGTATTTAAACCTTTTTCCCACAGCCGCAAAAAAAAAAAGGGTCATTGGTCATATAAAAAAAAATACATATAGACCCCCAAATTTTGTTTTAAATTGAGGGAAGGGGAAATTTTTTTTGATTTGGGAATGTTTTTTATTTTAAATTGGTAAATTTTTGGGGGACAGCTGAAAACCGTTTTATTGGTTCTGCATTGAGGTGGGATTGTATTTTTTTTTGTAGAAACATAGGAAAAGGGTTCCGATTCACAAGTTGTTTCAAAATTCTGCAGGGGGATTTAAATTTATCTAAAAAAAATTAAAAATTAGCTGACAACAAAGTTCTGATAGGATTTTTCTTGAAAAATTTATCCTTTATCTCAAAATTTGGGATGTAAAATAAATAAATCATCATTCTGTACGTCATCTTTTCAAAAATTTTTCAAAAGTATCCCTTAAAAAAATTTTTTTTCATTTTTTGTGGGGCTTTTCCCGGAAAATAAGTTGAAAATATCAAGAAAATTTATCAGGTGAACTTTAAAACTCTTTTTAGAAGGTGCTACTTCAGCCCTATTTCTTTTAAAGAGCTGATTTAATTTTTTGCCGCGGGGAAAGCCATCTTATTTCTGTGTGAAAAAGAAAAAACACTTTATGTGGGCCCTGGGCATGTTATCTCACCCATTTTGAATACCCTTGTATTTTTGGGTTTGAAATTTGACCCAAAATTAATTTTTTCCCACGTTTTCCCGATAAAAACTTATTTTAGGGGGAGTGGAATTTTTTCACCCCTTTCCCATCAAAATTATTTTTAAAGGGGGTGGAATTATTTTCACGTCATGGTGGTGGATGAGGCCCCTGTACTTAATAATTTGATTTTTTTTTTTTTATTCTTTAGATAAACCTGGGGTGTCTTCCCCAAAAAATGGCCTTCCCCCCGTTTGTGACACATCAACGAAATTTTTATGGGGTGCCCCTTCACTGTGGGAAAAAATTTTTGATTAAATTTTAAAAATTTTAACGGTTTTTTGTTTAAATCAGTTACGTAAAAGAAAAAACGATTATCTTGAAAATTTCCAAGGGATTTTTGCAAAAAATTTCTATTAAAATTGCCAACCAACCTTTCCATTGTTTTTTCTTTTGGGGTGAAAATTTAGTGCATTTTATTGTGAAAGTAAAGTAGGGTTTCACGGGCCCCATGCGCGAAATGGTTTTTGACAAAGAAACCTTTTTTTAGGGTTTTTGTTCTTTTTCCCTTAGGAAAAACTCCACCCAAAGCCTTTACGCCCAAAGGGTAATAAGGTTTTCAGCGATGGTGTGGGGTTAGCCGCTTGAACAACCCGGTAATGATAAGTAGGAATCCCTTAAAAACCTTTTTTTTAACGGTTTTTTAGTTTTAGTATTAAAATTTTTTTTGGTTGTGTAAGTTCATGTATTTTCTTTTTTGAAGAAAAACAGTCAGTTTTCCCCTTTTAATTTTTTGGGTGGAGCCCCTCAAACTTTGACGCATTTTTTCTGGGAACAAACGCAATGTTTGGGAACCTCTGAAAACGCAGCGGGTATTTTCAAAGAGAGGGGGGTTGTTGTCAAAGTCGGATCTCTTTTTGTTGGTTTCACTGTGGGGCAGTTTGTTTTACCACGTCAACCCTTT
>JBCFYV010009867.1:0-57707 GCA_039000515.1 Timema cristinae | reverse complement strand
GGCCCCCCCCGGGCCCAGGGTTGCGACAAAACACGCAATGATTACGTCTTGGGAAAACCCAAGGTTTATCGGGGTCACATCTATTCTTGTCTCGTGGCGTCAAGCGACGCCAGGAAAACCCCCGTTGCCGGGGCAATGCCCCAAATATCTATTCTTGCTTGTGGGGCCGACAAAAACTGGCGCCGGGGTTTGGGGGGGGAAGGCTGAGCCTTGTGCAGAGGAACCAATTGGAGGCGGATGTAAAAGCAGGTCAAAATTGGGGGAAGGGGGGCTATTTATAGCAGCAATCAGAAAAAGTAGTAAATTTAATAACGGTACTCAAACGGGATGTAGTGTTTGACCCTTGGGGGAACGGGGTTCCCAAAACGCCACCCTAGCACTAACCAATTTGGGGCCTTCTCCTTATTGACTTACTTAGAAATTTTCCACGTTTGGCAGAAAAAATCTGCACCAAAACTAAGGTTAACCTTTAGTTTTCCGAAAAAATTTTGTTTGTAAAAATATAAACTTAAAAATTAATTTTTACCAGAGCCCAAAATCTTACCTATTGGGGCGGGAAAAAATTTCATCGTCTATCCTTATCCAGATCGAAAAGTTTTAAAATTATCTTTTTGGAGAACTCATTATTTTTAACCTGTTTAAAAAAAAAAAACCGGTATTATTTCATTCAAATCATATTTCTTTTTTCATAATTAAAAACCCTTTTTTATTTCTTAACAGTTAAAAGAGAGTTTTTTAAAATTTTTAATATTGGTTAGCAATATTTTGTATAATTTATAACAAAAAAAATTCTTATTAGTTCGGGTTGATTTAAGGTTTTCCCCTTCAACATAATAAGTAATTAAAACCCTTTTTAAATTTTAATATGTCACTTTTATTTTTATTTTAAATGAAGTATTTTAACCCTTCATCCCACTAAAAATTTTTCAATGGGTTTGGGATGCCAGCAAAATAAAATCTGCCCCGGGAAACCCCTTATTTGTAATTTTCAACTTGAGTTAAAAATTTAGGTAAAGTCCAGAGGACTTTGTCACAATTTCTATGGTTAAATTTATTAATTATTTAATAAAAATCTACATTCCTAAGAAAATAAAAGAGTTTGTAGTTGGCACCCAATAAAAATCATTCACTAATTTAAAATTCATTTAGCCCATACTTAATTTAAAGTATATTTGATCTAGGAAAGCGAGAAAAAATCAATAATAATAAAATTATATTATATTTGGAAGACGTATAGGAACGGTCGATTAAACAATAAAAGGAACGAACAAAAATATGGATTTATAATGAAAAGAAGAACACAGTTCACACTTTACGTTGCTGCTTTGGGTAAAGAGTTAATGGTTGCCTTTTAAGAAAAATTGATTGTCCAGCCCAATCCCCCGACCTAGGTTTCATTCTATGGGAACTCATCAGGGAGGAGTGTGAAACGCACAACGCAACTTACAAAAGAGGAAACCAAAAAAACAAAAGGGTTAGAAAATGGAATAATGTAAAGAGACGCGTAAAAGGTATAAACATAAAAAAAAAACAGAAAATGACATTGAATGTGTTTGTGTGAGTGTATGAAATGATATTAGTTTAGATCAATCTAAAAATATAAAAAGTCATGGATGAAGACAATTTTTCTTTAAAGTAATATATGTAGACTATCTTTTTATGATTAAACCATGAAGAAACACGCGCTTCTCAAAAATAATGAAAAAAGGGATTTCACCACTAAAATATATATTTTTTATCCCATATTTCTGTTAAAATAACAACTGCGCTATTTCCTGTTAAAAGGAGCAACTACGTATATTTGGCAAAGACGCCAATTCCTTGAAACCAATAGGAAGCTAGCCTTCACAACACCTGTCGCCAGGACTCTATTAGTTGGTTTTAAAACTGTTGATGAGGGGAGAAAGATGCAAGGGTATGTCATATATAAGCCGTTGTGCGTATGTTAAGCACCCGCCCACAGTCTCCAGACCAGCCACACACACAATCCACCCCACCTCCGCCCACACACTGGCAATCACTGTATAAAATAACTTTCATAATATAAAATAAGTTAAACAAATACATTATATGTATAAAGTTAAACAAATAAGTTTAAAAAAAAGCAAACAAAAAATATATGAATTACATAAAAATTGAAAAGATTTTTATTCAATTAATTAACCATGACTGTATTCCGTTATCGAGGTAGAAAACAAACGGTTGGACAAATAGATGTTTAACACTTAATAAAAAAGGGAAACCCTGACAGAAGTTAGATAAACATTTCGTTAGGTTAGAAACTCAAAGAAATAGGGATATTTGCCCCTTACCGAACGAAGGAGCGTCTGCCACAATTTGGCAACAGTATAAAAGGGAATTAAGTTTAAGGCAACATACAAAAAACAATCTAGCCAGGCCAGTACCCGACTAATACCGAGAGGTCCAATCATGAATGATATTTGAAACAATTGAAAATAAAAACCCTAGCATCAAATCCTATATTTTTAGAGCTACTTAGAAGAATATTATTTAAGCTGGCTATCTTGTATTAACCCTAAAGGAGATTTTAAGAAAAACCTAAAAAAAATATCTTTTAAGGGGAGCTTTTCATTTTACAAAAAATAGATTGCTAACAATCGGGCCCATGACACAGTATTTATTAGGGGTCGTCTTTTCCTAATGAGTACTTCCAGAACAATCAATAGTAAATGTATACATTTATCCATTACTATTTTGAACATTTAGATATAAAAGGGCGCCTTAAGGGGGCCAGAACAAAGCATTACCCCCGCGGGCCACTACTTCAATCTAGTAGTGCTCCCACAGGTTGCGCGCCGTAAATAGCCTAAACAAACAAGGGTGAAATCATGACTGAATTATCACTGACCTAACTAGGTCCAAGACGAAAGTGTAGATGATCGGATTGTTGCCCAAAAGAGATCCAAACGTGATCATTCCGTTTAGGGTGTCACAAAAATATAACAAATGCTTAAGGACTTAGAAAAGGAATCAGATTCATGAACTAAGTATACTTAATCACCTGGCCCTATATATAAGTAGAGCATAGAGCCCTCATAATTAAACTATGCCTTATGGTCATAGGGAGATAACCGCAGACTATCTGACCCAAGTAACTATGTCTGATGGACTTATAAAAAACCTGGGCTTTTTGACTAAAAAAACCAGTCTGATGGCATAAAAAAAAATTCAGACACTCTAACACAAACCTATGCCTGTTGACTAGAAAAAAAAGCAAACATTCTAATACAAAAACTATGTCTGAGGACATAAAAGCAACGTCGATATTCTAACCGAAAAACAATGTCTAATTTTCATTAAATAAAATAAGACACGATACACAAACTAGTCTATGGACATAGAAAATGATTTAAAATCTAATGTAATTAAAAAACAGAAAACAGATACTAAAATTTTAGAAAGGTTTCCCTCTGTAGGGCGGTAGCCGACGCTGACAAAATCTGGCCACCATAGTACCGGCAAAGTTTACGTCGATTTTTCTTCCCCCGGGTGAATAAATACAAGGGAATAAAAAAATTTCAAGCCAAGGGAACCCTTTTATATAGAAACAGAACGGGCTCGGGTTAGACAACACAGGAGACAAAGGTAAAGGGGGGGGTTAGAGTTGTAAAATACCCCACTTCTCACAAGCGCGTCAGAAGGGTGGGACAATCTTTTTTACTTCTTGTGTCCCCTTCGGTAAAGACTGAAAATGCTCGCGGTGCCGGTACGGTCCGCGGGGCAATTTTCCTCGAAACTTGGGCGTTTCCCGGCAACTAAATTTCACAGGAGTCAACACCGCCAAATTTTATTGGAAAAATTAGTACTTGCTATCTTTTTTTTTAATTAACTACTGGAATTTTAATTTTGTCTTTAGGGAATAAAATTGAAAGTCAAATTATATAACTACATGCAACAAACACAATATGGCCTTTACAATAAAAGAAAACACAGTTCATCTTTCCTCCCCCTTCTTCCAAAAGTTAAAAAATTACTTTATAAATTTAAAAAAGGTTTTTTCCCTTATAGGATACAAATATTTTTATATAATGTCTTTTTCCTGTTTTCCTTTGTGTTTTTACCTTTTTTAAAAAAGTTTTATTATGTTCTTTATTCTTTTATTTTTTATTTTCTCCTCTTTTTCTTTTATTTTTTTCCTCTTTTAGGAAATTGCGTTGTGCTTTTACGCTTCTCCCCTTTATTCCCAAAAGAAAACCCAGGGCGGGGGGTTGGCGGGACGATTGATTTTCTTCAAGAGGCAGCCATTTCCTCTTGTCTATGGCAGCAGTGTAAAGGTGAACTTTTCTTCTTTTCATTGAAAATCCATATTTTGTTCTCCCCCTTTTTATATTTCTATCCACTTTTCATATACATTCTTCCCAATATAAAAATTACTCATAAAACGAAATGAGGTTTTTCCTATGTGTATATAAATATATTAAAAATAATATATGTGGGGTGTGTGTATATAATATATATAATATGTTGTAGTCCTCATATTTTAATATAATACAAAAAAAACTTTACTTTTTTTTTTACCACAAGGGTTTGTACGTAAGAGTGCTTTTTAAAAACGATAAAACAACAATGTTGGGACCTTAATCAATAAAAACATTTTTTTTTTCGATACATGCAATCCCTTTGACGATGAAAAAAATGTTTTTTTTAACCCACTAACTTTTTTCATTAGGATTATGGGATTTAATTTATACTTCCTCGAAAACCCCTAAGAGAGAGGAAGTATTGTGATCGTTTAAAAATTAGAATTCGAAATGTCACGGGTTCAAACTACAAACAAAGAATAAACATATAGCCATATAGGTACCTCTATCTAAGTAACATATACCAATATAGGTACCTCTATCTAAGTAACATATAGCCAATATAGTACCTCTATTAAGCTGCTCTAAACATATTTCATACCAGTAAACGTTGAAGTGTTTCAAAGAATTTATTTCTACTGACCTTGTTTAAATATTAGTACGATCTTAAAAAGCTAACAATTTTTACTATAATATTGAGTGTGTATTGTAATCAGAAATACATTGAGCAAACAAAGGAAATAGATCACTTAAAAACCCTTTTTTGAAATAATCATTAAAAAAATAGTTTTATAACATTAAAGTATGTAGAGTTTTGCTATATATTTCACTATTTTATGTATGGTAAGAAAAATGGTTGAACTTCACTAAATATAAATTATAGTAAAATACTTGCTACTTAACTTTAACTTTAACAATATCACTATAAAGTAAATTCGTTTAAAGTTAGTAGAAACTCAATCTGCCATTAGAATGGTGGTTATAAAATTAACTTAATGGTTGTCACATTGTTTTAAAAGCAAATGAACTAGTTATGAGTCCCGATCTCAAGTGCGAAGGGGGAGAGGATTACTTGGGGCTTTGCTAGCCGAGAAACTCGATCACACATATGTGGTGAGGATAGTAGCAGACCTTGTCATGGCAGCTGGAGACACTGTAAGTATTGTCAACAATAAATTACACTCATTCTGAACAACTTAGTATATCTAATGATAACCAAACAACTCGAAAGATTAGTTGAATTTTTTGAACACATTGTCTCTCCTTGATACATCACTACTGATTTGATTGGATTTGGCTGCACTCTAGTATACACTTAGAAAGTTAAGAAGATTCCATCCTGCTGCCCTCTAGCAGAAGTGTGACAAAGCTTTTACGTTAAACGTTCATTCTTTTAAAACCCTCAAGTCAGCCATTTGTGGATACAATTCCAGTTTTTTCTTAAAGGTGTATATTTCAAAACTGTCTGATGGATCCATTCTAAAGTGGATACAATTCAGCCCCAACCTTTACTAACTGTTCGGGTTATAAGCCTTTCAAACTAATACTCTAATCTTAAATCCAGGACAGACACAAAATACACCCTCTGGCCGTCAACTCATCCTATGAAAGCGTAAACCACATTCCAACAATGATAAATTTTTCGGCCAAGCCGGAATTGAGCCAAGAACTCCGGATGTGGACGCACTACCGACAAATCTAAGCTTTGAAATTTTTCTAGCATTTTTTTTTTTCTAAGTTATTTCCACAACGAATTTAATAGATTTTTTTGTTTCAAAGGGCCAAATTTGTTTTTAAAAAAGTTGGGGGGGGTGCACAGCATATAATTTCTCAGTACTGTAAATTAAATAAAAGTTTCTTATTTAAAAACTAGTAAAATTTGAAATAAAAAATAATACATTGATGCACATTCTACCGAAGAGCATAAATAAATAATATACACTGTTAGAAAAAAGAGGAACATCACACCCACAGAGCATTACATAAATTTTCCAAATTTAAAGACTTACATAATATATTTTATATATATACATAATGTATTTAAATATATTTAATCTGTACATATATTAAATTGTATTTATATATATAATATATTTTAGGTGAATTGAAAAATCCGGCTTAATGCAAAAGGCACCGTCAATTTACAATAGCCTGGCTAATTGGGAAAAATAATATTATATTTTCTTAAAGCCTGATAGTTGTTAGGCTTATTACAATGATCCATACCGCTTTAGGCTATTAAGGAAATGCACTTATGTTCGCGCAATCAGTCTATTTGTTTCCCAGGCTTATTGCAAACGCCCAAGATAGCGAAGGTTTAATTAAAAAGTGACAGCAAAGGTTCCCAAACTGTGGGACTACAATTATTCCCAAAGGACGTGCTAATTTGGAGGTTCCGGATTTAGTTAAAGATTAAAAAATAATTTTCAAAAAAAGTTAATTATTTAAGTTTAGTTAAGTTATTATTATTTATTTAAAATAACATTCCTCGTAGATCAGCTAATTACGCAAAAGAAATAAGACTACACTTTCCAATTTCTTGTTACCAAATTTAATTTTGCCTCGGGCCAATTACAGTTGGTGGGAGGCCGTGCCTCCATTTTCTGCCTCCATTTGACTATACACCAAAGCACATGTCAAAGTAAGCACTGTTACAAACATGCGCGTATTTTTGTACAACTACAAAAATTTTGTCCAAGGCGGATAAACTCCAATTTCAAACCCCCTGTTTGGATTCGAATAAGTGTCCCTTGGGACTAGATCATAAGGCCTCTTCTCTCACTTTAATGTTCGGCTAAATCAACAATATAATTACTCTTGGCTAACTATAAGAAATATCTGTAAACTTAAAACCGTATTAAAGATCGAAACAGACTTTCGCCGCTAACTGCTGCAAAAACCAAACAAACACGTCAAAATCAAAGTGTACAGAATTAAGTTTACTCTCGGTGTAAATAGAAATATATGATCGAGCACATTGTATACGTGAAATTTAATAAGTGTCTAAAAACGACAATTATAATTTTCTGTCTTTGAATGTTTTGTACAGGAAATAAACCAGGACCCATAGTTTACTATGCAGCCGCACTAAAATGTTGGTTGAATATTTGATCGAGCACAAAAATTTTAAACGTGATTTGGCACCAGGATTCCAACAAGAATTTTATCAGCATATTAATTTAAAATAATTTCAAGATTTTCATAATTGTATTACTTAAGATATCTTTCGTAAAATTTAATTATATTATTACATCAAATATTTTTTGGAACATTACATTTCTTGTTGCTGTTTAAGTGACTATTTGTTTAGTGAAATGCCTATATATTGTAAAGAAATATAGTTTTATATTTAAAATGTAAAAACCCAAAATTAATTAAAATAATTTCAAGATCCTCATAATTTCTCACGGATACGGGAAACAACCCGGAACCCTTTAAATCCGTTACGGAAAACATGTACAAAATACCTGTCAGCGCCTTTTATTTATCGCTATTAAAGAATAAGCCAGCCAACATTTTCGCTCATGCTGGGGAATCGAACCCTGGAGTAGGGTTTTAAGTGTAAAAAATCGAACGGGCAGTAGATGGGGCACTAAATGAAGTAGGATTTTTTTAATAAACGGCAAAAGCAACAATATAGTTTCCCTTGTTAATTATAATGCAGGTATATATATTAGATTAAATTTTTTTCTGATCTAACAACCTTATCAGAACGAGAAGCTCAAAAAGAGGTTTTTGGGTTTATGACGGCAAAATAACGGTAGTTAGAAGAAACAGGATATATATAGTCTATTTTCAAGCTAGGGGCTATAGTTATGGTTACTGTAGACGGTACATACATATTAGGTGGCGATCGTGTCCAAATCACTCCAAACAGCGGAGGGTGCATTTCTGCCGCCGTAGAGGGGCGCAGGGATAGGGGCGCCGGCGAGAGGATGCCAAGGGCTGGCCTGAGGACGCAAGCGACGTCGTGCTGGCACAGACCGGTGGGGTCGCCCCCGGCTGGGTATAGTCGGCACGCCGTCACTACGCTGCCCAGCAGGCCCTCATCCAGCCCCTATGGAAACAGTAGTATGAAATTAAATAAATACATATTAAATTAAACCCTTTACAGGAATAAAAAAACACTGCAAATTATCTTAGGACGCTAATTTTCCCATGGGCCAGTCGCCATCCCCCTCTGCAAATCCCATCTTATGTAAAGTGCGCAAATGGTCCAGGCTATTGGGAAACCCCCAGGTTGCGTCGCTTCGCCAAGCGTTATGGGCTTATTATCTAACAAAAAAAGAAGAGAATTTCCGGGGTAAACCAAGATGTATTAAGAAAAAATATAACTATTAAAAAATACAAAAACTATTTAAAAAATACCTGAATTTATCCAATTTTCCAGATTGTAAAAAAAACCATCTTGATGATATAGTTGTCAATTACAAATTGAAAGACGGATTGTGATGATTTGGGTTATATTTATCCCCATCTCAAAGGCTTTCTGCCTGTAATGACCTAGTTTTGCAATGCACATCTGCGCATGTACAATCCGCAGCAGTTGCTTGCAGGTCCCGTTATCCCTCATACACCTCTAGCGTCACCGTGTGTGGATGTGCATTTTCGACGCTCTGTTCATGGAGGGTGGAACACTGTGTTGTTGTGTGTGTGTGTGTGTGTGAGAGAGAGAGATAAAAGAGTGCGTCATAAACCTGGGCGTAATTTTCACTCTCCATCTAGGCATATGCAGGTTCAAACTTCCCAATAGCTTATTAGTATCTAAGCACATAATCAGAGCGGGTAGAAAGGGAGGGCGGCGATAAATGTGTGTCCCCTGCTCACTATGCAATTAAGTTTGAGTTTCCGATTTTGATAATAGTTATGGGAAGTCGAAGTTTGATCCCTCAGCAGGTTATTTTTTTGGGTAATTGAGATAAAACCCTTAGTAAATCTAATTTATTCAGCCTTCTTTTTGTGGTGAAACATATTAACATGTAGAATGATGGGAGACTCTGTGTTTGCTGAAAAAAGGCTATTATAGGTTTGCATTAATATTCAGGGATGTTTTCTAGTAGACTTCCGCTTTTCCCTCGTGGGTGCTGCACTTATTTCACTATTGCATGAAAGGGCCCCAGCGTTTACCTTTTTTGTTAACAAAATGGTGGGGACAATGTCGTGCTACTCTGCCCCCACGAAAGTTTGTGTGTTTTATATGTTTTGTTGCTTAATCACGCCAAAACTGTTGAAAGGATTCGAATGAAACTTTTTACGTTGGTAGAGTATGTCCCGGAATAACAAATAGACCATTCCCAACCTTTGATTTTACATTAATTTTACAATACTGATGTTTCAACTTTCGTATACATTAATTTTACAATACTAATATTTAAAAATTTTTGTATACATTAATTTTATAATACTGATGTTTCAACTTTCGTATACATTAATTTTACAATATAAAGCTTAACCTTTTTGTTTACATTAATTTACAATACTAAGCCTTAGAACCACGTAGACATCAAAGCGGGTTCTTGATTTATTAAATAAATTTTAAATTGTCTAGTTATCTATTTTATAGTTTTTGTATAATTTCTTGAGCTTTAGTTAAATAATTGATTATTTTGATTAAAATTGACTTTAATTTTCGCAGTGAACATCGGCTTTGAAATTTCTTTTGTGTAAAGTTTACCCCTAATAAAAAAATTTAAAAATATTTTTATTCTTTATTTTTAAGTGTATGAAGAAAAAAAATGCTAAAACTAATATTTAGATTGATTGATAATATATTGTACGTATAGCTTAAATTTTTTTGGGGCCCATAGTTTGAATTTTAAACATGTACGATAAGAGCAGTTTGAATATATTAGCGATAGATTTTTAGTAGTGTAAAAATAACACCAAAATTAAAAACGAATATATCAACCACAAAAACCTATCAATGCAATTCTATGCATACTTTTGTACTCAATACTATAAATTAATTAGTTGTCAAATTCCAGGATATTTTTATATTTATTAATAGCTCTTAAAAGTAGTCAAACATTGTTTCTTTGAATCACGTCTTACTAACCATTTAGTCTATCCGCATGAATTAAGTACACCAATAATATTAGGATAAGGAAGAAAAAATATTAAATGAACAACATTATGCGTGAAGATAAAATGGAAAAAATAAACTTCAGTGCAACAACCGGATTTCAACCCCTAACCTCTCCATCCCAAACAAATCATAATAGGGAGTCTCACTTTTTAGTCCACGTGCCCATATTGCGAGAGGCTGTCATAAAACCTGGGAGATTTTTTCACTCTCCATCTACACATATTCGGGTTCAAACATCCCCAAGAGCGTAGTTAGTATCTAACACATAATCTGAGTGGTTTAAGACGCAGTTGATAAATGTGTACCAGCTCACTATGCAAGTACGTTTGAGTTTCCAGTTTTGATAATAGTTATGGGAAGGTCGGGGTTTGATCCCTCAACAAGTTTTTTTTTTGGTTAAATTTTCATAACTCAGCTTTAGAACAGCCCACAAATTTAACCCTGGCAAACCTCTTGACTTTTGTCAGACAAAAAATATAAAACCGACGGTGTGAAATCAGATTGGGGGTCCTTGGTCAAAGATGAATTAGTTTGTACCTTCTTGTGAAAATTTTGTTATAAGGGAACTGTCTTAATATTAACAAGAGCAACTCCTCACGTATGGTAAATTAACGTTAAAAGTCTTTTTAAATTTATAACTGTCCCCCCTGATGGCTAATAGTTTTTAAGATTTTTTCTCGTCTGCTTTTAAGTGTCTGCTCAAGTGACCATTTCGAGTGAACTCGCTGAAAACTTTCCGATTATAGCTCACGCCATCTGATTTTGGTATACTTGCATCGAGGGGGGATGGTCTAAGGTGTTTACTAGACGATCGATGACAAAGTGGTCGAGAGCAGCTCATAAATCTAAACACATAATCGATCGGGTAGTAAGACGCGTTGATAAACTGTGTACCAGCTCACGACGCTCTGTTCATGGATGGTGGAAACACCGTGTGTGTGTGTGTGGGGTGTGTGTGTGTGTGTGTGTGATATATATATATATAATATATAAAAAATATATTATATATAGAGAGAAGAGAGAGAGAGAGAGAAGAGTAAGAGAGAGAGAGAGAGTGCTGTCATAGACCTGGGAGTAGTTTTTCACTCTCCATCGAGGCATATGCAGGTTCAAACTTCCAATAGCGTAATAGTATCTAAGCACATAATCAGAGTGAGTAGTAAGATGGATGATAAATGTGTGTACCACTAACTATGCATGAATAAGCTTTGGTTTGTAGCAAACGGTGATGCAAACGGACGGCGCCAAACCTACTTGATTATTACGGCTATAAATATGTGAGGGTACGATAAAGCTATTCCTATTAAATCGGGCATACAATAAATCCAGTTTTATTTTTCTTAATAACATGTCTTACTATCCATTCAGTTTATACGCTCAAGTACTATTACGCTAATGGGTTACTAATTTAGAGAAAGTGCACCAATTTGAGAGGAGGAAACCACCCTCAGTGCCTCCCAACATGATTGAAAACACGATCTAGCCCTTTTTCGACAGTCTAGACTTTCTAGAGGGTGAGATTTGAACCCAGAACTTCCGTCTACGGGCAATCCAAACATGATCCTGAAACTTACGTCGCGCACTCCACGATTCGAGCTTTTGAAAAATTTGCCGAAAAATTTTTAAATTTTTTGAAAAAAATTTTGTTTATCAGGAGTAAAATTGTGAATAAAAAAAATTACTTTTAAAGCAAAATTTCCCTGTTTCGGTTCGATATAGATACTTTTTTAAATTTAAATTTAACTGTGCAAAAATATTTAAATTTTTTGGGTTTGGGTTTTTTGAAAGGTGCAGAAGAAAAAAGTTGAGTACATAAATCAATAAAAAAAAGGAAAAGGGGTTTGTGAAAATTTAAAAATTTTTTGAGGATTTGACCCACGGGGGAAAAAAGGTTTCATATACCTTAGTTAAAAAGTTGGGCTTTGTGTTTGGGAAACCCCTTCCAAAGGAGGAAAAAAGGGGTTGAAGGTTTAAAATGCAGTGGGGGGTTGAGGAAAAATTTTAATGACCCGGTTTGAGGGGGATATAAATTTGGTGATGGGATTTGGGGAGGGGATAAATTTTTGGGGGAGTAAGGAGGAAAATTTTGATGAGGTAGAGATATCAGGGGTAGCTGATCGTTGGATGTATGGGGTTTTAAAAGGGTTTGGTGGGGGGTAGAAGAAAAATGCCCCGGGTAATATGAATTTCTTTTTTAAATACTTTTCTTCAATTGGGAGCAATTTAAAATATTTGTTAAAAAATTTTAAAATTAAATTTAAAAACCCTTGTCAAAAATTTAATTCCTTAATGGTAAAAAAAATTATGATTAAAAAAGGAGTTTTTTGAAAGGGGTAGTGGGGGTAACAAGGGGCCCCCAGAAGTATCTTGTGTTTTTCCGTTTTTAAAAGGGGAAGGGAAAACCCCGCCCGTAGTATCCGATATATGTGCTCCCAGGGTGTTATGGGGTTGTGGTGCGCAGCTCCACAGCAAAGCCTGGCAAAAAAAAAAACCCATACTTTTTGGGGGTAGGGGGTCCCGATACTATGCGGTGTGCAGGACCATTAAAACCGGTCAAAAATCACTTTTGGGACATTAGAGGAAACCCATGTTTAAAACCGTTTGGGGGTTTTCATTCTTTTAAATTTAAAACAATACAATTATCAACGAACCGCTTAACCCACGTCGGAAATAAAAATTTAAATTTTTAAAATTTAATTTAAAGGGCCATGTGTTTGGGGTATGTTTAGGACATTAATACCTTTAAAAAAAATAGAAAATTGATTTTTAAAAATCACTGTTTTAAAAAAAAATTTTTAAATAAAATAAAAATAAACCCCAAGAAATCTTACACTTTGCTTTAAACGGGGGGAATGCTTAAATAATTAAAAACCCCCCGTGAAGGGAAATATTACAAGCCCAAAAGTGGGGGCCCAAGGAAAAAACTAAGAAAAATTTTTAACTAGGAAAGTATACAAACAGAAAAAAAGTAAACCTAGAAAAAAAAATTAGGTTTGAAATTTTCGGGAAAATTTTTTTTTGGTAGTTTTCCCATCGATTTCCCAAAAAAATTTGGGTAGTTTATGTCAAAGCCCGTTTCCCAACGCTAGTGTTTAATTTTTTTTTTCCCTTAGAATCCCATATTATTGGCAAAAAAGGGTTGCTTTTTTAAAAACCCTCATTTAAATAATTCATTGTAAAAATTTGGGGGGTTTTAAAAAATAGGGGAAAAGATTTTCAACTTTCCCTTGATTTTGGGAAAGTGAACAAACACGACGAAACCACTCAAAGGGGGGGGGGGGTTTAAAAATTTTCAGAGTTAATTTAAATTTTTGGGGACCCTTATGGAAAGTGGGGGCCCAAAGAGCCCCGAAAATTTAAAATCTCTTTATTTTTAAAAATTTTTTTTGAAAAATTTTCCAATAGATATCATTTTCTGAAAATTAAAAAAAGGCCCCGGGGACAGGGGATTCGTCTTTTTTTAAATTTTTCAAATATGATATCTGAAAGAGAAATCCTAACTAAAACGAAATAAAAAAATAGTTTTGGGCTATTGTTTAAAAACCCAAATTAAGTTTTTTATGGGAATTTTGTTTTAAAAAAAAATTTTTTTTATTTTTAACAAGTCCATTTAAAAACAAAATTAAAAATCAAATTAAAAGCGCTGTACGTTTTTGGGAAATTTTTTTTTTTTAAAAACTGTGAATTAAAAAATTTTTTTTAAAAATGATTAAAAAATCATATTTTTTTTTTCTGCAAATTTTTAAATTAAAGTAAGGGCAGTCAAAAAAGGGTAAAAATTTAAAAAAATTTTGATTTTTGTTTTCATTTATTCTTTTTTTAAAAGTTTGGTTTAATTTTAAAAAAAAAAGAAAAAAATTATTTTAATGCCATTGCCTTGGTAATTTTTTGGGATAAAACCTTTAAAATAAATATTAGGTTTTTTTAAACTGTATCCCGCGTCGTTTTGGGAAGGGGGGCCCAAAGAGTTTTGGAAAGGGCCCAAATTTTTAAAAGGTTTGGCCCCCAAGAGGTTTTTAATTTTTTGGCCCCCCAATTATGGGCGATAGGGGTTTTAAACTTTAACGAGGAAATTTTTCATTCCCCAGAGGGTGTTGAAGATTAAACCCCCCTTTAAAGGTACCCCGGAAAAATAAGGGCCCTCTCGGTCGGGGGAAAAAACTGTTGGGAAAGAAACGAGGCTCCCCTTTAAAAAAACCCCGGGCCCTTCAGGGGTTTACCTTTTAACACCCGCCAAAATTTGGAAATTTTCCTAATATAGTTGGATTTTAAAAAAACCCCCGAAAAGGGGCCCTAGGGTATTAATATTTAAACAAAACAAATTATTCAATAACCCAGAAGGGCTTAAAAAAAAAAAAAAATCGGGAAAAAAAAAAATTATTCCTTTCTAAAATTTAAATTCACACATTATTTTGGTTAAAATTTTTCCAATTAAATGTTTTTTTAAGGCCTTTTTTTTATTTTCATTAAAAAATTAATTCAATTTATAAGCGAAGGGAATGGTAAAAACTTTAAAAATTATTTAAATAGTGAAAAAAAGTTAAAAAATTAATGGGTTATTTTAAAAATAAATAGTAAATTATTTACATTTTTATACAAAAAAACAATTTTTTGACTTTACCATATTTCCCGGAAATATAAACTTGGGAGCTGGGGAGGGGCCCATTTAAAAAAAAAAAAAATTAAAATTGACATTAAAACCCCCCAAAAAACCTAAGCTACTCTACAATGGGCACCCCAGTCATTTTTAAAAAGTTGCTATTAAAGTCCTTTTCAAAAAATCCCATGTTTTTGCGAAAAAAAAAAGAACAAAAAATGAAATTACGGTCTATGCGAGTCCGGGCCCATAACCATACACTTAGGGGAACTTGGGGGTGCCCGGGTTGGGTTCGGCCCCTGTGAGAAAAAGGGTTTCACTACCCGGGAGGAAAACCAGTAAAGGGATTTCCGTGATGGGGTCCGGGTTTTGACCTTACACACCCCGGAAAACCCTAAACCCCACCTAGAGTCAAAACCCAGATGAACCAGCCCCTAAAACCCCCAAAAATATATGAATGGCCCCAAACCCCAAAATAAAAACCCTTCTTTAAAAAGATAATAAAATTTAACAGAAACCTTCCCAAAAGTTAAAAATACCACTAACATTCAAACCCCCAAGTATGGGAAACTCAAATTCTAATTTTACTGCTCCAAAAAATGCTGTTGGTAACAAGGGTAACTTAAAAACCCAACCCTTAAGTAAAAAAATAAAAAATAATTTACATAATATCCCCCTGCTGCATAAAATTTAAAATTTAATAAAATGTTCTAAACCCCTTATGTTTTTTATCATCCCAATTAGTGAATTAAAAAAAAATATATAAGTATCAATTAATTTTTCAATAGTAATTAGAAAAATTAAAAAGTTATAACCCCAACTATTTGGGAACATCACAAAAATTTGACCCTTAAAAAAACCTCCACATAGTGCCCTTTTTTAAACCCCAATTAGTAACATATTACCTTTAGAAAGAAAAAAATTAAACCCTTTTAAACCCTTAATTTAAAAACCCATAAAGGGGGGATTTTTAAATATTACCCGCCTCACGCAAGAAATTTTTCCCCCCCTCCCCACCCCCAATTTTTCCCACTACAACCCCATTAAAACGGGTGCCACTTTTAAAAACATTACAGAATAAAAACACTTGAAATTAAAAATGCCCGTACATAGGAAAAGGGTTTAAATTTAATTTTAATGGGTTTAAACCTTAAACCCCTGCCAAAAATTTTCGTTTCCAAACCCCCCCCAGGGGAAAACAGAAGGTCTTCAAAACCCCAGGCTTTCCGTCCAACACAGTAACAACGAATCCGAAACCGCAAAACCCTAACCAAATTTCTCATATAATAAACCCCAATTTCACCGCTCAAGTTCTTTGTAACCCCAGGGTAGTTCATAGTTTTTCCCGGTTACTTTGGCAAGTGGCGTAAGTGGGGCAGCTTTAAACCCCAAAAGCCCCCAAGGAGGTGCCCGATTTTGGGGGGCATGCTTCCACAATAAAAAAAACTAATTTATTTAGGGGGGCCAGGCAAAAATATCGGAGGAGGACCCATGGGAGGGGAAATTTTACATAACTAAGTTTTCCCGGCATGAAAACAAACGGATAAAAAAATTTAAATTTAAATTAATTTTAAATTTTTTTGGGGAAAATTTTTCCCCCCGGTTATTTTTTTTCAATTTGTATGGAATTTTAAGAAACCCTTAAAACTTTATTAATGACATCTTTTGGGTTTAAAAGTTGGATATAATTTTTTTTTTTTTTCCTATATATTTTGAAAAAAGTTGTATTACAGTAAAAAAGAATTTAAAGAAATTTTTTTTAAAAAGGGCTAAATTTTTTCAAACCCAAGTTTTGTTACAATCGAAAAAACAGTTTTTTTTGAAAATTCCCACTCTGTTCCCTTTTATTTAAGAATGAATAAAAAAGGGGGAGGGGGAGTAAGTTGGGAAAAGTCCCGGAAAATTTTAGAATATTTAAAAACAACAATAAAAGGTTTATTCAAAAAATAACAACAGACAAAAAACTTTAAAGGGTCTCATTAAAAAAAGAGAAAATGTTTAAAATTAAAAAATAAAAAATAACTTATATTTTTTAAAATTTTGCGCAGAAAAATTAAAGAGAGGGGTTATAAATTGTAATAAAATAAAAATTTAAAAATGGGCCCCGCTTAAAGAGAAGAAAAATTGTTTGGGGTTTAAAAATTTTGTCCCCTAAATAAAAAATATTAAAAAACCCCCAAGGTAAACATAAGGAAAAATAAGGGTAAGGGGCATTTTAAAAAATGTTCCCAAATTTAATTTTTCAAAACCAAAAGAAAAAAAGGGTTTTAAAAAAAAAAAGTCAAAAATTTATAAGCAATTTTAAAAATTAGGGCGAAATTTTGGCTAAAATGTCAAACTCCCCCGGGAACTACCCAATCTGACCCAAAAATTGGGAAAATAAAAAAAAAAACCTCCCCTATAAATAATAAGGGAACTATTTGAGAAGAAAACCCCATAAAAAAAAAATTATAAAACTTGTTGTACCTCATGTTCAGCACCCTTGTATTTTTCCCTTCCCGCACTTGCCCCAAACCCGTTCACCCCCCTCTACTGGGGTCCCCCCAACACCCCTTTTGTTAAAGCCGCCCCGGACGACTCCCCCTCGTCCCCGTCCCCTTCCTTTGGCTCGCAGGGAGGGGAAGTTCTAAGGGTTTTTCCTGCAAAAGGGAAAGATTTTTTCCCCCTTTTTGGTAAAGGCTGGGCAGCAGGGGAGGGTATAAACAGGTGATTTTTGGAGCTATTTTTTGGGCCCCTTTTTGGGGCCTAAAACCCCCCCCAGCTGCCCTCCCCAATCCCGGCCCGAGGGGGGGCCGAGGTAAAGGGTAAAGCCAGCGGGGCCCCCCCTTTTCCCCGGAGGCGCGCTCCGCTGGAATTTGGGGGCTTCCGGCACTGCCCCCGGGGGCCCTCGGCTTAAAGGGGCCCAGTGTGGCCCCTTCAAACCGTCGGCAGAAAATGCCGATGCGGGCGACCCCAGGGGGGGCCCTCCGATACAGGAGATGAGCTCCCGTGTTTGGCCCAAAAGGCTAGAGGCCCTTTTTAGGGCTGACACCCCGAAAACCCCGGGGAGGTGGCGAAAGCCCCCGGCCAGCAGATGGGGGGAAAACCCAAAAACCGGGGGAACCCGTAACCCCCGGGACCAGGGGGAGCCTAGCCGTCCTCCGCCCCGTAAAGGCGAAGCGGCTCGACGAAAAAGCGCTAACAAAAAGGGTCCCCAAAAACCCCCGGTCAACTCCGAACCCCCCGCTAAGGGCTGCCCGGGGGTATAAAAAACCCCCGGGCTGAATTTTTTTTCCCAGAGGGGAAAGGGGAGGGTCGCGCGTGTTAAACCAGTCATGCGAGCCGTGGAGTGGAGGGACTGTTTAGGCCCAGACCCCCCTTTTAAATGCTTGATGATTTCGAGCAGGGGTGTGATGAGCCCTAAAAGGATTTCGGCCGAAAGACCCCCCCGGGAGGGGAAAGGCCCGGGCAACACCGGGAAAGTGCTGGGGGTAAACCCCTAACCTTTTAAAGGGGGCCGCTCTGGTGATGAAAGGAGGCCGGGGGGGGGCCCCGGGCCCGGGGTTGCGCCAGCGCGGGGTAAAGGGGGGAAGCGGGGGGAAACCTGCGGGTAAAAACGCAAGCCGTGATAACCCACCCGGGTTTATGTGGTTTCGGGCCGGTGGCAAAGAAAAGGGGGAAAAATCCCCCCCCCATCAAATTGTGTGATGTGGAGGGCTCCTCCAATTTGGGCGAGGGCCGTGGCCCAAAGGGTTCGAGAGCCTGTGGAGGGGGTTTACAGGGGGGGCCCGAGGCGCCCCCCAGTGCGGGTGGAGGAGGTTTAAACCCGGCCCCCCCGGAAGTTTTCCCGAGTTGGGGACCCAGCATTGGTTACGAGTTTTGGGGGGGGTGGCAGGGTTTGGTAAAGGGACCCCGGAAGGGGGAAAAAACCCTGGACCCCGGGAAGGGTAGGGGAAAAGGGGGTTTTCCCCCCGTAAAAATCCATAAACACAGTGCTCTCCCAATGGAAGCGGATCAAAAAGCCCGGAAAAAAGGCAGCGGTTGCCAAAATTCCGTTTTTCTCTCTGCCCCCGGAGAGAAAAAACCCCAAGGTGTATTCCATATCTTTTCTGTGGGGGCCCCGGTCGGGGTGGAGAATTTAAAAGGGTCTCCAGGGGGCCCCGGTTCAGTGCAAAATTTTTTCCGGTTTGGTCTGTGTGGGGGATTGCGCGAAACCCCTGGGGTTGTGGGTTTTGGGGTGGTGCCACTAAAAAGGGGGGGTCCCCGGAGGAGAGAGGGTTTAAACCCCCCGAAGTGTGCACTGCCCCGGAGCTCATTCCTGGGCCCGGGCGGGGCTGCTCACGTAAAGCCCTTGCGAGTGGAGGGAATGTGGGGTCCCCAAAGGGCCTCAAAAAGGGAAAGGAAAAAGGGCTAATGGGGGGCCAGAAGCCCTGGGGGGACTTTGCGGGACAAAGGGCGAAAGGGGACTCCAGCCCAAACACCAAACCAGGTCAATCGTTTCCCGGGTGTGTGTCAAGGGGGAATCCCCCCAATCAGGCTGAGGCCCCTGCCGAAGCCCCAAAACCCTGAACTGGGGGGGAACCCGGTTTTTCCCCCCTTTGGGGGCGGGGGGCCCCCCGGGAACCCGCCCTCCCCCAAACTTAAACCCCAACACCCTTCCTACTTTCCCCCCCTTTCCCTTCCCACTAAAAACCCCCTCCCCTTTTTCCCCCCCCTGAAACCCCCCAACCCCCGAGGATGATGTGCAAAGCTCAAAAATTGCATTGAGCACTCAAGGGTTTTCCCGGGACGGAAGGGAAAATTTTCATGGAGTTTTGGGGAAGGCCCAGGGTTCCGGGGGAAAAACCGTGGCCCCCGGGTCATGGAGACTTCATCCCCCCGGGGTCTCTCATGGAGTGAAACCCGAAAAAAGGACCACCAGTGTAAAGGGAGCTAGGGTCCCCTTGGGAACCCCCAAAAGTCGGGGGGAAAAGGGAAGGTGGTTTAAAAATTTCTTGGCAAAGAAGTGTGATTAAGGTTTGGGAAAAACCCCCATTTTGCGCCCCGAATGAGGTTCTGTTAGAAAGATTTTTATTGATCGTAGTGAGAGGGGGGGATTTTGGGAAGGGGTGGGACGGGGTTTTCGGGCCCAAAAGGGCCCTTTGGGAACCCCCCGTGTTCATTTCCCCCTAAACATGGAAGAAAGGGCTATAACTGGTGATGGCGGCCCAGGGGGGTTTAATTTTTACTTCCCCCCCTACCCCCGGACGACCGGCTGAGGGTGACATGGGGGTGCTTTTTCGAGGTCCCACCCCCGGTTTTTAATCGGTGGTAAATTCAACGTAAGCACCCATCATGGGCTTAGGTTTATTTTGCGCTCGGGCAAATTGTGCGACTTCATAATCTAACGGCCTGGGGGTTTCGGCCCGCCCCCAAACCCCCCCCTTTTAAACCCCGGGGGCTATCTGGAGTTAGACTTTTTTGTTCCGGGGTTTCAAAATGCGGTTATTGCGGAATTCTAGTTTGGCTGGGCTGGTCAAAACCCCCGTTCTCGTAAACCCGGGGGACGGCGGTGTTTATAGCCCCCCTAAAAAACCCCGACCTAAAGCGCACTGATGGGAAAGGTTTCAAATGTTTTGAGGAGAGGTGGGGACCCGAAACCTTTCGAAAGCAGAAAAATCGATTGCGGTGCGGAGTTCATAATTCCGCCATCAAGGGTCGCCAAAAGTTTCCCGACGCCGAGGCCCATCCAAAAGGGGGGGAAGGGTTCTTTGGATTTATTAGGCACCCCGGGAGAAAAATCGGCTGGGGAAGGTTGGAAATTTCTCGGGGGCCCCCGGTAAAAAGGGCCCAACGGGGCCCCGCAAAGCCCATGGGGTTTTCGGGAGAGGTTTCCAGAATCCGGGAAAACTGGCTGGGAGGAAAGATTAACCCTGTGCTTTCCGGGACGGGTTTCCTGGGGGAAAATGACGAGGAACTTGAGGGGGCCCCCCGCACCAAGGCCCCCCTTTGGTTTCGCAAGGGGGTTTGGCCCAACCCCGCCAAGGGAAAAGGGCGTGTCTGGGGTTGAGCATTTAGAGGCGAAATTTGTCCCGACGGGACCCCATCAAAACCCGGGGGAAAATTGCGCACGGGGCCCCGCTCATCATCCCGGTCTCGTACCCCCCCCTTTGGGGATAAACCTAAACCCACGGGGGTGACAAAAAAAGTCAGGGTCGAAACCCGCTCTAAGAAAAAAAACCCCCCCGGACCGCGGAAATCAAAAATGGGGTCCCAATGGTGCCCTTTGGAGGCGATTACTTTTTGTGGGTTATTAAAAACGCCACCCTTTTTTTCCCCTAAATTCCCCCCCCGAATCGGGAAAGCTTCCCAACGCCTCTGCTTTCAAAAAACCGGGTGAAAGGACCCGGCCCAAAGTTCTTTACCAAACCGATCAGCTTGCCACTGCCAAAGTAAAAAAAGCCCCGGGCGGGATTCCCGGGGGTTCCCAGGGTGGGCCCGCTGCCTTCGGGTCTTTGTAAACGAATTCCAAAATCCCCAGGAACCGAGGGGGCTTGTATGCGGCCCGGCTCTAGTAGGGGAGTCGGGGCGAGGGCAGTGGTGGAAAAGGCGACACCAGACGCATAAAGAAAGTTGGGGGGGTGGTTTGACTCCCTGGAGAAATTTTTAACGTGGAGAAGAGCACTGCAATGCTTTACATGGAAAAAAAAAGTCCTACGGGCCCGGGCCCCTATTTCCAGTGTTTGGAAAACAGATCGAGGGGGCGGAAGTTTTAAGTCCCTGGGCCTTACGTGGACCAAAAATGACCTGGAGACAAACCCTGAAACCAAAGGACTAAAAAAAGCGAGGAAAAGGCTGAGATTTCTACCCCCCTGTTAAACCAGGCAAGCGCCCTGTCAAAAGGGAACGGTTGAGCATTTAAAAGCAGTGCTAGGCCACCCTCGAAAAGGGGTCCCCCTTGGGGGTAAACCGGGCCCGGACACGTATTTGAGGAGGATGAAAGGGTTCCAGAGCTTTATGTTGAGGTTATTGTGGGGCCCTTGGTATGTCCAATGAGATCTTCATCGTGCCCTGGATTGGTTATCCCTATTAAAAGGACCCTTCCCGGAAACTGGCGCAGTTTTTACCCCAGATTTCCCGGTGCCCCCAACCCTTTTTCAGTGGGGGGAAAAAAGGGTCATCGCCCCTGGGGGGGTGTCATCGAGCCCAAAACCCCTGCTCGGAAAAGGGAGTGTGTAAACGGGGTTTGGGTGGCTTTCCCCCACCCCCCATAAGTAGTGTTCCGCCGTAACTCAAAAAAAACCCCCTTAGTCGGTTTTAAATTTCTTCCCCCCCTTTTTACCCCCAATTTTATTAATTTTAAATGTAATTCGGTTTCTTTTCCAAAATTCGCAAAACGCGAAAATTTTTAAATTTTTTGTAAACCCAAAGGTTTGGGGCCCAAAATTGGTGGAAAGTGTTGGAACTTGTTCGTGCCCCCCTTTGGAAGATGGGATCCCCTTTGTCTTTTGTCTGTGGAGTTTTTTTTAAAAGGGGGTGCCCCAACCCCTTGCAAAAATGTACAAAAAGAGCAAAATTTTTAAAAATCGTTTTTATTTTTTAAAAAGGGAAGATTTCTCCCCCTACCCTTACAGAAAAAAAATTATAAAATCCCACCGGACTCTGTGTTCCGGGAGGTTCTTGCCCCCCAAGCGACCCCGTGTTCCCCAGGACTTTTCCCCTGCCCCCCCGAATCCCGTGTTGCCGGGACAGTTTTTTTCCCTCCCCCCGTGACATCGTTTTGGGGGGGAAATTCCCCCCTTTTCACCCCCAACCCTTCACGCCCTTCCCGGGGTAACCCCCAGGGTGGGATCCCCGGCGGCGGAAACCCCCAGAAAAGACCTTAAAAAAGGGGAACGAGGGAAAAAGAAACAACCCCCCCGGGGGCCCCTTTTTAACCCGATCCCAACCACCAGCCCCCCAAAGTCAACACCCGCTCCGGATTTTTAAAGAGCCCCGGGAAACCCGATTTACCCAATTTCCCCCCCTCGTTTCCCCCTCTCCCAAATTCCGACCCACCCCCCCCTTCCCGATTTCCCCCTTCATGGGGTTTCCCCCTTCACCCCCGGGCCCCCCCAGAACCCCCCTATTTTTTTCCCCCCAATCCCCCCCCTCCCCCAACCCATGGAGCGAGATGGGACCCCTGGAAACCAAGGTCCCCCGGAAAATGGACTTCGACTGGGCCCCAAACCTTTTAAAACGAATCCCATTTAAAAGGGTAACAAAACTTAAAAAGGTTAATTTTTTTTATAATTAATAAAAAATATAGAAAATTTACTTTACATTAATTTAAAATTTCAAATTCCCCTTAAGAAAACAAAATTTTAATTTTTTAAAAAAAATTATTTTTATCCAAAATTTTTCAAAAAAAATTTACTTTTTCCCTTTTTTAAATTAAGTCAAGGGAAAAATTTGTGGCTATTAAGAGTTTTAAAACCCCAAAAAAACTCTAGGGGCCCAAGCGGCTACAGAAAAAATTTTTGGGGGCTCAAATGCTATATAAAATTTTTAAATAATCGGGTAAAATTAAGATTTAGAAAAAAGAAAAAATTACAAATCTAACCCGGGACCTAAGGTTTAATTTTTAAAATCAGAGCCCCAATAAATAAATCCCCATATTTAAAATTTTAAAAAAGATAAAAATAAAAAAGTTTTTTTAAAATTTTGTTAGGTGCGGGAAAGGGTTTCTTGTAAGGGTTTGTTTAAGTGTCATTTTAGCATAAGAAAACACAATATATAGGGGGGTTTTTTTTTTGTCGCTTTTAGAATAAAAGGTGGGGAAATTAAACACACGGTCGGTGACTAAATGCAAATTTTGGAAGATCACGTAGACCATTTGTAGGCGGGGTCCACCCGGGCCCTTTAAAACCAAATTTCAATCCCCTGATTTTTAAAAGTATTAAATTTTATAAAACAGAGGGAGGTGAATAGATGAATAGTTCTTCTTAGTGCGCCCAAATACTGGGGGCCCTTCGTTTAGTTAAAAGGGAAGAGTTGACTTTTTTTGGAACTCGGAGTCGCTCGTTCACTCGTAAATTTTAGGATGATTTGTGGGCCAGTCTTGGTGGTTGTGGGGTTTCAAAGTTTCAATCGGAAAGGGGGAACCCCCCAACCAGTTTTTTTAAAGTTGAAAATTAAATTTGTAAAAGGGGGAATATATTTGGTTGGAAATGTTTTATTATTTTGAAACCAACCTACATGAACAAAAATTAGAAAGATTACTTTTTGGGGGGAAATTCTTTTAGTGTCGGTAAAATTTGGGAGCGGGTGTAAAATTCCTAGATTATGCGAAAATTTTCCTTTGGGGCGGTTTTTATTGAAAATTTTAATTTTAATGTAATGTTAAAATTTAAAAAAAATTGTGTGATTTTAAATAAAAAAATTTAAATTTAAAATTTAAGAATGTATTATTGACCCCCTTTCCTATGTCCAAGTAAAGTAAAGGTTATAATTGGATTTATATCTCGGGCCAAAAGGTGGTATGTTCCCTTTTAAAAGCCCTTATTGAAAAGTCTTTGCATAGTTTGGCCCGAAGACAGTTTTAAAAGGTTATTTCATAAAAAATTTTTGGGAGGGGAATAGTGGTTTAAAAGCATTTTGGGGTTCCCTAAATGATATTAATTTAAAAAATTTTTTTAAATTTTTTTTTTTGTCTATAATGTGTAAATAATGTATAATTATTAATCAATATTTATGTTTTTAAAAACCCCCTATATATTGTTTAAATATAATAATGAAATATTTTTTGTTAAATAAGACCGGGGTAAACCATTAAGTGAAGTGAGTTTTGAAACCTTTTTTAAAATTTTTTTTAAAAATATTTTGCATAGGAATTCCCAAAATTACAATTAAAATTTTAATAAACTTTCTTTACAATTTTTTATTTTTTTGTGGGGCCTTTTTCTTCGGGTTTACACACGTTTTGCCCAAAAATTGCAATTTTTTGAAAATTTTTAATATTTATTTACTAAAAAGGTTATCTTTGTTAAAAATTAATAATTCCTTTCCCTAAAAAAATTTGCCCACCATTGTTGACGATAGTTTTTTTTGGTTGTTTTCCTTTTGGGTGAAAAAGGCATGAAAGGGCCCCAAATTAAAAGGGTTTGAGGGGTTTTTTTAAAATTTTGGGGTTTTTAACCCTTTTTTTTAAAAAAATGTAAAAAATTAAACTTCAAAATTTTAAAAACGCTTCCCCAAATTCTAGAAAGAAATATTAATTCATAAATTTTTTAAATGAACTCCCGTCCTTTTTTATTTCTAGGGGCCCTCCAAATTCCCCCAAAACCTTAAAATTGTTGTTTTTAACACTTTTTTTTTTAAATATAAAAAAAGATGGGTTTCCCAAAAATTCCCAAATATTTTTAAAATAGAAAATTTTGGAAAAAAAAGGGCAAATTCTGAAATAATCTAAACTTTTGACAAAAGTAGTTTTAATTCTGTGCAACACCCAAAATATTGGGAAAATTAAACCCAGTTTTATTCAAGGTTTTGAAAACAAAGGGGTTTGGTTTTTTAAACATTTTAATATGAAATAAAAATTTTTAAAAATTTTAATAAATTATATTTAAAAATTTTTAGAAAAAAGAAATTTTTTAAAATGAAAGATTAAAGATCAGCAAAAAAAATTCACCCCGAAATATTTATAAAATTTTTAAAAAATTATTTTACATATGTAAAATTTAAAGGGAATAATAAAAAAATTTCTTTTTGTTGTTTTTTTTTAATTTTTGATAAAGGAGAAAAAGTTTTTTAAATTCCCTGTACATTTTTTAACTTAAAATTTTTTCCCAAACCAAAAACTCTTTTTTTTTTTTTGCCCCAAATTTTGATGTTTGTTTGGGGGACTGGTGAGTTGTTAAAAATGTAGAAAATTTTGGAAAAAACCTGAAAAGAAAATTAGTGTTTTGTAAACTTATCAAAAAGGGAAATCTCTTTTGGTGTTTTAAAACAATGAAAGAATGGCCTTAATAAATTTTGGGATTGGGATGAAAGAGATATAAAATAATTTTTTAATATCATAACATAAATTTTTTTTAAGATCCCATACATATTTGGAAAAAAATGTCATGCCCCAATTTAAAAAACAAATAAAAAACCAATAAAAGGGTTTAAAAGGGAAAAAATTTTTGTGAACAATGAATAAACCCCAAAAAATATTTCAGGGGGTTTTTGTGAAAGGCCCACCCATTCCCCAACTTTTTTTCCCCAAAGTTTTTTGGTTTTTGGGTTAAAACAAAACAAAAATTGTGATCATCAGAAAAATTAAAATATGAAAATGTTTCGATTATTACATTTATTTTCATTTAAAAAAATTTACAAAATTGAAGAATTAAAAAAACTTCAAAAAAACCTCATGGTTAAAAAAAAAAAAAGTAGGGGGGTATGGGGAACTTGACCCATACAATACTTTCTCATACGCAACCCTTTCCCCTTTCTATTTTCAATGGGGGCCCCCCGATGAGGGCCCCCTTTCCCTGGTGCCGGGGTTTGGGCGTTTCCCATTTTTCATACGGGAAAAAATATACCTAGAGCACAGAAAAAGAAAAAACCGATACAACCCTTTACGGGAAAATTTTTGCGGCCCCTAGAGTCAGGTAAGAATTTAAAAATGTCCGTGATAACACGTTCCCAGGGGAATTTTTTAAAAAAAATCTTTTGAAAAATTTTTTCCTCATGAGAAAGAATGAGAGCCAGAGTACAATAGTTAGAAAGGAAAGGGTAAATTAGCCCCCCCTTTCATTGCCATAATTTTAAAATTGGGGGGGTTGGGGCCCAAATTAAAAACCAATGTTTACATTTTAAAACGTCAGAGACACTAGTTTTGGAAATGCATTTAAAGGAATTATTAAATATTTTGTGACCAGAAATCTGCGGCACATTTTTTAGGATTCCCTTCTGTTAGATGGATGCAAAAAAATAGGGAAACAGTGTTCAAATCTGAGGGAGTGTACTGAGAGTTTTTTTTCCAAATATGTTTATAATTCCCTTCAACTAAAATCCAAACCTTTCCCAAACATTAAAAAGTTAAAAGCATGGAACTTTCCCAATTTGGAAAGGTTTCCAAGTTTTTATTTGGTATGGTAACCCCCCTTTTTTAAACAGGGAAAATTGTTTTATATTGAAATTATTTATCCCAAAATCCCCCCTTGGGTTGCTTTATTTGTTTAACGTACTATTTTTCATGGGGACCCAAAGATCCCGGGGACGGGGGGGATGGGTTAGAATCTCGCTCTTTTGAACTTTGGTGGTTTTCCCCTAAATTTTTTTCCCATTCCCCCTACGCAAATGGGGGTTCCCGCCCTTAAATACCAAACCCTTCTAAAATTTCCCTCCCCAAAATTTGTTAGTTTCGAAAGGGTACAAAGAAACAGTATTATTTAATATTAATTTGAAATAAAAATTTTAAAAAATGGGTTTTAAATCAGTTTATAAAAAAATCAAGTTGAAAAATTAAGCTTATCTCCCAAAAACCCCGCGTTAGGATTCCCACAACAAAAACCATAATTTTTTGCCCAATTACAATTCCCCGGGTTTAATGTCTTATCATTTTCCCTTTTTAAATTAAAAAGGCTATAAATGCATATTAAAATTTAGTTTGGCCCATACCGTCATAAACAGATTTTAATAAAAAAAAGTTAAAAAAAAGGATATACAACTAAAAAGAAAAAGGGCGGGTAGTAAATTTTTGGGTATTTTTGTATTAAAAATTGCTTGTGTATCTAAGGGTTTTTTTTGTTTTTTTTTTAAAAATGTGAGAGAGCCCTGGCCGGGCACTGTAAAAAAGGTTCGGGTCCAGAAAAATAAGTCTCTGCTTTTAAACACGGTACCCAAATTACGAAAGGGGGGGCTATAATTCCCAAAATAAAAATTTAAATAGATAGGGGGTTTCCCCCATTTTTCTATACGTGCAAGTGAAATTTTTTTAATCCCCCCCCACCTAGATGGGGTTCTTTAATTTGTTTTTATTAAAAATTTAAAACCCTTTTTTAAAATTTTAAAAATGTTTTATTATTTTACGGGACAAGCGTTAAACCATGCAGGGGGTGTTTTATTTGTTTGCCCCAACCCCCAAAGAACAAGAAGATTTATAAAGAACTAAGGGGTTTATAAAAGGAAATAAGGGTTACACAATTACACCTTCTGAAGGGGGAAAAGAGAAAAAGCTCTACGACTTTTCCCCAGTTGCCCCCCTTTCTTCCCCGATTTTTCCCAAACAAGATGTGTTTGGGGGATATAAAAATTTACCCGGGGTGAATTAAGGGAGATTTTAAAAAAAAATAAAAAAACAAAATTCATATGTTTAAACGAAATAAAAAAAAATTTAAAAATTTGGTGTAGATTTTTGTAACATTTAAAAACCCTTAAATTTAAAAAATTTAAACAAATACATAAAAAAATATGGAAAGAAAAGGGAAAAAAATTTAATTTGAGCAAAAAACCTTATTTTTTTTTCAATTTTCAATAAAACATGAATTTTGAAATATCTTGAATAAAATTCTTTTTCGACAAAAATTTTAAAACCAAAATTAACTTTTGAAATGTAAAATTGTTTTATTATAAAATTCTTTTTTTAAAATAAAATTTCCTTCCCAAAACCGCAAGGGTTCATATTTAAAAATTTTTAAAAATAAAATTAGTTTTTCGGGCGAAAAATTTGGTTTTTTTTGGGAAAAATTTAAAATTGTAATGTGTTGTACAAAAAAGGGGCCCGGGGAAATGAAACTTTTCCCCGGCCAGACGGGGTTAAACCCAGAGAGAGGGTTTCAAAACCGAGGCGGGAAATTTTAAGAGGGGGGTGGGAAATTCCTTTCGTTCCCTTCCATTTGTTGGGGGAGTCGGTTTTGGGGGCAAAATTGCTGAGCCCCAAAAATTCTTTTTAAACTTTGGGTGAGGAAAAGTCTTTAAAAAAATTCATTTTTAATTTGTAAGGGTTTTTGAACGAAATAAAAAAATTTTAAAAAATTTTTTTTATATTAATAAGTGGAATGAAATGGTGAATGTTAAATTTCAACCCCCCCCACAAATCAATTGGTTTAAATGGCCCTCCTAGATCAACTATGGGGCCAGGAAAACCATTGAAAATCAAATTTATTTTTTAAACCCCTTAAACCCCCCAATTATTAATAAGAAAATTAAATAAAATAGAAAATCCGTAGCATTCCAATCTTTAAAGCCCACTAAAAAAATAATAATTTTAAGTATCTTTTGGCTTTTAGGAATCAAAAATTTCCCGTATTTGGATACCCCTCCTATCTTGAGTTTAGTTCTATCAAGCCCAAAGATTAAGAATAAACCCCGGTCTCACCCCTATTTTCCCCCCCTCCTCAAAACCCCCTGCCCCCAAAATCAATTTTTAAACTTTTGAACCCCGAAATCCCAATCGCAAAAAAGGCCGGCTTTTACCGGTTTTTTCGATCCCTTATTATGTTTTCTAAAAAACAACAGAGGAAGTCCTCTTTCGTCCAATGAGAAAAAACTTTTTTGGCTTACCCCAACCAAACAAAAATTCTAAAAAGGGTTTTTTTGGGTTTTTTATAGTTTATACAAACCCTTTTTAAAGGGAAAGACTAAAACAAAATTCTAAGGGCGCTAAAAACCCAAAGGGGGAAACATATTATGGGAAAAATTGCCCTTTTTAGGTATGAGGGAAAAACCTAAAGGGAAAAAAAAGTGAAAAATGTGCAGTTTGTAAAGATAATAATGCGGGGCTTCAGAACGAGCAAATACACAAATTTTCTTAGCAAAAGGGAACTCAAGGTTTATGGATAAATATTTATTTTGTTTTTCTCTGTTCCCCGGTTCCCAAAACCCTTTAGTTTCGGTTGGGGAAAGTGACCCGGGGGGGTTATTGGAACTTCATTAAAAAATTTGAAAACCTGTGGGGTTGGGGGGTTCAATTAAAGGGCCCAAAAACATTTCCTATAGTGAAAAGGGCCTTTAATTTTTTTATACAAAATTTGTTTTGGGAAGTTTGGGGGAAACTTTCTCACATTTGGGGAAAAAGTGCTTAAAATGCCCAACTTATTTTGTTTTTAAAAATTTTTTTTAAATTTAGGAGTTTTTTTTATAAAAAAAATTTTGAACATAATTTAAATCTCTTTAAGAAAAATAAAGTAATTGCAATGTACCTCTTAAATCTTATGAAAAACTAACCAAAAATTCATTTTAATTTCAAGTGATAGGTTGAAACTTGTAAAATTTTTTAAAATTTAAGTTCTTGAAATTTTTTAAAAACTATGTAATTGGGTTTTAATTGTGTTTGAATTTTTAAATTTTTATTTTAATAATGTCAAAAAAACCCAAAAAATTAAAAAAATAAACAGCTCAAATACCTCGTATCAATAGTTTCAAATTAATTTTCCCGCTTTGGGGAAAATTTGTTGGGTAAAAACCAAAAACCTAAAGTCAACCACTCAGCTAAACTAAAAAATTGAAAGCCCTTTGGCAGTAAAAATTCTTTAATGGTTCATTTTTTTATTTTTTTCCCTTTTAAATTATACTTTTTGTTAATCGGTTCCCCCATTTTAAACCCTGATATATAAATATAAGGGGGCATCGCTATTATGTTTTCAATTTGTTACCGTACCCCTGCCCCAATCTCTTTTAAATTAAACAGTTTCCTTTCCTAATTCTTATGTTTAAAGAAATATATAGGGGGGCATTAGGATTCAAATTTTAAACCTATTTTTTTACTGTCCCATACATTGGAATTTTTAAAAAATCCTAAAATTTCCTTTTTAAAATATATTTTTTTAAAATTTCATCATTATTTTTTCCCTTTGGGTTCCCCACGGGACAGTCGTTTTGTTTAAATTTAAAAGATAGCCTAGGAAAGGGATTTTGGTTTGAACAGGAAGCACCCTTTTTAAAAACATTTTGGGGATTAAAAAAATACCCATGTGCAATCTTTAAAAAAATTTAACATATTAAAACACCCATATAAAAATTATTTTTTTAAAGTGATTTTTTAATAAGGGATTTTGATAGGGGGTTTGGGTTTTCAATTTTTTCCCCAAATTTTGAAAATCTCGTATAAGCCCATAGAAATTTTGTCCTTACTCAACATTTTAAAACTTTTGTTTGGAAGTAGGGGTTTGGGGGGGCCCAAGGGGGACGAGTATGGTTTCCCCGGAAAAATTGTTTCCCTTCCCGGCAAAATCTTTGAAACCTGGGCAAAAAATTTTTAAAATGTCAAGTTTTCTGTGTGTGGTAGATATCACGCAATGCTATGAAAAACCAATTTTTTAATTGTATTGCTATAGATTTACCCCTTTTTCCCGTTAAAAAACTTAATATATTTTTTGTTGTAGTGTTTGTTCATCTTACATTCTTTTAAGTTATTGTTATTTTAAAATTCCCAGGGTTTAATTTTTTTTGTTTATTTTTTTTGATAAATTTTATAGCCTTTTTGGGTGCCTGTATTTATTTTAAAAGTACTTTATTTGTCCATTAATTTTTTTTTAAAAAAAAAGGTTTGATAAACCCCTAAGTGGCCCAAAACAATGCTGGCTCTTTGTTTCCTTTCAGTTGCATATGTTTTACAAGCACTCTTCATTCTGCTCACTAGTATTATAAGAGTATTAAATTTAGTTCAATGGGTTTGTTTTCATAAAAATGTTTTAAATTTTTAAAATTTTCTAATAGAAAAGTTATAAGTAGATTTTTTTTGAACAAAAATTAGTTTTCAAAGGGGTGCTAACAGATAAAAAAATTTTCAAATTTTTTGTTATATAGGTTTTTTTCAATAATATTTTAGTGTTGCTTTTAACCGGGGTTAAGAGGGTTTTAAATCTCATTGGTGGCTTAGTGTGGAAATGGGTTTAGAGTTTGGGGCGCGTACCTTTGAGACCCCTCCCCTTCATTCACCCAAACGATGGCAGAAAACCCTTCATTTTATTTAAAAAATTGTGAAATTTAGTTTCTTTCACGGTTGATAATAAATTTTTTTTTTCCGATGGCCAAACAAATTTTATACAACTAAGACAAATTTTTTTTGGCCCAAATGAACAAAAACAACTTTACATAAAAAAAAAATTTAATTTAAATAAAACCACTTTAAAAAGGGACAGGGTTTTAAATGTAAAATTTTAAACCAAAAATTTTTTATGTTAATTTTTTAAATTTTTAAAGCTAATTTAAAATGTTTTGGATAATTAAAAACCCAAAAAAACCAAAAATTAATTTTTATTATGTGGAAAAAGATTGATTTTAGTTTTTTTTTTTATGTCAAATAAATTAATTTTGTTAAACAGATTTTTAAGAAAAAGGGGTGTTTTTATTGGTTAAATTTTTATTAACAAAAAAATTAATTATTAAATCAAAATTTTTGTTATAATTTAAAATTAAAATTTTAACAATGGGAAAATTCAAGTTGGAAAAAAATTAATCATTTGACTTTTTAATAAATACAAATTTTTAACAAAAGAATTTGCAGTTTAAAAATATTTTTGGGGAAAAATTTAAATTAAATAACATTTTATTTCCCTTGTGAGATTGAAAAAAAAAAAAAAATAAATTTGTGTGTATAACATTATGTTTAAAATAAACCCCTTTGATTTGTGAAAACTTTGTTAAAAGATTAATTGCTAAAACATGTTTTTTTTGGTCATTGTTAAAAAAAAGTAGGGAAAAACCAATTCCCAACCCGAGTGAAAAATGGAGGTTTTGAATTGTTTTTTTAAAAAAGCAAATGGATTTTTTAAAAAAACCCGGCTTTTCCTACTTTGTAGTTTAAAAAAATCGGAGCACATTTTAAACTCAAAATTTTATTTTAAAAAAAATATTAAAAAGTTAAAGGAAAATTTGACCTGTACCCCCATTGCTAAAAAGGGGGCAAAAAAGACCCTGAGACTCTTTGGGAAATCAAAGTTTCGAAACAAAAAAAAATGTAAATATTTATTTTGGGATTTTTTTAAGAGGGGAAGAAATTTGGGGACGTTTCCAAAATTTTAATCTATTTTTTAAAAATGTTTGAAAAAATCATAAATCCTTAATAGATTCGTTTTTAAAAAAAATTTGAAATTTAAAGTAAAAAAAAAAAAAAATCTAAAAGTTATATATCAAAAATTTAATTTAAATAAAACGTTTCCATAAAAAAAAACCTAGTCCCAAAAGAAAAAACGGAAAAAATATTATTTTAAAAAAAGTTATTTTCCCTTTTAAAGGTTTTTTTGATTTGGGGGAAAAACCCTTTAATTTCCCCAAGGGGGACGAAAGGAAAAGTTTTGGGGGGGAGGCAGGGAGGTTTTTGAAAGAAGTAAAAACAAAAAGGGAAAGTGGATAGTGTCCCCCGGGCCCCAAATGGTGCTTTTTGGGGTTAAAAGGGATAAGAGAGTAAGAAATAAAATAGTCGAAATAAAAAAAAATTAGCACATTTAAAGTACGTAAAATTAAATTTAGTTTTTTCCTTTAGAAGTCCCAAAAAAAAAACTTCGGGGTTTTACAGAAAAAAGGAAAAATATAAATCAATCAAAATTTTTTGGGCCCCCAAAAGAAAAGGGCGAGGAATAGAATAAAAAAATATTTGGAAAAAAAAGGTAGTCCCACAAAATTTTTTTTTAAATTTTTAACATTAAAATTTAATTTAATTATCTATTTTTTAAAATTAAAAAAAAGTAAAGCTGAAATTTTTATATTTAAATTTTAAAAAATTAAATTTTCGAAGAAAAAAAATTTAAATCCTTCCCAAAAAATGGGATTTTTTAAAACCCAAGCCCCAAATTTTAAAAATTCCCAAAAAATAAAATTTTGGATTTGGGGTAAAAATTTTTTTAAGGGGATATCGAAACAAATATGCCAGCGTTTGCCCGTAGTGTGTATGGGAACACCCAGTGAAAACAATAAATGTTTTTTTAAAAAAATCCCTAAAGAACCATTCTTTTAAGGTTTAAAAAATTTTTTATTTTTTGCAATTTTTTTTTGATAAATCCTATCAAAAAAAAATTTTAAAAAATCCCATATAAATAAAGTTAAAAACTGTATCTTTTTTATTTGTTTTTTTTAAAAATATCTTTCCCCTTTAAGACCTATAAAGGCTGTGTGAATCCTAACTGTATATTCAAATTGTGAAAAAAAACTAAATATAATTTAGTAAAAACGCTAAGTTCATTTTAAAAGTGGTTTTTCCCTTGACTAGTATGGGGTTTAAATCCCGGCCCGGGGGAGCTATGGTATTTTTTTTAAAAAATTTTCCCAAAGTCCTTTCCCTTTAAATTTTGGTTTAAATTTTTAAATAAGGGTTTTTTTTACCCATTCAACTCTATTTTTCTTTATTTAAAAGCATGTTCCCCGGGTTTGGTATTAAAACCCCCCGGAAAAAAAAAGGTAATTTTTATTTAAATTTCAAAAATTAAAGGAAATATTGTAGTGGGTAAAAAAAAAAAAGAGACTTTTTTTTTTTTTTATTAACCCCCTTTTGGGGGGGCGTTTATCCCAAAGCTTTACCTCGCAATTAAAATATAATGTCGGTTAAAGGGGGGTTTAAGGTTCGAAAATTGGTCGGGTAATGGGGGGTGGTTTTCAAAAAGGTTTATACTCTCCTCCCCATAAAAAGGGGGGATATTTAAAAATTTATTTAACCCTTTAAATCCCCAAAAACCCCTTTGTTATTAGTTTAAAAAAGCATAACACCCCAAGGGTCAAAAAAGCTTTTTAAAAAAAAATAAATTTTTAAAACCTAATTTTTTAATTTTTTAAATTTTCATAAACCCTTAAAAAGGGATTTTTGGGGCATTGCAAAAAAGATTTTTTTGTAATGAAAAAAACAAAAGTTTTGGAGGAGATACCCGGGGTCGAGGGCTCCCCAAAAACAAATTAATTTAGATGTATTGTTAAAAAATTTTTCGAAGGGCCCTTTCCCTCAAAACATTAATTGATATGGATGATGATAGCGCTTTTTTCAGAACCACAAAATTTAAACGGGGTCCAAAAGACACATTTTAATATTAAATCTATATAGATGGTTTTTATGTTTTTTTCAGGGCTATTCATTTTAGGCCCGCTTATAAAATAACATGGTTTAAAAAATTAAAAAAGCCCAAACCAAAGTTGAAAACAAAAAATTGGTGGGATTTTTT
This sequence comes from Timema cristinae, assembly GCA_039000515.1. Lineage (NCBI taxonomy): Eukaryota > Metazoa > Arthropoda > Insecta > Phasmatodea > Timematidae > Timema > Timema cristinae. The sequence continues at coordinate 22,631 of JBCFYV010009867.1, read as the reverse complement.
TAAAAAAAAACCCCTTTTTAAAGAATCTCCATTCAAATTTATAAAACCCAAATAAGAATTGAAGGCTTTTAAATATGCTCAATGATATTTTAAAAAAAAAAAAAGGGTTTTTAATAACAATCAAATTTTTTCCAAAAAGGAAAAAAAAGTTTATTTGAAAATTTAATAATTTCAATAAAACGTAAAAAAAAAAATAAGTTTTCTTTGCAAAAAGTGATGTACAAATATGGGTCTTTTTTTTAACGACGGGGTAGTATTAATTTCCCGGGGGAAGGTGGGCCCCAAAAATTTTTTAAATATATTTTCGTTCATAATATTAGTGCTTAAAAATAGCATAATCACGATTTTAAAATTCTTAAACCCGGGTGGATTGGGGGGGCGATAGGGTTGATTCCCCCCCCCCCCCCCCGGAAAAAAAAAATAGAAAATATTGAAAATAAAATCTTCTTTAAATTTTTTAAAGAATGAAAAGCTAAACCCTTTCCCCTTTCCCAAATCCTTTATAATAACATCAAAAAAAAGGGGATTGGTAAATTCCCTTTAATAAGAATTGTCCAAAAATTTTAAAACACAAAATTTTCTGAAAAATTTTGGATTCGGGTGTGTGCCCCGTTTCTTTTGTGGAATAAATTTCATGTGAGGGAAAATTTTTTACAAACGCAGAAATTAGTACATTTTTAACTTCAAAATTTAAAAAACTTAAAATTTTGGGCCCGGGAAAACGAACCCTTTTTTGCTAAATTTTGTAAAGAAAGACGTAAAAATTTTTGCCCCAAAATCCCTTAAAACCCAACAACAAAAAAAGAGTTTTGGGGAAATTTTCTTTTAATAGGAATTTGTAAAATTTAAAAAAAAAATCTTCTCTGAAAGGGTTTTTTTTATTCGGTGAAAGTCCCCCGCCCACTTTTAAATGGAATACATTTATGTGAGGGAAAATTTCTTTTCAGCGCAAAATTTTGTAATTTTTTAAAATTTAAAAAATTTTTAAAAATTTTTAGTTTTGCCCGGAATTTCTGATACATTGTTTTTCTAAATTTAGGGTGTAAATTTTTTTCTCCCCTTTATTTCCCCTAAAAATTTTTAAAAACCTTTCCTTTTTCTGCCCGGAAAAAAACGGTCCCCTATTTGGCCCCAAAATTTTCCCTTTAGGAAGCCTTTGAAAGGGCCGGGGAAATTTAGTCATTGATTTAAAGAAGTTTTTGTTTGCAAAATTCCCCTATAGATTTCTTTAAACCCCGTTTTTTTTCAAAACCCAAAAAATTTTTGGTGTATTTAAAGAGTGAAAGCAATAAATGGGGTTTTGGGGTGGAAAAAATTTTACTAATTTCTTTTTGAGGAGAGAAAAATTTCCTTTTTTTAAAATTGTAGACAAATTTAACAAAACCTTTTTGATGTTGCCCTTGTTTTTCCCTCCCCTGGAGTAGAGGAAAAACCCAGTTTTAAAAAAATTTTGAAATTTTCGCAAAACGGAGCAAAAATGAAATTTTAAGGGTTTTGTTATGTAGAGAACTATATATGGTAGTGAAAAAAAGAAGCAAATTTTTTTTAAAATTTTTTCAAAATTTTTGATGAATAATAAGGAAATCTTTTGACCACTGCGTTAAAATAGATATTAAATTTAAAATTTAAAATTTTCCCACCTTTTAATTTTTAAAAAGGTTTTTAAGATAGGCAAACCCCAAAAAATTAAATTTTCAAAGACCCCCTAATTAAAAGGGTCGAAAGTCATAGTGGTTGAAGACAGTAATTATAAGTATAAATTTTGTGCTTTGTCCCCCAATAAAAATTTTAATCATAATTTTGGGACAACCCAGCTAATTTAAAATGAGAATTGCTAGGAATTTATTTTGGGAAATTTATTTAGTTTTGGTTGGCCGAATAAAAGGGAGGGGGGATGGGTTTTGCCCACTGTTTAATTTTCGGTGAGAAAAGGGGTTTAAATTTTTTCCTTTAAAAATGCCCACTTTCTAGAAGTTGTGTGTAGTTTCTTACCTACTAAAAAAACCCCCTATATAAAATTACACAAAGTAAAGAAAAGTAGGGGGGAAGTTTACTGAAGATGGGGAAAGTGAAAATGTCCCAAAAAGAAAGAAAAAAGAAGCTGCCTGCAAAAGTTAAAAAACCGAACCCCTTTGACCCAGGTTGACTAATAAAGACAAAACTATTGCCCGTGCAAGGGAACCCTGGGTTGGTTAGGGAAAAAATTTAAAGAGAAAAAAAGATTTTAAATTTCATTTAAAAACATAGGCCCCGTGAGGGGTTGAAAGGGGGACACTTTCTCAAAGAAATAGGGGCGGCTGGAAAGAAGTAGGTTTAAAAAATGTCATGCCCCTTTAAATTTGGAACCCCCTTTTTGAAGATTTTTCACCCAATGTGGGAAAAGGTGTTCAAGGGAAAGATTTTGATGAAATTTTTAACTATTGAATGTGCCCGGGAAGATTGAGAAAAATGGTATAATGGTCTTAAAAAAAATGAAAAATTTAAAGGAGAAATTTTTGGGCCCGGTTTTGATGGGAAAAATTTTTATGGGGACCCCGTGGTTTTTAAAAATTGACACCCTTTTTAAGGGAATTTTAATTTAGCAAGGAACAAGCCCCCAGAAAAAAGCGTTTTTAAAAAAAATTTATTTTTGGAACATAAGCCCGGGCAAAAGAGAAATTAACCCCTTTAAAAAAAAACCAATACTAAAAGTGAAAGGAACTTCCCGTGAAGGGAAGTTAATGCCCCTTTTTTTTATGGAAAAAAAGTGGGAAAAAGGCGGAAGATTTTTAAGGGGAAAAAGCTATTGGGTCCATGGGAAAAAAATGGCCCGTTTTATCTAGATTGGGCTCCTTCCCGAGCTTGTAGATTTCCAAAAGAGGGGATCCAGCCCATTAAAATCCCCCTTAATAAAAAAAGGCTATTGAAAATCCCCCCCGGTGACAAATTTAAAGGGAAGGGTTTAAAAATTCCCTTCAAAACCTTTAAATGAGGGGAAAGCTTTTTTATTAGGCTTTCCCCCCGCAAATATAGAGCTAAAAATCCCTTACCCTAATTTGGCTTGTTTTTTTAATTTTTTTTGATTATGTCAAAAAAAAAATAAAAAACTCTAAATTAAAGAAAAGTTTTTTAAATTAAATTGTCGATGTGTTTGTGAAAAATTTCCTAAGGTCAAAATTTTTTTATTTATTGTGATTGTGATCTTTTTTACGGTTTTATTTTTAAAGGGGGTTAAAAAAATTGCTAAATTTGCTTTAAAAAATTATCTAAAAAAAATTTTTTTACTATTAAATTTAAAAAATCAAAACCTTTCTAATGGGCAAAAGGGGTTTAAAAGTTTTTTTTGGAGCGTAAATTGAAAATTTCGAAAAACTTTTTTTCCCAACTGTTTTAAAATTTTTTATAATAACCATTGTATGAAGAGAAAAATGTTTTAATAAAATTTTTAAAGGAAAGTGTTCAATTTAATTTTTAAAAAAATTATGGTGGGAAAAATAGAACACCCAAAAAAAAAAAAAATTTCCAGTAATTTTTTAATTTTAATTTCATTGGGAAAGAAGATCATCAATGGTTTTTTTTATTTAAACTACCATTGAAAAAATAATTAAAAAGTTTTGCTGAAATATTATAAAAAAAATCAAAACTTTCTCAATTTCCCCTTTTGGTTTTTAAAATTCCGTGAGAAGGTAATTTTTAAAAAAACAGGGGCTTTTAACTTTTTAGCCCATTGAAATGTGTTTTTTTTGGGGTTTCACCCCAAAGTAAAAAATATGAAAAGTAGAACAGATGGGAAAAATGGATCTGATTGGCTGAAACGTTTTTTGGTTATCAGTAACCCAAACCCGTCTTTTTATTCTCAAAAATAAAGGGAAAATAAACTCTTGTTTAAAAATTTGGAATATGTTGGAAAAATTGGAAAAAAAATTAAAATTAAAAATTACCAAAATAAAAAAATGGGTTTCCCTTTTTTTTTTTATTATTTAAAAAAAAACGGTTTGGAAAGACGGTGCAGAATTTTTTTTCCCTTCCAAAATTTAAAATGGACTGTTTCTAAAAAATGTAATAGTTTGGGAAAAAAAAAAAATAGAAAATTCCCCCTATTTTTAACAAAAACTCCCCCCAAGGGGCAAAAAAAGGGAAAAAATAAAAATTTAGTTTTAATTTTTATATGGAATAGAATTAGGCACTTTCCCCAAAATTTTTAAAAGGGGGAAATCTTTGTCCCAAACCCCGGCCCCCCAAAAATTTAAAATTCTTTAAAAGATCTAAATTTTGTTTTAATAAATTTTTGAATTAAAATTCAAACCCAGGGTTTTTTAAAATTTTTCAAAAAAATATTTTGGGATTTTAACTACCCCCAAAAAAAAAATAACATTAATAAATTTTTTTACCAGGGTAAGTTTTCCAAAAATTTTCCAAAAATTGGGAAATTTTCGTTAGAAAATAAATTAAAAACCCCTTTCCCCCGGAAATGGAAATTTGGCCAAAATTTGGTTTGTTAAATTAAAAAACAATTCCCGGTTTAAAAACCCAAAAAAATTAAAAAAAACCCCTTTTTGGGTTTCAAAAATTTAAAAATAAAATTAAAATATTTTGGTTTTAATTTTCAAAAAATTAGGGTTTTTCCTTTTAAATTTAATTATATTTTTCTCTTTTGAAAAAAAATTATTTCAAAAAAAATTTATTTTTTTTAAGTGAAATTATCCTAAAACTATTGCAAATAAATATTAAACCTATGCCCCAAAAACCCAAATAAATTTTTGACTTTTTCCAATTAGAATAAAAATTGGTATCCGAGAATTCCCGGGTTAAACTGTCAGGGGCCCTTTTTTGGCATTCCTTTTCCCCCTTTTTTGAGTTTTGCCAAAAAAAAAAGTGCCCCTTTAAATTGGGAAAAATTACTTTTTTCAATTTCGACCCATATTTTAATTTTAAATTTAAAAATTTAGGAACCCAAAAAATTCAAATTTAAATTAATTTTATTTTTTAATAATGTTTTTTAACCCACAAATTCTTTGTAATTTGTCGCAATTTTTTCAATTACCGGAATTTTTTAAAAATTCCCGTTTTTTTTTCCGACTGTCCCCGAAGGGGACAGGGGGTTTTTTGGGGGGGGTTCCTTTTTAAATTTTTGGGTTCATGAGGGCAGGCACCCGCCCAAAAACAGCTGTAAAAAAATCTTTCTTCGTTGGGAGAAGGAAAGCATATAATTTTATTCCAAATTTAAAAAAAACTTAAAAAATTCCCAAATCTTATGATTTTTTCCCCTCTTAATAAAAAAAAAAAATAGGAAAAAAAAAAAAAAAAAAAAAAATTTGGGGGAAAATCGAATAGCTTCCCCAAAAGGGAAAAACTATATTTAAATTTTTTTTTATAAAAAACTTTGGGTCATGGTGGGGGAATCGACGGGTAAGGGGGGCCTTTCCCCTGGGAAAAATTTTGCCCCCCCTGAAAAAAAATTTTCTCTTCCCCTTATACATTTTAAAAAAACCCCTTTGACAGTAGAATTTTTAAACTAAAAGATTGCCCTTAAAAAGAACCCAAAAGGAAATTTTTTTGCATTTAAATTTTTTAAAAAAATTTAAATTGGGGAAGACCAAACCCCATAAAATTCTAGAAAAATTTAAATGGAAAAAATATCAGTTTTGAAGGGCTTTAATAGTTTTAGGGGCATATAAATAAAAATAAAAAAAAAAATCGAGGAAAAGGGCCCCCAAAAGGGAAATTTAAATGGGTTTTATTTTGAAAAATTTTTTTTTTCTTTTAAATTTATAATGGTTTTGAAAGCCCATAATATTTAAAAAAAGGCCCCGTGGAAGTCCTTTTAAACATCTGCTAAGGGATCTACTTAATTTTTTTTTAATTTTTAAAAATATTGTTAGTTGGATCTTTTACCCAAAAATAATAAAGGGTTTTATGAGTAAATACGCATTTGCAAGTACAATTAGCTTTGGAAGCGTTTTAAAACCCTTTGGACATATTGTAGTAATTTCAAAAGCCAAATTTTTTTTAAATCACATTAAAAAAAAAAAACGTGTTTTAAAGTAAAAATGAGTAGGTTTTGGCAGAAGTTGCCAAAAAAAAAATTTTCCTCTGAGTTTTATTCATCACGTGGGTGGAGTAAGTTGAGAAAAAGGAAAGTTGAAACCCGAAATTTAAAATTACGATACATTAAATTTACAAATAAATAATAAATTTTTTTTAGTATAGAAAACTGAAAATGATTACGATCCAAAAAATTCCCATAAAATCTTGCCCAAAAAAAACCCCAAAAATTGCTTTTGGGATGCATGGGCTAAACTTTAAGGCATCGTCTTGAAAAAAAAGGACTGCCCAGAGCAGAATTGGGTTTCTTTTTGGCTGGTTGTTTTGGGGTGGAAATTTTATAAACACTTTTTTTTACCTTTCCCCCTTTACGCAAATGTGAGTCCCTTTCTAAAATTGAACCAAATTTATCCCCCAACTATTACAATTTAATCACAAACTTACCCCTAAAGGTAGAAGGTGTGAGATAAAAAAATAAATAAAACCAAAAAACCCCAAAAAATGTATGAAAAAAAATAAAGAAACAACACAACAATAAAAGCTAATGAGATCCCTTTGTTTTTAAGAAAAAATACATCTTTTTTAAATTCCGTTTTTTCAGTTGAAATTCAATGGTGCTCAGAAAACTGACCCATCGTAAAGTTGTTTTTTTTGGGGATTCAGCATCTTTTACTAATTTAAACTTACTATAATGGAGTAAGGGTGAGAAGGGTTTAAAGTGAAGGGGGAAAACAATTGAATGAAAAAATGGAAAAATTTTATTTTTTTAAATTACGAACAGTATTTTTTTTTTTTTAAATTTTTTTTTGAAAATTTTAAAGAAAAAAATGAAATTTTTAAAACTAAATAATTTAGGCAAAAAAATCACCCCTTCTTCACCCAAAAATAACAAACCCAAAGATATATTTCCCAAACCTGGTGGATTAAACCCCTGATCCTTGTTTTGTAGGCACAAAAAAGGGGTTATAACCCGGATGTTCTAAAGGTACAATTTCCCCAAAAAAATTTTACTGAAATTCAAATCTTTTTAATTGTTAAAATGAATAAGATGTAATAAAACTTGAAGGTTTTCCGATTTTAAAAAAAAAGTTATCCTTTTTAATAAATTACTTGTATTTGGGTATATTTTTGTGGTTGTGTCCCCCAAAAAAATATATTTTAAAAAAATTTAAATTTTACCTTTTAAACCCGGGGAAATTTTAAAAAGGGTTTTTTTTTTTGAATGGGAAAATTAAACCCTTTTTACATGTATTTTAAATTAGTTTTTTGGCCCAAAAAGGGAGGGCATTGCCCCCAGTCTATAGTAAAAGTTTTCAAAAGTTTTCCTACCAATTCAACTGTTAAAATATCGAGGGTCAGCGGGTCTGAAATCGTGGATATGCTTTCCATTCAAAAAGCCAAAGTGTCAAAGGGAAAAGGGGCCCTTTTAACCCAAAAATATATATTTATTAAAAGAAATAAAATTTTTAAAGATTTTTTTTAATTTTAAAATAATTAACCCCTTTTTAACTAAAATTATTTAAAAAAAATCAAAAGTCGACTGTTTCAGTTTTCTAAAAGTGTTTTTTAAAAGGTTTTACAATTTTAATTTTTTTTTTCTTGTGTAAAACATGTCAATTTCAATTAACAAACTTTTTTTCTATTACTAAAAGGCCCCTAAAATTAAAATTTGGGTTTTTCCCAACGATTGAACAAACTTGTGACCCTTTTAAATAGTGGTGAACGTTAAAGGGGGATAGGGGCCTAAAGTAGATTCTAAACTTTCACAAATAAAAAACCCCAAAAATTTTTTTTTTAGGTTTAAACCTTTTCCCAGATGGTTTGTTAAAGGTACAAAAAATTTTTATTTTTAATTTTTGAAAATGATTTAAATTGTTTTGAAAATACAAAAAGGAACTTTTTGGGTGGTAGAAAAAGGAAGTTGGGGGGATTTGGGGTTTAAAAAAAGGGGACCCGTCCCGGCCCGTAAGAAACGAAAGAGCAAAAGAAGGGTTTCAAAAACGTTTTACTATTTTTCTTTTTTTACCTGCGTCCCCCCCAAGGGAAAAAAAACATTTCTGTGTGTCATGAGTGTTGTTTTTCAAGAGAAAAACTCCCCGAAAAACAGAAGGGATGTGTAATTAAACTTGGGGAGGGCAGCAGTGAAAAGGGAAAAAAAAGAAAATTTAAAAAGGATTGATTTCGTTGCTCTTTCGGGTTTTTTAAAGGGGTGGAATGGTGTCTTTTTTTAACCCAAAGGTCTGGCCCCGTTTGGGTTTTTTTTAAACCCAAGTAAAGTTGCCCTTTTGTGCTAAAAAACCCAAAAAATTTTTTTCCGAAAAAAAAAATATATTTTATTCCCTTTACTAAACCGTAAAAAGAAAAAAACCAAGAAAAAAATGAAATTTGGGGTTTTTTTTTGGGTGAAAGTGTTTGAATTTCATTAGGCCCCCATGCCCCCTTCCCATGAAACAAATTTTAAAGCAAAGTTTTGTTTCAATTTGTTTCGGGAAAACCAAAAAATTTTTTGGCCCTTTGGGTAAAAGTTTAAAAAAGCTGTTTAAAATCTGAAATTGACATGTTTTAAAACCCCCAAGTAAAAAAAAAAAAAAAATTTTAAAATCTCTTTAAAAAACTTTTTTCAAAAAAAAGAAACAGTGATATGAATTTTTTTTTTAAAAATTTTGAGTTAAACGGGTTTAAAGATGTTTGATTACAAAACATCGTTAAAATTTTTATATTAAAAATATATTAGTTTTGAAGCACCCCTTTCCCTTTTTCATGTTTTGGAATTTTGAAGTGGTTTGAAAATATGTAGGGTTCAGAAACCGGGTGAATTTGATGATTTTAGACAGTTTTAATTGGTTTGGGAACGTTGAAAACTGTTCCCCTGACTAGGGCAGTGAAACCCCAATCGCCCAAAAATAATTTTTGACATTACAAATTTTTTTAATTTTAAATTTATTAATGCAAAACAATTTTAGTTTTAGGGTTTAAAAAATAGACAAAGTTAAATAAAATTTTTAAATTTTAATTTTTTAAGTGCACAAGCCCCAAAACTTTTTCCCCTAACTTTGTAAATTTTTTTATTTAAAGGTAACTTTTTTTTTTTTAAAACTTGAAAAGTTTTTCCATCTTCATTGGTAAACAAAATTTTAAAATTTTAAAATTTTAGTCAAATTTAAATTTTGGGAAGTGTAAAACTTTTTAAAAAGGGCCCCAAGGTAAAAGCGTGTGGCCCAATGATTAGGGCAGGGGTTTAACCCGGATGAATTTAAAATATTATTGGGGGTTTTTTTATCGGTGGGAAAAAACTGGGTTAAATTTTTTGCTCTAGAATTGTTTAGTTTGAAAAAAATCCCGTGTGTTCATAAAAATTTCCCAAAAAATTTCAAATAAAAAATACTGTTTTAGTAATTATTTTTTAAATTTTTCCTATTTTATTCAATTGCTTGTGCACCTTCACTTTTAAAAACCCCTTTTAACCCCTTTCCCCCTTTTTTAAGTTTAAATAAAGGGAAAAATGGGTATCGCAAAAAAAAAACTTACGAAGGCCCCGCTTTATAAGACCCTTTAATTACATACCCGAAACATCAGGGAAAGTAAATGATGAAAGGTTTTTTTTGAAAAAGCAAAGGTGACTCTTTTAGTATTAGTGTTTGTTGTGTTTTTATTTTAATTTAAACTACATTCTGTTTGGGTTGTTTGTTTTTTTTTTTTTTTCTCCACCCTACCCCTTTGGGGGGAAAAAAAAAGCAGGTAAATTAAAAATTTCAAAATGTTGGGGTAAGAATGGTTCAATTTAGAGGAAGTGGGGCCCCCATTTGGTGAAGGGAGAGTGAAAAAAATGTTTAAGAAAAACCAACCCCTACAACCAACCAAAAAAGAACCCCTTTGGTCTGCGGCGTCCCGTTTATTTAAGAGCGATGCCTTAAGTTTAAAACCATGCGGATACCCAAACGGTTTTTTGGTTGTTTTGGGGAAGATTGTTATGAAAGTTTGATCGTAAACTTTATGTTTTTTTCTATCCCCTTATTTATTTGATAAAATTTAATGATGAAAATTTATTTTGTTGTAAAAATTTCTTTTTTAACCCAAACAAAACCCAAGGAAATTTGGTCTCAGTGGTTGGTTTTTTTTCCGATTTTGTTTAAGCCAAATATTTTCCCTTTTAAAAAAAAAGGGGTTTTTTTTAAAAATAAGGTTAAAAAAAGTTTTTTTGAAAGAATAAACAAAAATGTTAAGGGGTAAAACTTTTCCAAGAGTTTGGGTTTTTTATTGTTTAAATGCGTATTTACTCATGGAAATATATGTATTTTTTAAGAGTTCCCAATTAACAAAAATTTTTGTATCAATTAAGAAAATTTTAAGGGAAATGTCTAGCCGGTGTTTTTAAAATGATCTTTCCCCTGGCCCAAATTTTTTAAAATTAAAGGTTTCAAACCATTTGTTTGTATTTTTAGCAAGGGAAAAATTCTTAAAATTAAAACCCTTTTAAAATTTTTTGAGTGGCCCCTTCCTTTTAATTTTATTTTTTTAAAATGATAAAAGCTATTTAGATCTTCTACACGTTTTTTTCTTACAGTTTCATTATTCTTTGAAGTTATAGGGTTTTTGGGGCATCTCCCGTTAATTTTTGAAAATTTAATGACATGAAACATTTGGGGGGTTTATTTAAGGGAAATTTTTTTTTTTTTAAAATTCAATATGTCGAAAAGTTTGAAAAGTTTTTTGGAAGAAAACTTTTTCCCTTTGGGGGTAATTTTTTTTTTCCCCTGGGGAGTTTTTTTGGGGCCCCTCCCGTCGGTTCCACCCCCGCCCCAAAAATTTTTTAAAGAAAAAAAATTTAAATTTTGCATTTCTTTTTGGAAGTATTATAGTAGTCCATTCTGGATTTTTTTTTTTTATTCTTTTTATTTTATAAGGTGATCAAAAAATAAGGGCCTGGAAGTTATTTGAGGGTATTTTTAAATTGTTTAAAAAGTTAATGATCCTTTTCCCACGAAGCAATGATTTTTTAAAATTGGTTGGGGTTTTTTTGCGTTTGGTTTCGTGCCCGCCTTTATTGAACACAATATTTTAAGGAACAAAAAGGGGGGTCCCGTGCCCCTTTTGTGGGGCAGCTATGGGAAAAAAATGGAAGTTTTTTAAAAGTCTCGGTAAATTTTAAAATTGCGAAAAAAATAGCTAAGAAATTTTTTAGTTGGAAAAAACCAAAAGGACAGAAATGAATTTTAAATTTTAAGGGAATTTTAAAATTTTTTTGGGTTCCCCAAATTAAAAGTAATCTTGAATATGTCGAACTTTAAAAAAAAATTGTTTGGAAGGGTTTAAAGGGGCATTTTTTTGTGGTCCCCAAGAAAGGGGGAAAGAAGCCAATAAAAGGCCCCCGATTAAATTTTCCCGGGAAATTTGGATACCAAGTTTTATTTAATTGGCCCCAAAGTTTAATTAAAGTGAAAATTTTAAATTTGGCCCAGGATTTTAAAAAAGTTTGGGATTGTTTTAGATAAAATTACTTACAAAAATAAAATTTTTTTGAAAATAATTTTTTTTAGAAATAAAATATAAATAAATAAAAGTTTAAAATCCCAATTGGGTTTTTAAAATTATTAAAAATAAAGTTTTTTCATTTTAAATTTTTTGTGAAGACCCCAAAAGTTTTGTTTTAAAGTTTTTTGATTTACGTATTGTTTAAAATTACAAAAAAAAAGGCAATTTTCCATTTTTCCTATGAAAATGCTTTAAGGGTTCTTTTTAAAAAAGCGTTTTAAATTTCCCAATTTTTTTATTTCTGTAATTTTGAGATCGAAAAAAATTTTGAACTGATTTTTTTGTACTGTTAAAAATAAAAAATATTTTATTCGAAACATATTCAAAAAAAAACCAAATTTTTTTGGGGAAAAAAGCAAATTAAAAAAAACCCTAAAAATTGGGGAAAATTTTTAAAAAAGAAAAATTATTGTTTTTGCTCTTTGTTGACAAAGATTTCCCCCTTTTTTTTATATTTTGCAAAGTGTTCCCCAAAAATAATGCCTGGAGTAAGGAATTAAATAGTGCAGTGTATATTATTTCCTTTTTGACCTTTTTGGGGGAGTGTTTCGTAAAAATAAGGGGGAAACTTTTTAATTTTGTTTTCAATAATTTCATGTTTTTTATAAATCAGCCCTTTTAATTGAGGATGGAGGGGAAAGGGCGTTCGGTTTCACCCTCCCCCAAAGTTTATTTTTAATAAGTAATTTAAAAAGTTGATTGGGACATTGGTGTGTTTTTTAAAGGGTTTTTTTATTCTTCCCAAAATTTATAATTTTTTAAAAATAAAATTTCTTTGAGAAAATTTTTTAAAGCTGGTTGTGTACTTAGGATTCAAACGTCAGCCCAAACAATGCCCCTTTTTTCAACTGTTTTCTCCTTTTTTGTTATTTTTTCCTTGGGTGAATCTACTAAAACACTTTATCAATCGTGGGAAAAAGTTAAAAAGTCACCCGGGAAAATTTTTTAAAAAACCATCAGACCCGGTTTTAAAGTTAATAAATAAAATAAAGGGTTTTGATTAGTTTTGAGTTATGTTTTATAATTTTAAAATTTAATAACTATATATTTTTATAAAATCAAGTTTAGAGGGAAGAAAATACCCTTGATGGGTTCATACTTTTTACCCAAATGAATAGGTATATTAAAAAAAATTTTGGGGAAATTACTTTTTACTTTTGGTTTATTCTAAACATTCCCCTTTAAATTTTTTAAAAAATGAAAATTTAACCCCCTTCGCTTAATATTTTTCAAATATTTCTCTTATACTATATTTAAATAAAATTTAAATTTTTAAAAAAAATAGTTGGGTAAAAAATTTTTCGAAATGTCAATTAGACCAAAAATTAAATTTAAACCGCATTTTGGGCCCCTTTGAAAAATTTTGTTTTTTTTTTAGTATTTATTTTAAATTTGTTAAAAAAAAATTTTTTTTATATAAAATTTTATGGGGGAAGGGAAAAAGCAAATTTTTTTTGACACACCCCATATAGAATTAAAAAACGATCACAAACAATAGAATAAAGGGAATTTTTTGTTTAGGTAACTTTTAAAAAACACAGTCGACAAATTTTAAATTTAATAATATTCAAATTTTAGAGATTTAATATTTTTTTTTTTGCCAAAAATCCGAAAAAGGGTTTAAAAAAAAAGTTTAAAAATTTAGGTAAGAGGGGTTTTTGCTTATATTTGGTTTGGAAACCCAAAAACTACGTTTTTTCCCCACTTTAAAGGGTTTTTTAAAAGGGAAATTTTTTAAGGGCCAAACCCTTAAAATTTTTTCCCGTTTTGTTTATCTTCAATAGTTTGTTATGTAAAGGGGGGATTTCTAATCGGCATGGATGTTTTGGTCTTGGCTTTTTAAACCTGGAGGAGACAATCTAGGGTGTTTATCTAATTTTTGGTCAGTTTTTTTCCCTTTTGGTAGCCCAAAAAACCATGTTTTGAAAATCTTTTCGACATTTTACCCCCAAATTTTTCCATAAAACAAAGAGAAAGTAAATTTCCCCGGGCACGTAAAATTGGCCTTTTAATTTATAGTAGTGTGTTTTTTTTTAAAGCACGTAATTTTATTTTTTTCCTTTCTTATTTCCCCAAAAAAAAAAAAAAAATCCTTTTTTTAAAAAGTTTCCCTTTTGTTTATGTTCCCTTTTGAGGGGTTTGGGCATTCCTTCAATAATGGTGTAGACCAAATTTGAATCGGGAGTTTTCTCCCCCAAAAAGTTTGGGCCCGGTAAAAAAGACCCCCAAGGCTCAACTTTAATATTTTTTTTTATTTTTTAAGAGCCCAAAAATTTCCCTTATTTCTCATCTTACCCTCAGCAAATTTATCTGTGTCAAAAAACTCATAGAGCATTTCCTTAACAGCCTTTTTTACAAAATGTGTGAAAGGGCCCTTTGAAAAAAGGGGCCAAAGTTAGGGCAAGGGGAGCTTTGGGGGTACTTTTTTCCATCGACCACTATTTTTTGGAGAAGGGGTCCCCCCTTTTTAAGTCCCCACGTTGCTCTGTGTGTTGGTAAAGTAGCAAAAAAAAATTAATTTTTTTTTTTTCAAAAATTTTCCGGGAAAAAATTTGGGTTTTGGCACAAGGCCCCTAGTTTTTTCTTATTAGTACCCAGGGAAAGGGGTTTTTTTTCTTTACTTTTGCAAAGGAATTCTTTTTCTTTCAATTTGACGAGGTTTCACATTCCCTCTTCTTAGTAAAATTCCCCGGGTTTCTTGGTACATTATTTTTGTATTTTTTATAGAGGGTTTTTGTAAATTTTAAGAAATACGCCGAGATCTGAAGAGTAGGGCTTTAAGGCCCAAAAAAAACCCCTTTTTTTTACCCATTTAATTAAAACAGTGGGGGCCCCCAACCCCTGGCCCCCCATGCAATTTTTTGGGCCCAAACCAAATAATGAAATTTTGCAAAAAATTCCCCGCATATTTTTCATATTAAAAGATGGTTGTCCCGGAAAATGATTAAAAAATTTATTAAGGGGCGAAAAAATTTTAAAATTTTTTACTTAGTAAGCTACTGATACTTCAACCCGAAATAGAATCGAGTCCTTTTTTTTTGGGGTCTTTGTTAAATAATTTTTTGGTGCCCTATTTTAAAAACCCTTTTGGGTTAAAATTTCGTTAAGGGTTTGGGGAAGGGGAAAAAGTCTTGGGTTGAATAACTATTTTAACGCAGTGTCAAAGATATGCACATATTTTTGCATCGAAAATTTTTAAAATTTCAGGGAAAAATTGGATCTATTTTTTTCATAGCCAAAATATGAGTTCTTTTGACATAAAATCCCGTTCAAAATGAATTTTTTGCTCCCTGTGGACGTAAGAATTTTTAAAAAATTTTTCAAAACCGTATTTCTGTAACCTTTGGAAGGGCAGACCCGGTTTGATGTGCAAGGCATCAAAAAACTATTTCTTTAAATTTGCTACAATGATTTTGGGGAAAAAAAATGGGGGAGTGTCCCCCTCACAAAACATCTGTGATAATTTGCCACGCCCAAACATTATTGCATATCAGCATTTTAGGCTTTCCCCGTAAATTTGGTTGTAAAAAATTTGGTTTTAAAGGGAAAGATCGGACATTAGTGCAAAAAAGGAAATTTTTAAAACAGGGATTAAAACACCCAATTTTAAAGGTCCCTTTATGAAATCGAGAAAAAAATATGGTGGGCCGGGGTTTTCTGCACCGAGACAAGGTTTTTCTAATTTGGATCCCTTTAGAGGAAATCAAGAGTTTAAAAAAAATTACCTTTAGATTTAGAAACAATGTTCAGTATTTTAAGGGAAAATAAGATTATTAAAAATTTGAAGTTAAAAAGACTAATTTCTGCGTGAAAAAAAATGGTTCCCTCACATGAAATTTTTTTCCCGTAGGGAAATTGGGTGGGCAATCAGCCCCAAACCAGGAAACTTTCAGAGAAGATTTGTGATTTTAAAATTTTGACAAAACCCATTCAAGATATTTCCCAAACCCCTTTTTTTTGATGTTTGGTTATGAAGGAGTTTTTGGGGAAGGGGAAAAAATTAAACATTCTTTTCAAAATTTTAAATAAGTTTAATTTTTTTCAAATTTTTTATTTTTTTTTTCCCGGGGGGGGGGGGGAAAACCCTCGCCCCCCCGGGAAACCCCCATGTTTAAGATATGTTGTGATCGTGATGGTGCTAAATTTAAACCCACATATTATGTAGTTTTAGTTTTTATTTGGGCCAACCCTTTCCCCCCGGAAAAAATTTCAAACCCCGTGTTAAAACAAAGAGAAAATGTAATCCTTTGTGCCAAAGGGGAAAACTTTTTTTTTTTATTCCCAAAGGGTTTTTTGCAATTATTCGATATAAAATTAAAAATTTTTTCCTTTTTTAAAAAGATTGATTGTTTTCAAAAATTTTTTAAAAAAATTTGTATTGGGCTTTTTAAAATTGTCTTTATTTTTATAATTATTTCAATGGTTTGTTCTGGTTTAAAAAGGGGTTTTATAAAAATTTCACCCAAATTTTTTTTTGGTCCCAAAATTTTAAAAAATTTTAAATTTTTTACCGTGTTAGGGTTTTTTAAAAACATGCCTTAATATGGATAGTTTTTAAAATAAAAAAAGTCTAAAAAGAAAAAATTTTCCTTTAAAATTTTTAAAAAAGAAACCCAAACCCCGGGAAACGACCCCGGGGTTCCCGCTTAGGGACCCAAATGCCTTACCCCTGAGTATCCCGGTTGCCCCTGCCCTGGCATTTTCCCCTATATTTTAAGGGAAATCTAAAGATTTGGGGTGCGAAGTGTCAGCTTATTTTAAAAATGTTTATTCCAAGATACAGCCATAGCAAGCAGACCCGGAATCGGGGAGTTGGGTATGCAGCCAATTTAAATTATATAAAATAAAATTTTACGGGGTTTCTATATTAATGAATCGTAGCCCAAGCTATACTATGATTTTGGGGAGGATAAACCCCTTAGATATCAAAATCCCGAGAAAACCCGGGGTTTGTCCGTGGAAGAGCAGTGGGTTTTTTAAACCCCAAAGGGGGGTCGATTTCCGGTCCCCGGGGTCATTTTTTCCAAATTTTAGGATAGATAAATTTAAAAGGTGTTTTCCCCAACCCAAAAAGATAGATGGGTAGCTTTTTGGGTATTGATTCATTAAATGAATATTTAAAATGTGTCTTTTGGGGGCCCCCTACCCTTTTTTGGTTCCCCTAAATGCATACCCTTTCCCCCTAAAAGGAATTTTTTTGATGGAACCCGGGATAAAATCATACACAAAACCTTCAAAGATGTGAGTTTGACTCTTTAAAACAGTTATTCTGCCCCCAAAAATTTTGTTTTTATTAAAAATTTAAAAACAGTTTTCCAATTTTCCCAAAAACTCTTAAAAAAAATGAAAAATTAAAAATTTAAAAATACGGTAAAAAATATTTATTTTAAACACCGCGTTTTTCTACCCGTTGGGGGTTTTTTGCTTATGTACTAATTAAGCTAAGGGGTTTTTTGGGGTTTTGGAAGGTTTTATCAATATAAAAAATTTCCCCATTTAGTGGAGGTGAGTAGTAAACCATTTGGGAAAAAAAACCCCCAGTAAAAACCCCGGCCCCAGATTCAATTAAATCCCCCTCATTTGACTTTTTGTTATTGCGAATTTGCGCATTGATCACCCCGGCCCCAAAGTGGGTTTTAAAAAAATAAAAAGTTTCCCTTTTTTTATTTTTTTTAGGCAATACAAATTAATTTCCCCAACGTCCCAAAAATTTTTTAATTAATAAAAATTAACCCTTTTTTTTTTTTCTCGGGGGCTTAATACCCATCCGGGGGAAAATCTTTTAATAAAGCAAAAATTAGTTGGAATGGGGGAAAATTAAAATTAGTTTAAAAAATTTCCCCAAAATTTTTAAAGGAAAAATGTTTTGGAAAACATTTAAGATAACATTTTTAAAAAAAAAACCATAGCTAAAAACCCCGGCCCGGGGTTTTTAACCCCAAGACTAAAGTAAAAGGGGGGAACCCCTTAAAAGAACTTAGCGTGTCGTTTTTTACAGTTTAGCTTTTTTTTTACAAATTTGTTTTTTTTCCCATACCGTTTTTGGAAATTAGACAGGGGGTTTTGAAATTTTTGGAAGAAAGTTTTTTTAGAAAAAAAATAAAGAAAGATTTCGTATTTATATCTTTTTTTTATATGGAAATTTTTTTTTTTGAAAATTTATAGTATTTTTTAAAATGTCAAAGGGAAAGGTTCTTTTTGAATGTTTTTTTAAAAACATTTAATTTTTTTCACTTTGGGGTTCCCCTAAAAAACTCAGGCAAAAAACCGGGCCCTATTTTTTTCGATATCACCCTTTTTAAAAACTCAAAAACCCAAATTTATTTAGTGGAATACTTCAAAGGGATCCCTTTCAAAAAACCCCCCTTTTTAGGGGGGTATTTGATATTTTTTAGTGTAAATTATCAATTTTTTAGATTTAAAATATAAAATTCAATTTAATATTTTTTTGAAAATAGATTTAAAATTAAAAAGGAAATTTCATGTTTTCTTAAAATTTAAAAAAAAATTTTAGACTTTCCTTTGTTTCCCCAAAATTTTTTTTTAATTTTATTCCCCCCGTCTTTTATTACGTGGGGCGATAAAAGTAGATGTGATTTATAATGCCTCTTCTTCTGTCAAAACCGAAGTATTCATTTTGACTTCTCCAAAACAAAGTCAATACTACTGTGAAAAAAATGTGCTTAAAGAGTTTTTTTTTTTGAAATTCTTTATCGGCCCTTTTGCCCAAAAACCCGGCGTGGGTTAGGGCGGACCTATCCCCATTTCTTTTGTGTTTAATTCCCTTTAAACCCAACCCCCCCTGCCCCCCCCCCCAAAAACCCTTTCCTCTTCCCCCCTTCGGGTTTTTGGGTTTTTTTTCCCGATATCAGAAACCCCCGTTAAAAAAAAAATCGTTTTAAAAAAAATATTTATTCCCTTTTTTTTTGTTGTGACTATGGATTTTTTTTTATGGGAAAAGTCTTGTTAGATAAATTTTTTATATATAAGTTTAGGGTTTTTTTTATTTAAATTTTTGGTCAAGATTTATTTTAAAGAATTTAATTTAAAGGGTTTATGAGCTTTTTCCCAAAAAATAAATGAAAAATATTAAAAAATAGGGATTCCCAAAATTTTTAAGCTCTTAAAAAAGCAAAATAAAATTATACAATTTTTTTTTGTTTCGTAAAATGATTTCCCCAAGAGTCTGCCCGGGTTTTTTTGCCCCAAATTTTGGGGGCAAAGGGGGTACAGGTCCAAAATTTATTTAAGTACTTGCACTTTTATAGTTTACCTACCTAGCTTTAGAACTTTGCTACCAATACCTTTGACTGTCAAGACTTATGTTTTTTTTGGGAGTGTGAATCGTTGTATTCGAAAACATAGCGAAAGTATGTCTCGCACATAAAAATTTATTATTATTAATTTTTTTGGGCGTGAACCATGATGGGTAGTTGTCCATTGTTTTTGGATTGACCAAAAGTTTGTTTTTTAAACAGATATTTCCTTGTGTTTGGATTGGGTTTGGTGGAACTTAGCCCAGTATGTAATTATAAAAACTGATAGGTGGAAATTATACCATTACTATGACATTGAATTGGTTAAAATAGTTAGTAGTTCTGTGGTTTGAAGTAAGATAGAGGAATTTAATTAAAGTTGTGGTTGGTTTAGGTTGTCTGTACTTGGTGAAGTATTTAAAATACTCTTTCCTATATCCTTGGTTGTGAAGGGCTATTATTTTAAATTTGTTGATGGATTTTAGTAAAACTGTTGACCCAATGTACTTTTTTCAATATACGGGGGAGTGTAGTTCCGGTTTTACGGACGGTCACACATGATTGGGTAAGTAAATATAAGTCGAAATACTCTTTGCAAAAAATCTGTTATTCACATACCATTTGAGAAAAAACAACTTTTAAAATTTAAAAAAGGGTGATGTAGAACACTCTGAAATTTCATACTCACAGCAATTAAGCGTGTACATAAATGAGAGGTTTTGTATTGTTTAAGCAGCAATGAACTACAGTATGTGAATACCGGGAAATAGTAAGTTCTAAAGGGGAAAATCTGACAGCCAAGCCGGACCTTTGGCGTTGTCGAGAAACAGGTCATCTGGGACAGATCCAGAGTGGGAAAGGAAGGGGGCGTGCAACGAACGGACAGCAGGTGTTGAAGATGTCATACTAACTGTTTCCAAAAGCACCATTGTGCAGCTCCAGTGACATAGATCAACGATGCACATGTCATGTGTTGGATGATGATGCCTATTCACTCAAGCAACGCAGCCTCTGCTCTGCTCCTGGCTGATCTGCCTCACCCGGGGGCAGATTTACCAGTGGCTACACCAGCATTTAAAGTATTCAAACTTCATTTTAGTACATTCTGTGGACTGATGAAGTTGCTTCACGTGAGAGGGAATATGTAACAACCGAAAACAATCACCTCTAGACAAGTGCTAACCCGCACGCCACTGGGCGTTTCGTGGTAATAACATCTATTCAGCATAAACGTAGGGCTGGCAATGTTAGAGCTACGACTGTGGGCTCTTATCTGCTATCAGATCGTTTTTATTCCAACAGATACCGTCATGCTTAGACGAAGTGATAACTGGACTACTGAAGGACGTACCATTGCTTGTGTGGTAGAAGATGTGGTATTAGTGTGCCCCCTGACATATGGGGTAAAAGTGTGGCTATACTTAATGAAACCATGTCATCCAACCAATGCATCGGGCGTAGGGGTCCAGTAGAAGGGCCCGCCAAGGTCACCGGCCCTTACCCCACTCGATTTTTTTGGGGTTTACTTCAAAGTATTGTTGTACCACATGAAGAACCCCCAAAATAACGCGAGACATTGCAGCACCGATTCCATGCAGCTGTTACGACAGTTGACCCAACATGCTTCGCACGTACATACAGTATCCATACGTTTTAGAAGCAATGCATAGCTATACGAGGATCAACCTTCGAACACCTACTATGGACTAACATATCTGCTAGGTCCCAACAAAGGGAATGGTGGTATTGCTGATTTCCAGCATGCACTATTATGACACAATTGACGAAGCAAGTGAAGAGGTTTTTTGAAATTAAGATAATCACATTTTAAATATCTTATTTCAATATGGAGTTTATGTAACTGTCGAACTTCCGCTCAAGGATAGTAGTAGACGACGCTGGGTTCTAACTTTATGTTTTAATGATGAAAATTTTGCACAAGGATAATGCAAAAATATATTTGACACAATTGTAAAAAAAAAATCTGCTTACAGAACATTTCTGAAAGAGGGAACAATTTAGAATAATTGGCCCCATCCAACTAAAAGGTAACAAGTGACAAGATATCTAGAAATTCTTTAAATCGACTGCCTCACCCGGGAAAGTTAATTGTGATCTCCCCCAAAAATACCAAACGAGAAAGTTGGTGTGTTAAATGCCAGGGAAAAGTGGTAGAAAACTAAAATAATTGCCAGTGTGCGGTGTGCACTTATGTTTGGATCCAAATTTTACATTTATATGATAGTTATGTTAATAATGCCCGCCAGAAGAAGAAATGTTGACTGTTCTGATGTAATTTAAAACAAAAAAATTCAATAAATATTTGACATTATTTATCTTAAACTTGTATAAATAATAATCGTATTTAAAATTAACAATTATTAATTAAATAATTAATGTTTCAAAAAATATAAGTTCATTTGAATAAAATTTGTTTTGATTATTTCCTCGTAATTTATGTGCAAATAAACTGATGTTTAGAATTTGTGGGGTAAAATCAGCTATTATTTCATCCAAAATTTCATGATATATAGAATAATAATTTTATAATAAATAAAAATAAAATTTACGCCTAAGTTTATTTTAATAGTCAATCTTTGTAAAACTACAGCAAATTTCAAAGGTAAAAATGAAGAATTCTAAAGTACCAGCATAAATAGCCCGTGCTTTGTGCGGGTTTCTAATTTTTGGTGGCTTATGAGTTAGTGATTTTTTTTTATATATATAAAAGTGTGATATTTAGTAGAATTATGTGACAGCTTTTATGGTTCTTAGCGTTACCGAGAGACCCACGAGGTCTCGTCCTTCAGGTCCTTTTGAATTTGGGCAGCACCACTAACGGCAAAAATTCTGAAACCTATGCCAATTTAGTGCTGAATTTGTGCAACAAGAAAAATCCCATCCTCATAATTTGTGCCGCCATAGTTTTTGTGAAAACACCAAAAAAACAGTGGGTGGTGCTGGAAGCACCCCTAATGGCACAATTCTGAACCTATGCCAATATTTAGTGCTGAATTTTGTGTCACAGAAACCTATCTCCATAATTTGTACCACAATAGTTTCCGTAAAAACACTAAAACGTTAATGTTAACACCAGTTTGTAAATGTCCCGATTTAACTTCAAGCCCGACCCTGTTTTCCCAATGTACACCTGTGACGTCATAGTGATATTCCAACTGGAGTCCACAAGAAATTCAAGATAGCAACAAACTCGGGCAAATATATGAGTATTAAATTTTACTACATTGATGTAAAATCTAAAAAACTATCCCAAATTGAATATAGTTGTTAAAATAATTGATTAGATAATTTTTTTTTTTTAGTATTAAATGTTGATATTTTTTCAAAGTTTTAAGCAATCATAAAAAAATATTGTTATTTATTAGTTGTAAAGCTAATAACAGTATTCACTTATAGCTAGATGAAGACAAATATGAGTTAGCGAATCCCCATATTTATAGTGTGCAATTAAGAATTATTCTACCTTATTATACTATAACGTATTTCTAATGTATTTCCTTATCATCGAGCAAAATTGGGGCCACAAGAATATCCTAGTCTCAAAATTTGTGTCACCATAGTTTTTATAAAAAAGAAACACCAGTAACACCGTTCATAAGTAAGGTCATTTAGAAAAAATGCCACCATTATTGTTGAATATGTGTGTAAATAGGGATGGGGAGATGTGATGTATCATAATATGTACAAAACCAAACCCCGCCATGATTCTAGCCCTTTTCCCCACAGTCAGCGGTAATCAGTCCAAAGCTGATTCAGATAGCCCCTTTTCTTTATATAAGTTTTAGCTTTTCCCGATGT
>JBCFYV010009866.1:0-58320 GCA_039000515.1 Timema cristinae | reverse complement strand
ACCTTTACTCCTCAACAAGGTAATGTTTTTTCGTTAATACTCGTGAGTCAAATTGACGCATGGTTGCCACTGCATGTAAAATCTATGTGAGTCAGTTTGTTCATGGTTCCCGATAAGAATCGAAAAATGTGAGTCTTTTCGTTCATGGTTACGATAATAGCATAAGTTTTTGTAGCGAATTTTAATTCTTCCTAGACCTGCCATGCCTCTTTTCTATCCTCTCTCCAATCTGGTTTTTCTAAAGTATTATTGTAATTGCAATGTATAAAGGACGATTTTTTTTTTTTTTTTTAGAATTCAAGATGGATACAAAAGAATTATGACAGATGAAGAAATCAATGATATTCTTTTTACATTGGAATCCGATGATGAAGGAGCTGAAGATATTCTCGAAAATGTTACCGATGAGGATTCTGATTCGGATTATGAACCAGTTGCAGAAGATCTTGTGGATGATGATGAGATAATTGACAATATATATCGAGGGGAACGCTTCAAGATGAGAAGAGCGAAAAACGAGAACCGGCCAAGAAGTCTAAAATAGGAGGCTCACGCTCAAAACCGACGTCATCTACTTCTAAGGAAATCCCTGCCTCTGGATCGGTGACGGAAGATCGGGATCAGTCACTTTAGTTGGAAAAAAATGGCTGTTTGGTCGACACAACCAATCAATTCCTCAAAAGGGCAAACTAGGTCAAAAATATTATTCATGTTGCGCCGGACCCACTAAACAATGCTCTGCTCGTTGAATCACCAATCGAATGTTTCAAAATTTTTTCACAGATAATATTTAGTAGTTTGGGGGGGACTTGGCCACTCGAGATAGTATTGTGATTTTTACCGTTATTGCCCCTCCTTCTGCCCCCCCCTTTCACCGCCTGATGACTCATACCTGGTGCAGTCTGGCGTGTTGAAAGACAAGTCAGGAAAGTCAAGAAAAGTCGATACACGACCTTGAATGTTTGTGCAACCCTCGCTTGCAATGGGTTTTACCGATGAGTCATCGTTCTGTCGCAACCCTGATGATTCATACCTGGCCCCAGTCTGGCGTGTTGACAAGACAAGTCGAGACAAGTCGAGACACCATGAATGATGTCGCAACCCTCGCTTGCAATGGGTTTTACCGATGACGTCATCGCTCTGTCGCAACCCTGATGACTCATCCCTGGCGCCAGTTGGCGGTGTTGACAAACAACCCGAGACAAGTGAGACACGACCTTGAATGATGTCGCAACCCTCGCTTGCAATGGGTTTTACCGTGGACGTCATCGCTCTGTCGCAACCCTGATGACTCATACCTGGCGCCAGTCTGGCGTGTTGACAAGACAAGTCAAGGAAAGTCGAGACAAGTCGAGACACGCCCTTGAATGTGGCGCAACTCTCATTGCAATGGTTTTACCGATGACGTAAATCGCTCTTTCGCAAACCTGATGACTCATACCTGGCACGGTTTCGCAGGTCGACAAGACAAGTAGAGAAGGAATAGCGGTAGCATTAAAACGTCTTTAATACACACTTTGGGGCTCTCTCTTTCCAGGTGTGAAACGTCACGTGATTTAAAATTTTCTCAGTAAGGGGCCGCTATACCTCACAAAGTCTAATTTAAAATTGTCTGTTTGGTATCACGGCGACATGTAGGGATTTATAAGATTAGCTGTTTGACAAATCTGGACTCATATCTGGTTACACTACGTGTAAGGATAAATAGGGTTTGCGTGAATAAAACACAGATTTTAAAATATATATATTTTTAAACATTAAATACATCATACATAATATTTATCCATACACTTTTACAGGAATGACGCACATATTCGTTCATACGTTTTTTACAGGGGTCGTTAGATGCGTTAGTAAAATAGTTTTTAGTTCACAATCCAGCATGTAATAGTCCAACCGATGATTTGGACGGGGTAGTAGGTAGCACTAAAAAGATCCAGGTTTTTGATGTGCGTTTCCCACCGTAGGCTGTTCTAGGGAAATGACATCCACCGATTCTGTTAGCGGGGTCGCATACATCCACGACGAGTGTGTCGATCAATTGTTGCAATAGCGTGCGAGGGTGTCGACCCAATGTCACGTCGGTCGACGGCGACATCGATGAGGTCCACACCTCACAAAGACGCGCCCAGCTAGGTACTAGATAGGCGACCCTTTTGAGTCCGGCGTCTTGTTTTCTCATTGATGACAACCATACGGTCACCGCACATGCGTCTCAGAGAGATTTCATGATTAGTCAGACTAATCTTCTGAGGAGGTTGTGTGTTGCTGAAAAATTTTTATATGACAGATTTGAAACTGCCCAGTACTTCCCATTCTGTACGGTTAAACGGCGCGTTCCCACCGCATTTTTCTAGCTGAACATAGGGCGTAAAGTTGTTCTTGACACTCATGCCTACAATGACCGCTTGGCATCGACTCAATCAGCGGGAACAATGTGTTAAAAATACTGGTGACGGCGAGTGGTTTCAGAGGCTTTGTTTGCTACCGCAAACGTCTTGACCTTCCATGATGTTCGGTGGTAATGGCAGGCACACCGCGGGAGGGCCCCCTTTTATAGGCGCACGCCGCTGGACACGGCTCTTGAAGGGGACATGCCCCTACAGTCTTGAAAAAAAATTGTAATATCTCAACACCTTAGCGTCGTTTGCTGTATGATTGTTGGGTGAGAATAGGTTTTGGAAAGTTTTCAGCGGAATGTTCTGGGCGCGATAGAAAAGGAACATGAGGCAGTAATGGCCGCAAAATATGATCCCGAGTTTTGAAGTTTTAGCTTGCTAAGGGACGTGCAAAAAAGTGTTTTGCGTAAAAATTGCCAGATGTGACTTTTTAACGCGGTGGAAACCATAACTGTCAAAGTATTCTCCAACGCCGTTCTTTCGAAAAAGATGGCGAAACCAATGCGTCCCGGGCCTGGTGTGTGGATCGGTTGTTGATGACTAGAGCGGCAGGTCGAGCTATTCTTGGGGGTAGTTGATCAGCAGGGAAAACACCCGACCGTACAGAACGGAACACGGGTTTGTTTTCAGCGCACGTCTTATGGTGTGCGTGTCCTTCTTAAATTTCATCCAATCTCGAAGTCCCCAGACAATAGAGGCAGAGCAGAATTCCATACAGAACTATGTGCCATACACATGGTGCGACCCAATTTAAGTGTTTTTCAGTGACGAACAACCTCTGTGTACAGATCTACGATGGGTTTTGAACGTGTATTTGAATAAAACTTTTTCTTTTCTGACCCTTTGGACGTAGACGGTTTCTGCACGCGTTTGTGGCACGGGAGATGAGGGATTCGAGCGACTGTAATCCAATCACCTCTATCCCAGGTGATACCATTCAGATTGTTGACTAAAAAAGACGGCTTTCTTTCGGGCATCGGTGGAAAGTTCTTCGATAGCATATGGAGGTTTCAACACCAATGTTGAAGTAATGTCCCAAAATATAGATAAAACACTCAGTTCTTGACGATAAAACTCTTTGTTGTCGTCGATGAAGCTCTGGAAATCTACAATGACGTCCATAGTTTAAATGAGGGGTTAAGGGGCGGGAAAACCGATTATATAATTTCCCAAAATTTGGGTCACGACGTTTCTATCCTTGTCAATGGTGATGATGTTGGCAAAACTCGCCGTCCGATACAGTTAATGGTTTGGGGTTGAGAGCCCGGGTTGAAGCTCACTTCGATGCTCAGAGAACCGTTGTCGGTCAAATTACCAATGCGATGTCATGTGAGCGAACAGATTAGGTGTGAGATCGAAAGCCATTAGATGATATCTCTGGGGGAAGGCTTCTCGTGTGATGTCACAAACCCTCGTTCATGAAATGGATACCCGTTCCAAAAAACAGCGTGTGGTTAGGACAGGACATAGTGTCCGTTTGAAAAATCGGGCTGTAACGGTTTGACGGTACTTGTTCCCCATCACGTACAACGAGAAATGGTTCATACCGTAGGTTTGAAAGTTGAAGGGTTCTTGATGGCGTCTCCGTTGAACGCCGCGTTTGACACAAATCCCACGATGAACCGTTTGGGTAACTGTCCGGGGGAATACGTTGTTCAGCGATTTCCTTGCACGCCGTAGGAATAGTGAGTGTTTTTACTTCCCCACGGGTGATGGGATACTTTGCGGGACTGACGTTCAATGCTTTGGCGTGTACCAAACCAGTATAAAAAGGTGTGCTTTGACACGTCGCACTAGAAGACCAGCTTCGGCGATGTGAACCTTAAAGTGAGGGAGTTCAGGGACCCCCATAAGACTAAACCGTCACGGGAACGGACAACTTGACTCGGAGTTCGGTGCCCTTCAAAAGGTATTTCTCTTGGTTAAAACACGTCACCGTGTAGATCCCCAAAAAAGATCCACCGTTTACTTTTTGTGGTGAGACTGCGATGGGCCTCAAACCCCTTGTTGTTGGCGTTAGCTTCCTCAAAGGTTCCAGGACTGTCTGCGAACCACAGACCACAAGTCAAATGCGTTTCTTTTGGCTTCACTGTTGAAAAATTGAGCAGTGTCTAAATGTACGCTCTATGGGCATACGTGTTTTTTCTGGGCGGTGATAATATTTTTTGGGTTTTTAAAAACACGTCCCCTGCGTAAAATAGCGAATGCAACCAGTTGTTAACGGGTGCAATCTGATCCACCTTGTGAAAGCGCCCCCGTCGGGTTTCATGATGGCAACCCTGAGACAGAGCATAGTCTGTGAAAGATCTATATAGAACCCCCCTTGTCCTGTAACAGTAAAATTCGATGGGTGAATCATCCTTGAGGGGAAGAGACAGGTTTGTACTGGAGCCATTGCCCCACTTTCAATTTGGGTTTGAGTGGGTGTTTAGGGAAAAAAGTGATCGAGTTCACTGCTGGCACACTCGTAGGACGGGGGGTGTAGAAAGGACATTTTAACTGAAAATATCTTTAGCTTCTTTCTTGATCTTTTTACGTCGGGTGACGACCTTAGAATGGCGTCGTTGCTTTTACCACGCCCTTTATAGCCGGAGCCGGTCATTAGCGTGCTGATCTTCTGTTCAGTCTTGCGTTTAGGTTTGTTCCAGCCTCACCGACACGTTGCGTAGGGCCTCTTTGAAAGGACCCCGTTGGTTGGCAACGTCGGAGGCACGTTGATACCCGTATGAATCGCCTGTTTTTCGATGGCTTTAGCGCGGCTTCTCAGCAACGGTACGACACTTTTGTAAAGGCCGCTGAAAAAAATTCCCTATCCCCATGCCCTCGCTGATAGGGAACACCGTGGTAGATCGAAGATATTCCGGTTCCAGCCTGGTTGACGTAGTATCTTTTGTAGGACATTCATGTTGAGCAGCACCCGAAATGAAGTTTCCGCACATTTTTACAAACTCGAATGGTACATGTTCCCCGTGTCGGTTCTTATATTGATTTCCAAGCTTTCAATTTCCCTTCTAATGACCGGCATGTAGTGCACGGGTCGTAGCTGTATTATGTATGCCATGAGATAGTTTACGTTGTTGATACCAACGATACGTAACAGCGGTGCCACAATGTCACCCACGGGCTGCGGTTCGACGATATCTTTGTAGATGTACATTTGCGAGGGCAGGCCTAGTAGAATGTTGGCGGCTTTACGGAGACTTTGGTACTTTGATCAGATTAGTCTGAGGATCGAACCTAGCTATGACTTAGTGGGTTGTTTGACTCAGCAGCTGTATATCTGGTGTAGAGATAACTTCCACTTTTTTGTTGAGGCTTTTGTCCTTGAATACAATTCGAATTCTCTTAAAATGTATCTATGGTGTTTAGAGCTTTGACCCAATTCCGGATAGTGCTGTAGTTTCCCACCCAGGGATATGATCCTTGAATATTTGTTTACCCCGTTAGCGTCCACCTGTTGTCCATACAATATTTTGACCTTCGGTTACGGTGGTGAAGAACAAGGATATTGAAATTCCAGCCAGAGCGACTTCCCACCTGCCCTCGAGTGTAAGACGGTAAGGAAGTTGCGTGGCGAAATTCGTGAGCGTATTTTTCGGGAAAATCCCATAGAGCTGCCCGCTCGGCAAAGTGTTTGTATAATGGTCCTTCATGGTTTAGTGCGCTGACGTAGCTGGAGGAATCCAGGAGTTAAAACTTGGTGGGTAACTTTCACTGCACGTACACCTTTTTTCTGGCGCTTTTCCCCTTGACACGTAGTATTTTATAAAACTTTAAAAGTTTCAGGGAGACGTACGCGCTGCAATTAAGGCTCGTAAAACGTCCCCTCCACTTCTTCGCCGTCAAGATCGGTGAGTCTGTAGACGACACGTTGTCGTAACACGACACTGCTGACTTTGAAAATCTCTTCGCTCCAATTGGCTTTCGTAGCCCTTTTCAAACAGCATTTGGGATTTGCTAATACGCACCGTGTCACCGACTTTTATTTTAGGCTTCGGGTTTGGACGCCTTTTACCGTACGATTATCTCTGATTTGGGAAGCACATTAGTTTCTGAAACGTCGGAGTGGTGCCATTTTGATACTGGAATGTTTGGCCCCGTTGAAAGCGTCGACTAGATCTTGGAGGACTTTCCCCCCCACCGATACGTGTTATTTTTGGTAAAGTAGGCCACATGCGCCCTTTCAGAGTTCTATTGAACCGTTCAAACGATGCTTGCCTTCACCCTGGATATGTGTGGTGTAGTAATGCACGCCTTCTTGCTTGAGAAATTTCCCGGGACTAGACGTGCCGTGAACTCTGTCCCTTGTCCGTTGGTACTTAGAGGTTTACGGCCGCTTTGCTTAAAAAATGTCCCGAAAGGCGTTTTCTCAAGACGCTCCCCGTCTTGGATGGAAGCGTCCTCGCCCATGCCATCTTGCAAAAACACGTCGATGACGGTGAGCAAGTACACTGCACCGTCGTTGTATTTTCTGAGACTTCGCATGTCTTTTTAGATCGGCTTCCCAGAGATCGTAAATGTTTGACACCACTTACTTGTTGCGTAGAATTTTTTTTAGCACAGGATTGTGTAGGGTATAATCGTCCTGTGCACGAAGCCATTCTGTACTTTTTCGGGATCTTTCTTGGACGCCTTTATGAGCGACGCCCCCCCTTTGCAAACCCCGCAGGATGAGAAGGGTCGTAGTAGATGTCGGCTAACCGGACATTAAGCTCTGAACGGCGCCACTTGTTTTCATCCACCTCTTCAGTTTATTTCTTCTTTAGGGCGTTGCGATGGTGTAAGTGGTTTGTGGTAGGGCGTTGGATCTCTAAGGGTGCCAAACGTTTCGGGTTTACAATAAGTTCTTTCGGAACTTTTATTTTTGAAGCGTTGTGAGAAACTCTCGCCCCCCTGACGGTTCACTGTGTCTTCTTGCTTGACCAGATAATTAACTAAATCCACAATATTGGATCCACGGAGAGGCGTATCTTGATTACTACATCTCCGTTTGAGCCCTAAGAGATGCCGCCTGGGGAAACTTAATATGTTCTATTTAAAGTTCAGCTTTTTTACGTCCCTGTGTGGTACAGTATTAAGTACAGCCGGGATGGGAAGTACAGACACTTCAGGGTGGTGGTGGTGGTGGTGGTGGTGGCGGTTTAAGTTGGTCGAGGGTGTTGATAAAGTGTAGATAGCGCTTATAGCACTTGTTGGTTAAAAGTCCATTTAGACGTGTCGTCAAGTTTGAAGCGAGGATTTTTTTCCTTTTCCTGTCCAACTCGGAGACTATTAGATTTTATTGCCGAAGCTGTTTGTTGGTGGTGTTGCTCGTAACGGTGTTAATGTTTCAGGGGACACCAATATCATCTTTTTCGTGTGTTCCATTATTTACTTTTTTGAATAAGGAACGAGGACCCCACTGATTAGAGGCTAAAAAGGCAAGAACGCCCCCTTCTGAACGAGTGCGTTCTTCTTTTCCAGCACTCTCTCCTTGACAGCTTGCGAACACTGCTTGTGAGCACGTAACTTTTCTTCTGCCATTTTTCGTGGTACCTGCCCTTTTAAAGGTGTAGGCACACTCGCAAACAGGCAACCATTTTTCTTGTCGGCCGTTTTCATCAAGCGACCTTGTGTGGGTTCTTTGCGATACATAGCACGTAGCAGAGGGCCCTGCTTCAACACTTGGACTCATGGTATGAAATTTTTTGTAAGCGGGAAGTCGTGTTTTTTACTGCTGGTAGGTAAAACACGTACCGGCATGGTGCGGTTCTATATCTGAAACCATTTGGTGTACCTTGTTTGAAATCTAGCAATAAATAGCCTAAGGCGTACTTTGTAGCATCAGGAAGCCTCTTGTAAGACACGGGGTTTTTCAGGCAGGCTTCTCATGTGTTGGAAAATTCTGACTTTATCCCTGGGATTTTTAAAACACAATATAATTGCGTTTAAGGAAAGTCCCTTTTGGGCCCCTTTTCTGATGGAATATATTTTGTGTAAGGTACATGACGCTAATATTTGATGGTGGATCCTTTGGTGAAAAAATCGACGACCACTTCGTTGGCTTCACGCATCAGGAACGTCCCGGATAATCAGCTGTGGAGAGTCGTTACAATTGTCATCCATTTTCCCGGGAAAACCCCTTACAGAAAAAGAACGCGGGTACTTGTCCCGTCTTGTTCGAATCCGGTTGCCATAAAGCATAATACCATGTGATTTTAAACAAATTTAACGTAAACACATTGTGTCCAAGTGAGGATAAAATCTGCTACAAAATGCGACTTTTTCCCCAGCTGGAAGGGCCGCTTTTGATGGCTGAAAATGGATGTTTCAACTTGTCCATAATGTTTGAGCTGAGCTTATAGGCTATATGAGTTGTTTTTTATAAGATAGGAGGGAGGTGGGGTGTAGACGTTAAACACAAATATAACAATTTTTTACAATATTTATTTACAAGCAAAAAAAGTATACACACCATGTAAAGTATACTGTGAATATTTACAATATATATTTATTTTCATTACATAATGGGTTTTTTTTTCAATATTTATTTACACACAGTGAAAAGTATACTGTGAATATTTACAAAATATGAGGGGAATAGTGTCCTCGGTACTAAATAAGTTAAATATATATACAAACAATTTATTATATATATTTGAATAGATTAAAATTAAAATATATACAATCATTTTATTATATTTGACTAGAAAGGAAATAAATATATATACAATCTGTTTATTAGATTTTAAATAATATATATACAAACAGTTGACTAGAATTAATATATATACAAAAAATAAAATTTACTAGAAAAAAAATCAGGTAGGCGGAAAAACTGTACTGGCAAATTAAAAAAATATAAAAAGTAACCCCGGGGGGCATATAAAAATATTAAAAAAATATTATTGGTTTCATGCAGAAAAAAATATGAAAAAAATTTCAATCTTTGGAAAATGGTATGTCAGTTGAACTGTCTAGAGTGAAAGAAATAAAGAGTTATTCAGCACGTCTTTAAAAGATCACCTTTTATTTGTGGCGAGGGTGTTTACAAGGACTCTGATACCCAAACGGCAAAAGTATTAAAATCATCGGTTATCCGACGTTTTGTGTACACGGGCGGTAGCTTTAGTGTGCGAAAAGGGATACAGTCGCAAGACATTTCTTACAATTTTGTGTGGTATCTGTATGTTCTTTCCGCAGCCTGTTCTGTGACCATAGCTTTCAAAACTTTTAAAAAATTAAAAATCGTTTTCCTGTTGCCATAGTTTATTGTGATCCCGCGAACCTTTCACACCGTTTTTGTTTTGGAGGTCGCCCCAACCAAACTCGATACGCGTAATTCTTGGGACTGCCACATACAAAGGCGCTAATGTAGCTTCCCGGACGTAATCCTGAAGTTCATCAGGGGAGGGGCACCTTAAAAGTTCGGTCGGTGGACTCCAATCACCGGGGTGTTCGGTAAATAGAACGCTTTCTGTATCATGATACAAAACGCGGTCCCCCAATTGTTCAAGGATGCTGTATAAGTGCAACCTAGCCATAGCAGTCGTGTAGCACGCCACCGCCACACTCGTGTTAGGGTTAGGGCGCAACGCGTCACGAGCATCCTTGTAATTGAGGAACATAACCTCATTATTTAGATCATGACGCTGTCCACGGTGATGTACGGATCCGTCAGGTACTTGTGGATTCCTGATAGTCGTTGACAAAGGTCTACGTGTGGTAAAACGGGGCTTGCCGAAACTTTCCCCATAGTGATTTAAAAAAAGTTTAGCCAGAGTGGGGGAGACCAGGCTTTTTACAAAAAATAGCCCAAATCGAGTTTTACCCCATCCCTTTATTCATTTTTTTGAATGTTTAAACTAACTTTTCCTCCTGTGAGGTACAAACCACTCTGGCCATCCGCTGTCTTCTTGTTTAATTTTCAAAAAAGTATCAATGTACCCATGACACAGGCGCCAGAACTCGTCTGACGGTCGTAACAGATACATTGTACTCCCACACTTTGTGTACTGCTTCAACGGTTGTAGCCTTTCTCAACGGCTTTCCGGATCTCGTCAATCACCCAGAAGCCTGTCAACCAGCGATCTTTTTTGTCGTTGTGCTGACACGCGCCTTGGTTTTTTTCCCCCCCGATTTCCTGCACAAGATGAACATTAGTTTTTCGTTATCCGTGTAGGCAATACGGGCAGGAATAAATCTCGCGGAGGCGTCACTGTAACTTTGGCTATATCTTCTTTCTTTCTCTATAGACGGACAATTTGATTCCAAGTGAATTTAAGGTGGCCGACTGGGTACTTTTTGTACTTGCAAACGCATGGTTACAACGAAAAACACATCCAAGTACTTGATCTTCTGACCACAAGAAAGCTCTGCTTCATGGAAGAGCTTGATACAATTTGTTACGCCCGCCAAAGAATGCATCCCTAAGGCTGAGAGGCTCCTTGGTATACACCTCGTGCCGGAGTACAAATTGCTGCAAGTCCTTGTCTGGCGTTTCATCGCATTAAACATACACTCCCACATCTCTACGACCGTGTAGCCGGCATTCTTAAAATTTTCAAAACAAGCCATGGTCGCTTCTTTTCGCGTCCATGGTCTCGTGGGGGATATTTTTGACGGGGTGGTCCTATCAGGGTAACAGAGAGGGCACCCGTGCCAAGAACTGGAGACAGTGGTGGTATCTCCAGCTTTAACAACGCCGTCTACACGCCGCTCTAAACTATTCCCCACGGCTGTTACCCGCATGAATAATAGAGACACCACGCTGATGGGCCTCCCAGCAGAGCAATTGTACAGCGATGTGCGATGTTGGTCTGCGCACCGATAGCCACCGTTAGGGATAATACCCATTTGTATTCCTCCTTAAGATGAGTTCGGCGGTAAACCAAAAATGGCCCCTCCAGCTATGTACACGCCCCTCTGAAAGGGTCCAACTTTGCTTTCTCCATGAGCATTTCTAAACTTCAGGCAGGCCTTCCGTAGGAAACTCTACATCTTTCACACAATTTCAGTTCCAACTCGCGTTTAAAATCAAAGATATAATTTTCTTTCACCAACGCGTCATACCACTTCTCAAAATGCTCCTTTCCCTCAAACTGACATCTCGCCGATGCCGTAGTCCTCCTTTGGCGGCAAGGGACCCCTATACCCCGCGTTTTCTTTTTATTGAAAAAATGGGGAAATGTCCCTGGCCAAAGACTCGTCAAGCCGAAAATTTTGGGCAATTTGGACAACGACATTGGGGGAAAAAAGTTCAGCGAGTCAATTAAAGTGGAGCGGCCGGAACGCATGGACATGATTTTCCCACCGTTCATTATAAGTTCGGGAATCCATTTTTTAACCCCCTTCATTACTTTAAAATAAAATTCCATCATAGGATTTCGCGTTATGGCCGAGGAGGGTGATATAATTAAATTTTTAAGCTTTAATTTGTGCTATAAATTTAAAAAAATTTGGGCCATCGTGGTATCACCCTTGAATATGCGATCCTATCGCCCCGCATTCGGTGCAATCATATTCTTTTTCATCTATATGTACGCAGGCTTACAACACGACTGCACGGGCACAGAGGTTAGGTTCGTGCAAGTACGTGCCGGCCGCACCTTGAAGACGCGTTTCTTGTCTGCATTCAAAATCATAGAATACAAAAAATGAAATTGCTCTTTTCCAGTGACGGCTTGGATGGGCCCGCTTCATATAACAGAAAATGACCAAAAGTACGATATGAATCGCATACTCTACAAAAAGTCTCATAACACCTAGTGAAAATTTTGGGTTTTTCCAAACTGAAAAATTGCCCGCATACCTCGGGAAACCTTTTTGACATACAGACCCAGCTGTGACCTCTGCAAAAACCGGGCGTTTATGGTTACAAAACATGTCTGGTTGGTGGACCAAGCCCGCAGTCTTTACATACCACAGTTTGGCCTCCGTTACAACCAGCTTTAGCGTAAACACTTTTTGCACGCGGATGCACATTTGTGTTTGTTTAGTGTTGAACGGCACACGGCACTCCGGCAAAGTACGAGCACTTAAATGCGGCTGTAAGGATGTTATGACATTTTAAAATTGTTTTTCTTATCGTCGTGAAAATACAAATCAAGGCGCCCCTTAAAGGAAAGTTCGGAGGGAGTAGGCCCCTCATGAAGGACTGTCTCCCGACGTTCCTGAACACTGTTTATTTTTTATTCGGAAAGGTATGCTTGTAATTGTTTCAGTTTAGTGAGCCCACCACCTTTCAAAAGATTTCACACGGGCATCACGGCATAGTTCCTTGCTTTGAGTTTTTTAATGAAAAAAACCCTGTTTAATGTGTTTAATGGTGTTCATGTCCATACATCCTGGTTCTCTATTATTGTCACATATAGCTATGGCGACAACCAATGCACGGGTTAAGGCAAAGTGTGTCGTCATTTTGAATCGTAATGATCCCTGGTTTTTACGGCTATATGTGCTAGGGGGAGAGATTTTATCACAATATCTTGCACTCCCGCGAGGCTCCTTAAAATAGCAGAGTTTAAAGTACAGTGGTGCCCTACTCAAAAACAAACTATTACTCTGCAACACACGACTTACGTTATCAAGCACTGCTCTAGCGTCGAGTGGTCTGCTCTCCTAAATGAAACGTAAAACAGGGCTCAATGTGGAGTCAGTGGTATCAAAAGCAAGCCAACGTGGTCATCGGCGCTAACGCCATGGTCCTGCAGCCGATGGAGCAAATTAGTAATTTTTCTTCAAGCGCTTAATGCGTCACTTTCGCTTGCTGGAGCACCAAGCTGTACGGTAATTTCTTACCGTATAAAAAGAAACGCCTCAATTGTTTAATCCTCTTTCTACGATACGAAGAGGGACGCCCTTTGACAATGCTCCACCAACCTGATTTACCGGGCCCTAATTTCCCGGTCTGGGGCGCTGATAATGATCCCTCCCCCATCATATCCACGCCTTGAAGGGAGTCTCTGATCCCCCCCTTCCTCGCCCCTACACAGCGGCTTGCATGAAGACACTTGGAGTTGGCAAATCTCCTGTGGTGAATGGGGGCTGCAGAGTTTGGGGTTGGGACCACGTCTTCCCCTTGGTTCGAAACGGCATCTTCGTTAAATTTATTCGAGCTAAAACACAAGAGTTTAAATTCAAACTAACTACAAAGTAAGCATTTGAAACAATATTCTTTCATACAAAGGCAATTAAAAAAATTTATTCTTTGCCATTTTTAAATCAGACAAAGTATCATATAATTAGCAAAATAATACTGAAAAAAAAATGACCATTTTAATTTATAGTTTGTCCCCGGAGTGGACAGTGTTTAATATCATACATTAAAACGGATCCCCCAGTTGCTCTAACTAAAACAATTTAAAAAAACACTTGTTTATTTCACACAATGTTTGGGACATTTCCTTTTCGTTAAGTTTCTATTTGAAAAGTGTTTTCACCTATTATAGTGGTTTAGTAAGCAAAATTTTTCTCAAATTTTATGATCTTTCAACTTATAATATTTTTTTTTCATAACGTAAAATAATAATCTCACCTATGGATGAAACATTAGCATCCAGAGCCGAAAAAAAAAATCTTATTATTGTTTCTTGCGGCTCTGGGAGTGGTGTGGTGGTGGTGGAGGTGCTATTATGGGAGACTCTGCAGACATCATGTGGTTCATGCATCTGAAATAAACATAACTTTGTATTAGAACTTTTTAGCGTAAGTGATGTCGTGGATAATCATACAGAAACTACCTATTAATCTGAATTTGTCATTTTCACCAATAATAAACTATGGTCCTGCCCGGACTCGAACCCTGGGCACACCCAAAACAGGAAGTTTTGCATTCTACCAATGAGCTAAAGGTGATATACAATTTAAAATTTCAACTAGGAAATCACCTTAAAATAATATAATATTTATCGTTTAGCGTTTATAAAAACAAAAAACTCAAATTCCATTTTTGTTTATGGAAAACCCAACAATATAGCACATTACTAATTTTTTTTCAAAATTATTTTTTAATTTTTTAAAAGCTAATTATTCTCTTTTACAAATCTGGTCTTTCATCGCCCTACAATTGCTAACCGTTTGCGTTCATTTCTTTTTCCCTGTAGGCACCGAGGGTGGTGGGTGTTTGCGGATCTCTCCACAGCGAATTCTCTAAAAAATACAACACAGTAGCTTAGTTTGACATTCAGAATTAAAATAATCTCCAGAGTGTTAACGGAATCGGAGCATTTTAGCAGCGTTTGCTCGTGAAAGACAATGTGTACTTTATGATATCACACGCCTCACTTTGAAGTGTTAGCCTGTCATTGGTATCTGTATTTTAAAAGCTCTACAGTAACGGCTTTCTTCGGCAAACGGTGAGCTTTTTCATATATGGCGTTGCGGTATTTAAAACACTATCTCAATAAAAATATTATTATGTTAAGTATAAACACTTGTTCATACATCTTTTAAATAAAATTTAGTTGATAGTAAACTGCCCTCAAAAATTTTTGGGTTGTAATAAATGTATACAATAAACTACTCTAAATAAAAATAAAATTATTAATTTATTATAAACCTTTGTTTTATACGATTTTAAAATAATATTCAGCCCTTAGTAAAACTACCAATAAAATTAATTACCATTAACTATAGCTAGGAATCAAGTTTTTTCAATAACATTTGTTCCCGGCATAACTTTATCCAAAAGGTCATCCACAAAAGTCCTGCTTGGACACTTTCAAATTTTTAATGTTTTAATTCACATAAATTAAAAATTTAGAGAAGTCCCGCCCCGGTTTATTGTAATTTTGAAATATATCAAATGTATACACTTTGATTTAACAAAAAAATAAATAATAAGTGTGACTGTTATAAAATTTAATCTAAATCACCCAGATCCGTGAGTGAAGCGTAATCACTCATCCCAGTTTTCTTGTTTAGCACTCGAAGACAGGTTATAAAATGAAAGATTTCAAAACAGGTGCCACTATTTATAGCTACCACCAGCTAAGTTGCGACAGCAGAGCGATGACGTCATCGGTAAAACCCATTGCAAAGTGAGGGTTGCGAATCATTCAAGGTCGTGTCTCGACTTGTCCCGACTTTTGTCAACACATCAGGCTGGAGCCAGGTGAGTCATAGGGTTGCGACAGAGCAATGACGTCATCGGTTTTTAAAACCCCTTGCAAGCGAGGGTTGCGACATCATTCAAGGTCGTGGGCTCGACTTGTCCCGACTTGTCTTGACTTTGGGCTTGTCAACACGCCAGGACTGGCGCCAGGTATGATCATCAGGGTTGCGACAGAGCGATGACGTCATCGGTAAAAAACCCCTTGCAAGCGAGGGTTGCGAATCATTCAAGGTCGTGTCTCGACTTGTCTTGATTGTCTTGTCAACACGCCGACTGGCACCCGGTATGAGTCATCAGGGCGTGTAGGGGTTAGGGCAGGAGGAGGGGGGGAATAACGGTAAAAAACACAATACTATCTCGAGTGGGCCTGTCGCCCCCCCAACTACTTATATTAGATATTATTATTGAATATACAAACAGGAAATTTAAACTCTAAGGGAAAATTACAGGTACCAAACAAAAGCACATTTGCAGCAATTACAAAAGAAAGAACTTCTTTGGGGATTATTTGGATCTCATTATTATGCAGCAGCGATGAAAAATAATCACCTCCATACAGCCATCCCACACAACCTGCCTTTTGTGGAGACAAGCATCGGGCCATAATGTCCCAGTCCCGATTCAAGTTATTGGTGAGGTGTCTCAGGTTTGATGCCCGAGATACCAGGGAACAAAGGAACACAAAATTAGCCCCCATAAGCGAGCTGTGGGAAATTTTCGTTTCCAACTGTAAAAAAAGTTTATAAGCCTGGGTCTTATTTGATCATAGACGAGCAACTTGTAGGCTTCAGGGGAAGATGCCCATTCAGGATGTACATCCCCAGCAAGCCCAACAAATACGGCTTGAAAATCATTATGCTCTGTGACAATTCAACAAAGTACATGATCAATGCCATCCTTACTTGGAAAGGGTTCGAACCCAAGCAAACCAACCGGCGGGAACATATTTTACCCTCAATCTAGTTGAACCTGTATCCGGTACAAATAGGAACACAACATGGATAATGGTTTACAGTATTCCGTTGGCAGAAAAGCTTTTGAAAGAACACAAGCTAACTATGATTGGTACAATTAAAAAGATAAATCTGAATTCCCAAGAGAATTTACGATAAAAATTTTAATGGAAGAAAGGTGGGCTCAAGTTCCTTTTTATTTTCTGAGACCATGGCTGCTGTTTCCCTTTTAAAACCCAAACCCAGAAGAAACTTGTGGCTCTTATATCAACTCTACATGATGACGCAGCTGTAAATGAAGGAAGTGGTAAACCGGAAATTATACTCAACTATAATGAAACTAAAGGAGGTGTGGATGTTTTTGATAGGCTTTGCCAGGACATGAATACAGGAAGAAAAACGAAGAGATGGCCAATGACTTTTTTTTTTAATATGATGAACATAGCTGCAGTCAATTACCTATGTTATTTATTTGCATAATTTTTTCAAAAAGAGAGAGGAAAAATTGTCGTTTTACCTAAACCACTAAACAAATTCAACTTCATGCAGCAACTTGTTCAAGAGCTTTCTGAGCCTTGGATGAGATACAGATTGACTCTCAAGATCCCGTGAGCCTGCGAGAATGTATAATTCGATGTGTGGAGGAGTTCAAGGTTTAAGGTTCTGTGGAGGAGCTGACCTAATGGATACCAAGGTGATGAAAGTAGTGATATGAAAAGACCACTTATACCCCGTGTATATTGCAGCTTTTGCCATTACAAAAAGCGGCTAAAGACGCAATCACAATTTTTTTTATTGCCAAAAGCCTGTATGCGGGGGAGCATATGGAAAAAAATATGCTTGGAATGCAAGAAGTGAGACCGAGACTTATTATTATTCTTTTGTTATTATTTTTACTTTCGTGTTTATATTTTACTTTTGTGTTTATATTTTACTTTTGTTCATATCTTTAATATTTTAAATTCGTTTAATTTTTAATTTTTTGTTACCACCCTAAGACTTTTTTTGTAAATTATAAGACTGAAAGTCATCTATTTTTAGTTTTTTGTAGAGGACTTTACATTTATTTGGTGATAAGTTCGTTGTATTCACCAACCTAAGACTTGTTTTGTAAATTGTAAGACTGAAAGTCATATATTTTTAGTTTTTTGTAGAGGACTTCAATTTATTTGCTGATAAGTCGTAAATTGTATATAATGAGTCGTTTTTAGTCGAAAAATTAGTTTGTAAAAAAGTGTTTATTGTTAATTTTATATACTTGTGACGATTTTTTTTGAATAAATAAAACTGTTTATTAAACAATACAGGTTTTTGTTTATTGTAAAAAGTCAGATGTGAGTCGAAATGACTCATGGTTACCTACCACCTATTGCAAAGCAAGGTTACCTTTCCCGGGTTAAGCTAGTGTGAGGCCTGTAGCATAATATTTTTAAAGGGGCCCCAAATTTATAAGGATGCACATAAATATTGAAATATGAGTAATTTATTTGAACAGTAAAGTAAAATCAATATTTTAATTTGCATTCAGCCCGTTAAACGTAAGTAAGTACATTATTCAGAAGCGGTTTTGACAAAAAATAATAGTCTAAATACCTGCGTGTGATGAATAAAGTAGTGAAATTGCATTTTTCCCAGTTCAGAATCAAATTTATTATCTAATAAAAATATATCATTATTGTAAGAGAATCATTCATGAAAAGTTTAGTAGTCACTATAAAATATGTCACCCTCCCCCGATCTCCTTCCCAGTTTATAGCCTCTAGAACCGTCACTATTATATTTACATGTAAGTATCAAGGCCAAATATCCAAAAGTAGACAAAATACAATTTAAAAGTTAACTTTTCTTAGCTTTTAGCATAAGAAAATTTGTTGATGATACTGGAAATGTCTTACATCTGTTTTATTTTTGATTTTCCTCGAAACGTGGGTTCCTGCGAAGTGCGCGGCCCGTAGCATTTGCTAATCCGGCAGTAAAAGAGGGCCGTTATTAAAATGATTTCCGACAATCCGGAAGTTCCAGTATCCTTTCTAGGAAATTGTGTAGAAAAATGTATCACTTAGAAGCTATTCGTAAGGTTTTTGGGTTTGAAAATTAAAGAATTAAAATAATCCTTGAAGATTTTCAGAGTAGTCCTTGTCCAGAATTTTTTGAAATTTTGTTTATTCCGGAAGCTATTTAAAATAACCCAACTTCATTTTTTTTTTTTTTAGAAAAGTAGGTGCTATAGACGCTATTTGGCATGGTCTCCTCCAGGAGATTTTTGAAAATTGTATGCCCTTTTAAACTATTTGCAGTGGTCCTTTGCTGGAAAATTTTAGAAAACGATTGGGGGTTTTAGGGGGGTTACACTGACCTATTTTATCCCCGTGGGTGTGCCACCGGGACCCTGTATCCCCGTTGCGATCTTGATCACTTTTTCAGATCGCTGTGTCCCGCTGCTAGTGGTATTTCAGTGTCGCATCAAAGAAAACTAAAGAGTGAGAACATGACAGGTATGGACCTGCTCCACCACAACATCGACGGATTGAAATATGGCACGCTACAAATATCGTGATGGAAAGGAGGATAGGATTTGCCGGAATTTCACTCAAATTGTCATGAGTAGTGTTATGATTTTCATAGGATGACCGGGTGTTCAATCAACCTTGAATCTTTTGGTAGTGGCGAGTACCCAAGCCCATCTGGCAAAGATTGAACTAAACGTGATTTTTTGTATTAATTTCTCAGTACGTGGCAATCTGGATGAAAATTAATAGAACTAAATTTTTAAACAATCTTTTCTTAATAATTGAATCTTTATGTACGTATTTTTTAATGTAACTAATTTAATTGTAATGGGGGAGGGGGTGTCCTTTTTGTTCCTTTTGTTTATATTCAGTTTCAATGTATTTTGTAAAGGATAGCGGTAATAGTAATAATGCCATTGATCCTTTTTTTTTTTGGTCTTACGTTCTTGTCTCTATTGGCCTCTCCTGACACACGACTTTCTGTCCGTGGAGTTGACACGATTATCTCGTTCACTCTCTTTCCAGACCTGATTGATACGAGACACAAATCTTTCTCTTGCCTCTTTTTTGTGATTTTATTTAAATTTAGCATGTAGTCGCTTTCTTTTCTATTTTTGATATGAAGTAAAGGTCCATCTAGTTTTATTTCCCTAATTTTGCCTTTTGGGTTTATTTATTCTTGTATCTTTATGTAACGCTCATTAGCTACAATGGGACTAATTTTCGTGTTCTAAATCGAACTGTCGTGATCCTATATTTCACATGTTCTAAATTATATTTATAAAGGGCATTAGGCATTAATATTTTTTTATCAATATTAGCTTGTCTTTCTCTTGTCTTTTACTAAATAATTTTTTTATAATGTAACTTTTTATGCATATCGGTAAGTTATGGTGAATGTGAATCTTATCTCCTTTTTCTTAAATTAATGACAAAATATGTTTTTTACTAATCAATTCTAAATCTCTCATGTTGGTAACCTTGTGATGATTTCAAAGATCCCTTTGGGTAACAAAAGTGTTGGTGCAAGTTTACAAATCTTCCTTTTGTAATTTAGTCTTTGTATGTTGCGCTATCTTTCAGTCTAGGTGAAGTCTTCCAGTGTGGTTTGAGCTAAAAATATCTATAGTATAAAATAATGTTTACTCATTTTAATCAATCGACTAAATATTTAGTTGTTTTTTTTGCAAAGGGGAAGTTTGGTTAGAGGTGCACAAAACAACAAACAGGTCCACTAAGGACAATACATTTTTACTGGGTTCCTTTCCAATGTTTTATCATCAAAACCAGAATTTTACACTTTAGATTATTTAAGAACTACTAGACAATACTTGCAATGGAGAGTAAATGGTGCCAAAACCGGGATCTAATCTACATAAATCAGTATATGTGTGAATCCAATACTAAATAGACTATATATTTTTAAATTTTGCCAGTATCTTTTTTAGTACCTGTTTTTTTTTGTTACATACAACCTGTACACTGTGGAAATGTAAGTTCCCACAACTGTGAGTGACCTCATTTGGGCGCGACGCATCCTGGGGAGGAGGGAGAAAAACCAGCCAATCTCAGGTGTTCCCTTTTGAATTTCCCTTCCTTCACGATATGGATAATTTGTGGTGTGAGAGTCATCCATAAAAATCCCAGATTAGTGAACACACCCTCCAATACATTGTAATGTACAAGAACACCAGTGGCGTGTGTTAATGGGGGCAGTGGTCGGTTGTAAGAGTCTTATTGACCTTCCTATGTACTCGCCAGTGGGAATGGACACAAGTCAAGTGCCAATCCAGGGTGAAATAGGGCTCAATCAAGTAGGTGACATTTCTTGTGGTAATGTTTATCTGATGGGTCTGCAAATAGAATCGTTGGTCAGAAATGTTCATCCATGACAATTTCGTCCTTAAAAATTCCTCTAATCTGATGAAAAATATTTTCCTCTCAACATTCATGAAACTGAGCCTGTTTTTATTTTCCTTCAGAAAATGTGTAAAATTGTAAATTTGGGAGCTTTCCCCGAAAGTGATATTATCAGTGCCCCTTTCTCTTACCACTGGTATATTGATGAAATTATGGGTCAAGGCCATGCAAAATTAGAGTGCCTTGGGTGACCTTGAAAGAGAACTAACTAAGAAGTGCCTCAATTCACATACATTTCAATCCTTGCTATGGTATTTCAATAGGCTTCAAAACCTTTCGCATCCCTCAGGGAATTTGTTTCCGCATGTTTGGACACTGCAGATACTCTCAATCTCCAGATCACCATTTACTGAGAAAGTAATAGAAACCATTTTTAGTTCAATCTTTGCCAGACAGGCTTCGCTACTCGCCATACCAGAAGATTCAAGGTCGATTGAACACCGGTCAGCCTATGAAATCGGTATACAGTAGCCTCTACCCCAGTGCTCTGGACCTGATCGTGAAAGGGATAAGATATGAGGATGAATGATATTCATGTTTATATACATATATATGTATGTGTGTATAT
The DNA here is from genome assembly GCA_039000515.1 of Timema cristinae. Classification (NCBI taxonomy): domain Eukaryota; kingdom Metazoa; phylum Arthropoda; class Insecta; order Phasmatodea; family Timematidae; genus Timema; species Timema cristinae. The sequence goes on along the minus strand of JBCFYV010009866.1, from coordinate 36,877 downwards.
ATATATGTGTGTGTATTCTCAGACAACGTTTTTAGCATCCATTCGGTTTATAGAGTGCGTATAAACCTTTAATTAAAATTATCATTTATAACCAAGTACAAGTAAGCTTAATAAGGTAATTAATGACAGAAAAATTAACAAAAATACTAGTAACAAAATAGATATGACATTGATATGTGTCCATTTAAAAATTATGGAGGGAACTTCTATAATAGTTACAATTTTAATGGTAGTTTGTAAGCGTTTTCTTCGTAAAAAGCTGAAAGAACTATACCGTGACCTTTATTTTGATATACGTCGCACTAATAACTGAGATATGTATATATTTATCAAAAGCGTAGAAAAGGGGGTCTTGGAGGTCTGGAACCCTTGGAATCTTATATGCATAAAACGTGTATTGGCTAAAGATATAGTAATATTTTTTTTGCGAGCCCCCTAGAAATATTAGCTTACTACGCCCTTTATTTTACACTACTGGAACAGGAGTGAGGAATGTATAAAATTTTAAAGGAATTATACCTGCATTAGCGTGGGAAAGGGTTTTTTGGTAAATATTTAGTGAAAAATAAATAAAAACCCCGATAATTCCGTCACCGGCAAACAAGATCTAAGAATGGGGGCAGTCCCAAATTCCCACATTTGTGGGTCACTTGATAAAAGGAGTACATCCAAATGGTCCTCGCTCTAAAAGTATTAATATAAAGATAATTATCATTTAATATATTTGGGAATACCAGTACTATTATTAAAATTTTATTTTTTAATCGGGTTGGTTTTTTCTATTGTCATGAATACCCAAAGGATCGTTCTACTTCTCATTCATAAATTACATAATTAAAAGGAATGTTTACTTTATTCTCAATAATATTCACAATTTACGTCACTGATAATTAAAAAAAGAAAATTTGTTGAAACCAAAAACCAGTATGGCTACTTATACAAAATTTCAAATATGAACAGAAGATATTTACAAATTGTTGTGTACATTTTAATTGTTATAGACTTTCCACGCATAATCATTGATTACACATCTCCGCTCAAAGGATTTTCTATGCACAAGTCGATAAATAAATCAATTTTATGAATTGTGCTTTGTGCATAATGTTTCGGTTTTGAATGCCATCATTGAATTTATTATTTTTTTGAACTTTATGCACCCCTATGCTCCCGTATGAATCTGAACACTTGATTCAATCAGATACGACCAGTTTCACCTCAATAACAAGCGAATTCATAAAATATGAAAAATAAATACATAAAAAAAATTAATAATGTTCACTTTTGAAAATAAAATTATTAAGAAAGTCAGTGGGCGTTGTCCTAAAGGGCACAAGGTATGTGCCCTTCCACTCAAACACCACGTTTTACATACACACAGTTATACGTTATATAAACAAGGAAAATATTTAAAAATTAAAATTTAAAAAGTTTATGGTTGTTTTTAAGTATTGAAATTTAAAAATGCTATGCTAAAACCTTAAAATAAAAATAACTTCCCGATTGGAGCATAATATTCTATATTGCCCGTTTTCCCGGTGGGTAGGGGGAAAGGGGAGGTGGGCTATTGATGCGCAGAACGCTGTACTAAGATTAAAAATGGCACTGTGACGTTTTATGTTAATAGTATAACAAGAGAGTAAGTGGTCCATCTACTTCTGGGGATAATAACAAACAGCGGCTAGTAGAATTTATTTTAGTTTTTAAAATTTAATATTTAGCTTTTTTTAGTGGAAAACGTAAATAATTTATTTCAATTTTTATCTTGTGTTTGTACAGGGGTGGTCCAGCCCATCCCAGAGAACAAAAAGGCCGGGAAAAAAGCGATATTAAAAAAAAAATAACATAAAAATATGTATTTGTTTATTTTTTTTTTTACAACACAATAAAAAAAAACATGAATTGAATTGGAACACCATACTCTCCACGCAGTGAATTATTGGATTCGTTTATTCCCGTCAATATTTTCATTTCTCGCTCCAAACATCACGCAAGGGACTTGTACCAGCGCTCTAATGACTGATATAGAAGCTGAGCAGGGACAGCTCTGATAGGCTCTCTCATAGAAGCCACACCCAGTGGGATATGTCTCAAGGTTAATCCCCTACCATTCCAGTGCCAGCCAATAGGGCCAGTAAATGGATCTGTCTGAGCTGGCCCTGCGATATGCGATAAAGTCATACTGGTGTTCTATATTTTTTTTTCGATTATGTGTTTGTGTTTTAGTATGTGCTAAGACCCAAGAAGTGCTGTGACATGTGAATTTTTTAATTAAAATGAATAAAGTAGTTTCTTTATTAAAAACTCAGTTTTATTCGTTAATCTGCAAGAAAATATGGAATTAAATTGTTAGGAGCACATCAGCCTAGTGAATCTAATCTATCTATGCGGATGGATGGCAAGAAAAAAACTTTTTAATATGATTGGTTTGTCAAAACAACTGTGGTTAACTGCAAGGTGAAGAAAAACTAGGTTTATTTTGTTTTTATTATTTATTATTTGGTGGTGAGTTGTTGTGGACAACGGTAGGCTGTAATGATCTTAAATATTTAAGTAAAATCACAATTAGTCACTGAAGGAAGTAAAGTTATAGCTTTATTTAAACGCGTGGAGTTTCATGAGTTCAGCGAAACCCATTCTTTATTTTCAAAGGGTTCAATTTGTCAATTAACAGCAGGATGCGCACTTTTTTTTATGTTGGCAAGTATTCTACCTTCGATAGATCTTGGCGACAAAAAGTTATGGCATAAAAAAAACTGTATAATAAATCTCCCTTGAAGCAATTTAAAGATTCTTAAAATATAATTGGGGCTCTAGGTGTAATAATTTTGTAAGACTCCAAAATCTCCGCATTGAGGAAGAACACAGGAATACGTTTTTATTTTTATTTATTTAAGTATTTTAACGTGCACTTTCTGAATTGAATGATTATATCAGCACATGATAATGTTTATGAGCGAGACCTAAATGAATAAACAGTTTTGTCAGAAAAGGTATTTTCACATACCTTCCAGTGTTCTTTTACATGCCTCAATTCACATGGGACCGATGGCTGTACTTCCCTTACGAAGGAAGTTGAGCTACGGATTTTTATCAGTTAAGAAAAATCCATTGACCCTAGTTGGGTCTGAACCACGAACATCGGGTAATGAGGCACTCTACCCCAAGACAAATGATGTCTATCAATACAATATCAATATACTCTGGGCGAGAAGTGTTTTAACCTCAAAAACTTCCAACGCCCATCAGTACAGCCTGATTAACGATAAATACATTTCAAGAAATCATTTATTAAAGGAATAACTTAAGTATTAATCTTACCAACGCCAAAATAAATTCCTCCGAAGTCCTTGTATACTAGTGTCCGTTGGTAGTAGAGGAAAGTTTGCGGCGTATGTTACGGCTGCGGTGAATGAAAGGGATGACGTTACACTTTCCATAGCTTCAAAGACAAGACACAGCCAGGGGTTGTAAAAATAATAGAATATCCTAATGTAAAAACAAAGGAAAAAAAACAACAAAATGTGTGAAATTCTTAGCTAGTAGCAAGGGGGCCTATAACTGCAAGTGATTGAGTTAGGTCATGATTCAGCTACTACTGGCACAACACCCAACGATTACTTTTATCACATAGGCAGATAATAGGAGAAGGAGGGTAGTTTATATAACACGATAGTATTTCATGTTAATATAGTAATTGAATGAACACAGGTCAAAGCTATACGCTAAATATGGTTCACTTACATCAATTAAGCTTGTACTTAGTGTGGACACCTGCCCCTAAAGTCAATTAATAAATCAACTGCTAAGTTAAATGCAGCATTCAAACACTATATGCTTAACACATAACTAAAGTTAACGTTAAATAGCAGACAAGACCACACTAGAAAACAGCACTGTTAAGCTGAACTCAACCGTTTCTAAAACGAAATGCATCACAAACAGAATAAATTACATGTAGTGGTTATGATATAGAGTTAGTGGTTAAAATAGATAATAGTTAACACATCACAAGTTCTGACCGTCATCGGGAGCACAGCAAGGAAAGCTTCTCGTTCACGAGACCCTAATGTTTATATAATACTAAAGATAATTAAATAAACTGAATCATATTTAAGGAGATATGGTTACAACTATGTACGTACCATACTAAACTTGAATGACTCTACAAGAGTATATACTTGAGCATACTAAGTACTCCACCAAGCTGAAGCTTGCGTGGGTGATCCAAATATAGACAGGAGGATTCTAAACACATTAATGGGCAAACACCAATCCTATTCCTAATCAGGAATGCCTATTTTAATAACAAATACTGACACAAACTAAAACACTCAAAGGAAATTTAACGTTAATAATAATGGCAGTGGCCCTAATACCTAACAGCATCTGAAGGATGCTGGACACTCATAATACGAAAACCGATTAAGTTGATACTTCAGTTCCCACAAGTTGCAACCATGCATGGTAAATGTCAGAAAAATTAATACTGCTAATATGAAGCCAACGACCTAATTTGGTCGCTCAGTAATGCCGCGAATCTCATGATTTCAAGTCTGGTGGTTTTAGTACAAAAAATAAACATTACTATATAATTATTAATATTTATAATTATAATTATTTTTACTCAGTATATAGGAGCGCCAAGCAGCTCCCCAGGTAATTATGATCACTATATTAATACAAGTACAAATCATTTCATAAGCCAAGCAGAGACGAACATAATTAACAACAGAAATAGATATTACTTTAAATATTCCCGATCTGCTTCGTGCAGGGGTGACCATTGGATCCACCATCTTGAAGTTGTTGGCTAGCAGCTAATGGATTCATTAGTAGCTCGCGGAGTGTATAATGCAATATAAATACAAACTGGTTACACCCGTATATATATATTTACAAATTTAAGTCCGCACAAGATTAAGGAATGGATGTTGGGGAGGGGGAAGCTTATACACTCGAGCAACTTCTGGAACGATGATCTAGGCGGTGACCAACGAACGCGCATGCAAGCGAGCGTCATTTGTTCCGAACCCATGAAGATAATATTTTTGAAACTAGGCTTATGGAAAGGAATTGTTTTTTGGTTTGAGATGAACGTCTTCGGTCAGTAAGGAGGAGTGAGTCTGTGAGCTCAATTTCACGAGGATTTTATAATCTGTGATATAATTCAGAGTTTGTATGTATAGAATATGTTTCTATGTGAGGGCTAAAAAGCGATTAGCCCGTCATATTACTAGTTGCGAATTCTATAGATTTTCGGATATGTATTGGTAAACATCTAGTGCTGTGTGTAGTTTTGAGCGGGTCCATTTTTAATAATCTGACGGATATCCCCCACTTCTATCCTACCAGTATTATAGAAATGACTTTAATTAATCAAGAAGACATTAAGTGCGAGAACTGAGGAAATTGTATACAATAACATATTAAGGTTTAGCTTCCATCACCATTTTTCCCATACGAGTCAATGTATGATGCGCTCTCGACTAAGCGGCATTAACATATCATTAAAATAAGCTGACCTTATGTGCCAAAATAGTGCAGCTAGCACCCCCTCCAGCTTGTACGCCTCGTTATCCTACCCTTACATACGCCCCTTCCTCCATGCTAGAGTCAGATTTCTACAAGATGTCAACCCTCATCATTTGACTTGACAGAATAGTCATCCTTAGTGGCATACACCTCATCGCTTTCCATACTCTGAGAATATAGGAATTTATGTAAACCATCTTGCGCCAATGACATTTATAAGAAAGCTTGGAATTTTTTTACACAAAGGAAAAAGTGGCAGACAACATTTGGTCATCCTTAATTAGTTTTCTTCAATAATTTCAACATAAGCTTATCATCACTTTTGATGACATTAAGCCTAAAGGTATTTAAGAGAAATTCCAGATGCTTAGAGAAACCTTCAAACGACGGTTGGTAAAAACATTCCTCATCAATTTCAAAACATGTTGTTGTAATGATAAACAGTCCATTAATAAAAAATTATAAAATTAAAAACGGGGAACTACCATCTTTAGTGAACTAACTCAAACCAGAACCATAACGGTTAGTCTCCCTATGAATGGTCATGCAAATATCCTCATTTTAATCTCCTCTTCAGTTTCTCACAAACGCCTCTACCACAATGTTAAACTACTACTATCCTTTCTTTATTTCTCGTCGTCCAAGATTTTAATTTTATCCACTCTCATTTCAAGCCAATTCCGGTATTACACTACCCACTTAATAGATATTAAACTAAGCTCTTAGGTGATTCAAAAAGCCATCTAAACCCATAATGGTGAATTCCTTTCTCCAACCCCATCATCTTTCATCTACCCTTCCACCACCTTGATCTCTCGAAATCCTTTTCTCTCCTCACACAAACAAACCTACAACGTTGAATTAACCTCTCCAACTCCACACCTCTTTATTCTACCACTTCTATACCACAGAGAATCAATTATGTTAAATTACCATTTCCATCTTCACCCCTTCTTCTACCCTTGATCCCACCCCACCTAGAACCCATAGGGTCAAATTACCATCTTGACTCCACATTCGCCCTCATTTTCCTAAGTGTGCCGATTACTCGGCACCGACCTGACCTCTTGTAACCCACGGTTTGACGGCGTCCTAACGCTAGAAGCTAGACCTTATAGCGTTGAATTACTCTCTCTTGTCCACATTCCACGATTAATATTACATGAACCCATACAGTTAAATTACACACGACAACGCACACCCTCCCTCTCCCAATACTCTACTTTTTCTACCTCTCCTTTAAATTACCTCCACCTACTTCGGTGTCCATTGGTCTAAGGCGCTACCATTTTAGTGGACTTGTCTACTGATGATGATGATCACGAGTTTTGAATCTCGGTTGAGTGTACTGAAAGTTATATTTCCTAAATGGTATTACTTTCTTCCTTCAAACAAATGTGGATACATTCCCTATAACTATACCATTTCTAATACTAAGACTATTATCGTAACTAGTAGTAGTAAGCGTATAGCCCGAACGGTTAATAAGATGCGGTGATAAAAAAAAACTAATCTAAGCTAACACCACACCATCTCCATCTCCCCTACCCTCTCCCTTTTCTCTCTTACCTCTTTACAATCTTCGCCACTTCATCATCATATCATCCACCGTAGAGAATAATTGTTATAATATCTATTGTATAATACTAGGGTATAGGAAAATGGGGTTATAGTAAAAAAACATTCCCTTTCTTATTTCCTTCAACCACTACCCCTGCTGACACAAATTTACCACAATCAGCAGAGAGATTAGCCCTCATATGCCTTGAAACAGGGTTCAGAAAGGTATGGCGTCTGATAACGTTACGGATGTGTTTAAAGAAGATGCACGTCCCAACAAGATTTAGTAAGCCTTTGAAAAATGTACTCCTCTCGTTGAAATACCTTTTTAAATGCTATATTGCTAACATTACATTTTCTGATAAAAGTGTTAAACATTTTATTTTTATAAATCAAATAATGAATTATCTTGAAAAATTAAATTAACAATGATTGTAAATAAATAAGTGTAATATTCATTTATATATAAAGTTAATATTTTAATCTGTTTGTTCAAGGTAAATTTATGTTAATTATTTCCCTCATCTTGTTTAATAATTGTTTAATGTTCTATCTACGAGGTATTTAGCATGTAGTGATTAAATTATGTCATATTATTACATGTTTGATAATAATAATTTTATATTGGATCTATGTCCTTATTTTTTAAACAAAGTCACAAGCTTCCCATCCAAATATATAGACCACTATACATTTTCAAGTGCTAACTGTAAACTCCTGCATGTTATCCTCAAGAATCAAATACCCTAGATTACATGTATTATCATGTTTATGTATAATAGAGGTAGTTAAATACATTTATCCAATTTGTGAAGATAGGGTGGTTTTTAAAAGATTTATTCACTTTACAATGATCATGTTGGCATTTATTTACATTTTTCAGATACTACTCTATTATATTATTTGAGATCACTATTTATTGACGGTTGAAATATTATTATATATTATAATAAGTGTCTCTAACCAATTAGGAATTATCTAATATAATATATGAATCTAGTCTAATCAAATTCGTTACTAGTATAAGACAAGATTCTTATCAAGTATAAAGTATGGATGGCCGACGAATAAAGAACAAATGACCTATATGTACGATAGTCTGAAGAAACCTCGATCATCTTAGCACACAGGTATAAGGTATAATATTTAACGTGACTGTTTATACCATGACTACAATCAATACCCATACTCCATGTTGAAAATCCGTTATACATTATTATAGAAGTCTCACCATTGTGGAACTCGCTTCCTACCGTGAATATATTGATATGATCCAATATTTGCAACATTTACCAGTGGCTATTTGAGATTTTAAACGGATACATACAAGTGTGACTCTTGTTTACAACCATTTTAGGAATATGATAGCTTGAGTTAGCAAAGTAATGTCACTAATTAACATATAGACCTATGTTGGTACTAAGTCTCCAGGAAAGAATCAACAAGGAAGTGATCTTACCATTTCCATTATAGTTCGATAATTTGATCAAGGTGTGAATCGCCACTTGAATATTGTAGTCTTGATAATTAGAATGATGATGGTTCCTTTAAGTGTCATTATGATGGAAACCAGAAAGGTATATTTTTATTTAGAGTGGCTACAACTAATGATAGTTTGATCCATGATGTAGTGGGGGCGATACATCAGGGCAATATGACCTTGAATATGCCTGTAAGCATCCTTGTGCTACAACAACATGTGTATGTCCAGTTGGTTTTCCCGGGCATTGATGTTTTGCTTCCATTAGATAATCGAAGCTAGCAGGACAATAACAAAGCAATTAACAACTAGACTAGGGGTACAAGGTTAAATTTCTATACCCTGTTCGTCAAAAGATAACCTATTGCATAGGTATCATAAGGGAATCATTGCTCCTGCTGGAAAAGAAATTTCTTTCCTTCATTGATGAAAATTTACCTTTGACCACCAGAAATGTAAGATTGGTGAAAATCCCACATAAAGTTTAGATTAATATTGTTGTTTTAGGGCAAGAATTTTGTTTTGATGAGTCTGTAAACTTCCTAATCAAAAGGTCGGAGAAAGTTAAGAATTGAAAAAAAATTGCTTATACTGTAGAACCTATTATTTTATCTTTTAGTGAATTTAATTTTTTTAAGTAGCCTACTGTTAGGTGGACAATATTAAGGAATGTGATGAATTTCGTTTTAAATTTGTGGTTTTGGTCAACATCAGATAAGTAATATTGTTTTATAAAAGTTATAGACGAAATTATGTTAATGTATGTCTGGCTGTGTGAACATCCTTTGTTGTGAGATATTGTGAATCAATATATTAATTTGAATAAAAGGAGAATTTGGTACAACTCTTGTAATTTCTCAACGATAGTTGAGGATTATAGCAGGTTTGCTTTTCTATTAGGCCTATCTTGTTTTAGCTGAATAAAGCATAATACTCAAAATAGTCACTAATCTACCTTTTTTATGGACAGTATGATACAATATTTTTGGGAATTCTGGAATCCAAATCGAGATTAACTCCTGTTAAATATAAGTTTTCTTATTAATCTTAGTATTGTTAGCTTTACTAGCTTAAATATAGGTTTTCTTATTAATCCTAGTATTGTTAGCTTTTATTTTTGATGATTATTGCTAGACTACTTGTGAAAATTGTATCTTCATTAATATTTATTTTACTTTGCAACGATTATTTCACAAGATCATGACAACTTTAGTTCCCTGAATCATCTTTATAGACATTATAGTTTTCTTCCCTGTGAATACATAACTACATATTACATAATATTCTGTGACGTTTCTCACTTAAATGTAAGCATCTGGTCATGATTCTGCCTGAATCCTAAATACAATTTATCAGGTTTTGATTTTATATCCGCAATTCAGCATTCCCAAAACCAAACACAACGGGATATTTGTTTATTTTTAATTTTATTGCACCACGTCTTACCACCTGTTCAGGTTACACGAAAATGTACTAATTGGGCTAGTGAGTTATACATTAGGAGGGTTGAATTTAGAGGACGTTGTAGCCACATTTGCGTTCATTAAAAAAAACGTGAGTACACCCGATTGGGATTAAAGGTAACAATATTATTGGTTTAAGAAAAACTAATTAAAAAATATATAGGACACAGTAATAAATAGAGAAATGAACAAAGTCTATTTCTTTCAGAATTAAAAAAAAATAAACTACAGGTAAACAAGTTAAATTTGGGGGTCTTCAGTGAATCCATGCTACTAGGGGAGGATAAATAAATAATAATTTTTTTGAAAATGAAAGCTTATATAACTTACCTAACAATCGTATAGCGTAAAAGATAAATCCAATAAATAACACATTGGCATGACCAATTCTGTCAATGATTGGTCCAGAAAGGACAAGGAGAGGAATACCAGCGACGCCAGCAACTGTTATTGTGATTTCCCATTAAAGACCCCGACGCTCCAAGATCTTGAAGCAGCCAGAACAAGAAACTTTCGATGTATCCCCACGCAGTACCTGAAAATATATTTTAATCCTGTACATTAAGCGTCAAAAATATACATTAAAAAAATCGTAGAGCTTAGCATTGCCAGAAAATGCAATAAGCAATAAGAATTAATTCTAATAATCGTTTTCACGATTCAGTTTATCCTGAACATAAAGGTTTTTTCTTGGCTTATTACAGTATGTTTTACACTTAAAAGCTAGGCAATAGTGGAACCAAGCAAGATACGTTAAGCTGTTTTCCTCTCAAAGTAAATGAAAGCTAAAAAATTTGCGTGGACACGATATTGACTCATTTAAAATTTCAGTAAATCCTATTTAATTTAAAAAAAATATGTTTCATACATTCGATTAGAAGTAGGGGTCTCAAATGTGGCAAAAACCCTTTTTATAATTTAGGGCTTATCCCATTTGAATAACTACCCTTATGTCCAAACAAGAAAAATAAACAATCCACCAAAGATTTTGGGGTAGTCAATTAACTTAATGAATAATTATTATAATAACAATTATTTTTCCACCACATAGCGGATATTTCTTGTTTTATTGATGTTATTGCATTAATATTTGTATATACATGCACTCTTAAAACACACTCAAATAAACATTATTTTTTACCTAAAGTAGCAAAATTATAACGCCAAACTCATTTGAACATAACTCTAAGTGCTTATGGACATTTCATTCGCTTATGAAATTGTTCGACAAATACATTATTGCTTGACCTCTAAAAAAATACATCCATATTTATTTATTTGACACGTGCATGTTTTCTTATATTATTGAGTCAATCCACAAATAAGTTAATTTACTTTGTAATTTATTAAAATGAAGTAAACTATCAATATAAATGCACTAATTAAATTAAAGGTAATATGAATTAATCAATAATACAAATCTGCTGACTATATTAAAAATACTATAAAATAAATATCTTATATATAATTTGACAAGACCGTTTCCGGTATAGAAATTATTAGGAAGTGGCTGAACATATTTTGCAAACTAACTTTCATTTTAGTGGTCAGGAGTCCTGGATGACGAGAAAAAACAGTAGTTTTCAACAAAATCGGATTTTCACAGATATTTTTTTAGCTTTTTCTTTCTCTGCTTATATCACCATGGAAAACTTGATTAGTGCCTCAGTGTATATATGTAAATAAAATATTTTATCTGGTTACAAATATACATTTTTATTTATTTGAGGTATTTAATGTATACTTTTTGAACCGGCTGATAATATCAGCACATGACTTTATATTAAACTTAAATCTAAAGCAGACACAACATCCAGCCCCCTGCCTATAATGTGAAAGAATTAGCCTACATTTCCCTCTGATAAATTTTCGGCCATGATGTAAATCAAATTTTAATATTGTGGTACAAAAAAGAGAAATATTACCGAAATTATTTGTTTATTTATCAATCGAACTGATGATATTAGGTTAGAAGTAGATAATTTTGGTTTTTGCATTGTTTTCTTTTAATCCTTCCTTTTCTTTATCTTTTTAATATTTTGCTCTTTGTAAAATTTGATAAGCCCCTTTCAGTAATTAAAACTGCGAGAAAAATGACAACCGATTCTAATAAATGACCTCTCATTTTACAGGCCATGAGTCCAGAATGTTGATAAAAAGCAGTAGTTTCCAAAGAAAATCTGTATTTCCCAGCAAATTTTCATCTTTTCCTTCTTTATTTGAATCACCATGGAAACCCTTATTTGTGCATGGTTTTATACGTGTGAATAAATATACATATTTTTACTTGGCTATAAATAATTTCTCATTTTGTGACTAAAATATTTCTGCATGGTTAAAGATAATAAGTCAAATCTTACTAAAGTTTGTTTCAGTTCAACAAATATAAAAGTTATGGCAAATATTTATATGGCCTATTCAGTATTCAAACAAATGATAATGGGTTATAAGCTATAAATATATAATTTTGTTTGTATCGGTCCTTTTTCATTGACTTTAACTTTGAAAATGTACCTCTGATTACAAAATGGTTATTATAATAGCTGGCACAAGCACATCTCTTACACACATTCCTTGATTGAAGGAATTAATTTGCTAGATGGGGGGAACCCTTTATTGTTATTGGAATGTTGCTATTGTTAATAAGTATTTAAATCAACAATATACCTATTAACTATAATTCGTAAATAAAAGGTTAATTAGTCAATTTCACGAAACTAATTTCTTACTTTGGTTTCGCTCATGAACTATAAATTAAAAACGAAACAATCATCTTTAAACACGTTTCGGTATGTATTATGGATTCAAAATTTGATAAAAATGATCTTGAACTATGTTTATATAGCCATTTTAATTGTATAAGTACGGTTTTGCTGTTCCTTTTTCAAATAATATTACAATACATATAAATTCAACTATCTTTCCTAGCTACCAATCATTTTGAGTATACATTGAAAATATTTCAAAGTAATATTCTATGTATTCCATCTATCTTCTCTACACACTCTCTCTCACACATTTACTCTCGATTCTACTCACTCTCTCTTTCACAAACTTACCATATCTCCTATACTCTCTCACAATTTCTCACACATACTTTCACATAATCTTTCTCTAACATAAGCTAGGTCTCCCTCAAACACACAATTTTTATCACATATTCTTTCTCATACACATTTATTTCAAAATATCTTTTCATTCAATCTTTCACACATACTCTATTTCTCTCATATAATATCGCTTTCTCACCGCTCTCCCTTTCTCCCACATACTTTCTCTCACACACACTCATTTTCACACTATTACACACTTTGTTTCACTCACACTCTCAAAAAACACTCTCTTTCACAGACACTTTCTCACGTTCCCTCTTAAACTCTCTTTAGCTCAAAATTTTCTCTCACACATACAATTTATTATCCACTTTTATCTCTTCATACACACTTTCTCTCTCACCATCACTCACTAATACTCACTAGACCACACTCACTCGCTCACTGTCACTATTTCACACTCACTTTCTAATAAAAAAAATCTCATTATCACTCTCACACACAAACTACACAATCACACACTCATACTCTCACATTCTCTCAATCTTTCACTCTCTTTCTCTTTTATATAATCTTATATATAATTTGATAAGCTCATTTTTGTTTATTGAAATTACGAGAAGGTGTTCAACCAATTTTGACCAAAAAACTATAAATTTAATGGTTAGATGTCCGGGATGTTGCCAAAAATAGTAATCAAAAATTAAAACCTAATTTTCCTAGCAAATCTTCCATTTTTTTTCTTCTGTGTTGGCAGTGGCTCATCTGTGTATCATCCTTTGTTTAATCACAATAAAAATTTCATGATTTGTGTAAACAGTCAAACCTCGCTAAAACGCAGCAGATGCGTTCCAAAGAACCGCCACAAATACCATTTTCGCGTAAAACATTTTTGCTTTTTATTCTTCTTTCTTCCCTCTAAATTTGTCCTGAAAAGGTATCAACTGGAATTTTCCATTTTCCCTCGATCTGAGGGCATTCTTTCCCCTTTTGTAGCTTTTTCCTTCTTGATATCTGTTGGCTTCCAAACCTTCTTCTTCCTCTCTTATCTCTATATTTCACTCCTTTACATGTAAGAATAAGTATTGTGTTTCCAAATGTATTCAATAAGTTATTGCTAAACCTTAATATTACGGGGTTTTAATAAGGTTAATAAAAATTTTTTTGCTGTGTTTATTGGGTACATATATACCTAGCGGTCTGGGGGTAAGGGTGTCGGACTTCTGTTTGGGGTTCCGGGGTTAAATCTTCTCTCTCGGCAAGATTTATCTGATTGCCAAACCTTCCTTCGCCTCTGACAAGACGTGTATTATCACAACATTGTTAATGTGTGGAATGCCAGGGCTCCACCAGGGTTCGGATCCCACGTTAAACTGTAAGATCCTCCATTTCATCTCACAATCCCCCTTACCATTACACATTAGCTTAAGTGTATACAACCCAAAAGGGTAGTAAGACGGTGCTAATAATAATAATAATAATAATAATAATAATAATAATATTAATAATAATAATAAATAATAATAATAATAGGTATATACATGATTTAGCAAACTCAAAAATTTTTTTATTGAATAAAATCATACTGAAAACAACAAGGTAAACCCAATGAAAGAAAAAAAGAACTGCAATATTCTTTATTATTTACTATACTAGCAATCATCCTGCTAATCATGTCGGATGATTCAAGTAAAAATTTTCCCCCTCGGAGCTAAAAATGTACGAATGGAATTCCCAGATAATGTGGATCACGAAGTGGAGAAAATGAGTCACCCGGTGTACGGCAATCTTAAAATGCACTGCGTTGTTTCGAAAGGAACGCTTTAATATAGGGTTGAGTCGTAATATTTAATTTTTGATTGTAAAGATCTTTGTAACATTTCAATACAAGCTCTTCTTTCTTCTTCATTTTATAACTTATCCATAATGGGGTCTGTTTATCAACAATATTAATTGCTGAGTCGATCACTTTGAGGCCTGGAACAAAACGTTTTGTTGTATGGGTTTCCAAAGACTATATTTTTGGGCTCAGTTATGATTCATCTCTGATATCTTTCACTTTGATAGCCATAATATTTCGTTTGTCATATTATCTTTAGGGAAAGGGTTAGGAGGTCATCTCCTTTTATTCATCAACGTCTGTGAATCTAATCTGTTGTCATGCATACAATCTCTCTCCTTGTGCTACGGAGCTCATTTTCCACTGAAATGCCTGGAATGCCTGTACAGTTTCAGGCCATAGCTTATTTCCTACACCGTTCATGCATCAAGGAGTAGTAATTCCAGGCCTCAAGAATGATATTGATTGCAATCTTAGTGTTAACTGGCCAAAACTCCTTAATGGAAAGTTTATCCCCTGCATCACCTGCTTGATAAGCATGAGAAATTTTGAAGGCGATAATAGTTCTTAAAGCCTAGATCATTCTGGGTTGTGGGCTAAAACTATATATGTGGTGTTGGGAAAAAATTTTAAATCTTCCATATTTTCATTTAACTCCTTAACAGTAAAAGGATGATTATCAACTTTGACAAGCAAGGTAAGAATTTTAAAATTAATTTTACCCTCTTAAAATAGGCCTTCAACTCATCCTAAAATTCTCTAGTAATATAACAGGAAAGGTAGAGGTCCTCCACCCTTTTCTTACTTAATCGCCAAATAACAGGCAATCTGGTTTTAACACAATCTTTCAATGCCGTGGATATTCAAAAATGATAGCTCATGGGGGGGCTGTAACTTGTAATCCCCTGAAGCGTTCTCTCCATAAAGTAGATTGCAGTGGTGATTGAACCCCTCGAACCAAGCTTTTTTTTTTCTTCAACAAAAATAAAAGTGTGACTTTGCACTTGTTTCCAGAACATCCTTTTAATCAAAATTAAACACCTGTTTTGGTGCTTATCCTGTATCCTACTTCTGCAAGGGACTTGTTTAAATGTCTCAGTTTAACAAGTCGTGGTGGCCGCCTTGGCCAATCAGTTTTAATTTGTGGAATTTAAAATCGATTTGTGAAATGTTTAAAAACCAACCTGAACCTATGAAAAAGTGCCAGTTCTTTAGCGTCTTTTGTTAGATTGCTTACAGAGTATTCTCTTGAAGAACAGATTGGAGAGTAGCATGTTCTGCTGGTTGTGATGTTCTATACAGTTGGTTAACATTTTTACATTTTCTAAAATGCACTCGACCGAAATTTAGTCACTCTAGTTACATAAATTCGTAGAAGTTTACGCACTTTATTAATTGATTCAGAATTAGCACGAACAGTTATTTCTGTAAGTCACTAAGTCCCACGACACGTTAAATTGTCAATTATACGTTCACTTTATCAAACCTTTTCAGAACTTCTAGTTACTCTTCAAACGAATGTTTTTTCCCGTACTATTTTCACTAACTTACCACTTTTCACATTCTTTGGAGAGTATTGTTAGCGTTTTCCCAACATTTTATCTCTAAGGAAATAACAAATTCACAAGAATAATGTGTCGCTTCAAGCTTTGATACAACAGTTACGAAAGAGCTTGGCAAGCATTGAGCAGCAGAGGGTAGGGTTGATGCAGTTGAAGAGGTGCACACAGAGAATTTTGACACTTGAGGAACTTGCAATTTTTTTCCCAATACCAATCAACAAATGCACCGCGAAATTCCTAGAACAATTGTACCTTTTTTTCTCACAAGTCAAAATCTGCGTGTATGCGAATACTCAGATCACAAAAGACACGTATTACGGGGTTCAATTGTAAATCGGTAAATAATATTTTTTTCCTAAGTTAAAATAACAACAGCTCGATTTTTACTTTAAGGGTTTTGGGCGAAACGATAATTGATCGGGGAGAGGGGCCGTTTCAAGGTTCTAATCGTGACATGAAGGAGAAAATATACTATTGACTCAAATTAAACAACGAGAATATCTTAATGTTATGAAGGCTGAAACTTTAATTAGTAAACTTTTAAAAAAAATCAAGTGAAGGCTTATTATAAAAATTTTTTCCCAATAAAAAGTTAAGAATAGATTTTAATTAAATAATTTCACCCATCATTTGCAACAATCACAAGTATTAATTGAATTATAAAAAATCACAATCCCTGTTTCAAATGTATCAACACCAAAAAATATTGGAGGCTAAACATATATCAGTTTTAAACATACTCTCGGTCATTAGTTGACTTTAATAGGGGGTTATTACATTTTTAGCAAGGAGATTTATAAATAAGAATCACATAACAATTAAATGCTTTGTGATATTGTGATGTTCTATAAATTTAGAAAAATAATTATAGTTTAGTAGTATTCTTACAAGAAAAAATTTAGCAAAAAAACAGGTAACCATCTCTACATCTTGATCACCGAGAGCAATGTGGACAACATTAGGGGCTGGTGCCTTGAACTCTAGATTTATCGTCAGCATGAGAACTCCATTTTGTACTTAAGTCCTGCAAAAAGATAGAAGGCGGGCCTGTAACATACATTATATCTTCAAAATCTCTTATAATATATTTATCACCCCAAAGTGGAGTGTTTATTATGTGTTGGTTAGATCTAACCCTATATATATATTTTTTTTTTTTTGGGATTCCACTCCCTTAACTGACTTTTCAAATTGGAAAACTTTGCAAAGTAAATGTTTTACTGTTTGCTAAGATAAGTGTTAGTAAATGTTATTTTTATGATTTATGACCAAATTAGAAAAACCCAATTAAAGGTTCAAACTCTTTCGGCACGCAAACTTTATTGTGATGTTTTTTAATATTCCTTATGGTTTTAGCATAAAGGCATTCTTTGTTCCTTCTTGAACCTCTCCAAATCTAAAATGGTTTTTTCCCAATAGCTTTTACAAGCTCATCCATGGGCGTAGGGAGGGTTTCAAACTGCACGTTTAGACAAGTATATGAAGACTTAATACTAATAAACTCTGAGAAATAAGAATATCTTATTTTATATGTATTTAAATTCTTGAAACAAAATATATTAATGTATCTATATTAAGTGTCAAACAGGAAAAAACCCTTACATGAGGCCATATAACCATTGTTTTTACTTTTATATTAAAGGGTTTAAAAATATCAATTTACGGTAACATAAAAAAAATTTTGCTTTAAAATTCACCATAAAATCATCTTTAAAAATGTACCCTTAAGAGGGAAACCAGCTTGCCTTGTACAATTGCAAAGAGCCTTACAACATCCTTGGACCACAAAAAATATCATGATGCACGTTGAGAAGTGTAAGTACGGTCAAACTACCCATTACTTCTGGCGTTTTCTTACGTAAGACTTTATTCACCTAAGTGTAGAGAAAGTACGTTCAGGGATTGCTGTCGATAGGGGAAGTGTAGCTAACTTTTATAAGAAGTTTCTGAATATTTGTAAAAAAAAGTCCAAGATACACTGTTCGAGAGCTTAAATAGATTCGTCATTACATATTTTTCATTCACTCCAACCCATTTTGCTTTCCAGGTGGTTATCTCAATGAGATGTCCTTTAGTTAGGAAACATAGCTTTAAGAAAGGTAAAAATCTTATTCTAACTCCTCTTCTAAGTCAGTGCCTACTATTCGATTAGGGATTCATTTTGTAGGGAACAGATAAGGCATCTGTGTGTTGAGAATCGATCCTGAGATGCTATGTAAATATGGTCCAAAAAAGGGAAATATATACAGTCCTCCTTAGATATTTTTCAATTGTGGACGTCATAGGTTGTCGCGATGGCACTGTTTATCAAAAACATGAGTAATTCACAGTTCTTCCCCAATTTCACTCGGAATTTTCACAGATTTAAGTAAATATATTATAAATTCTTCACCGGATTTGTGATTCATAGTGTAAAGGGGACATCCACTATTCTACATATTCACATGAAGCGATTAAGTTACAGTCAACTCTTGTAGGTTCTTACAAAGTGGAAGTGTGATAAAAAACTTTTGCTGCAGTGCTATGAATAAACTGTCCTTTCACAACTGTAGCAAAAAGTTATTGCGTCTCCCCGTAGTTTCTTGATTGAGTCCCCCTCAAACTCTTGTAATGCATGCACATTTTGGAATACAAACTTCTTGGAACCTATCAATTTAATCATTTTTTTTTGCCCCCATCTGCTCTAACACATTGCAATGAGTGTCGCATTTTTTGTTATCAAGCATGTATTTCTTTCTTTGTGCATGAAATATTCAGAGCGCCGGGGGTGAGGATCTGAAAATATATACACTAGCTGATGTGACTGTTCCTATACAGTTTATAATCAGCGTAACATTGCAGGATTAGCTAAAGCCAAATGCAATTAATGGGCACTGCAATAACCATAAAGGGCACGAGGTTTTATATCTCGTATTTTCTTTTGAGGCTCATGGAGGTGGCCATTCATTGCAGCAGCACCTCATACCCCTGACTAACCATATTGTTAGTTTTAAGCCATTTTTATCTATACGAGCAAAATTGTGGCTGCCGTTCTTTTCCTGTAAGATCTTATCAGGAGTAAATTCTAAAAGTCTTCTCGAATTCCCTCATTTTTAGAAACAAATTTATCATTGACAGATAAACGTTTTCTTGTCTACTTACATGAGAGGGTCATCTGCCAGGATGGCGAAAGGTCAGGAGGCATTAATATTTTCCCACTATCTTTTTTCTATGATGTTCCCACATATATCTATAAATTCATTCTGTATGGTTGGACTGATGTATGAGCATAAGAAGTACCACTTTCTAATTTTTTTGAAGGCCTTATCTCCCCGCCAGCACGAAACCTCAATAGAGCGCGAAATATCCTCGTCTCATTGGGGTTATTGTTGAGAAACATTTCCAGAGTCCACCTTACTACGGAGTGACGTTCTTGTCTATCACATAAAATTATGGTTGAAAGGTTTTGATGACTTCCTTTTACAATGGATTGCTTAGAAAATATCACACAAAACGTACCAACAGCACCATTTTCCTTTTCGGAAAAAAATATGCAAGGAAAAAATTTCCCATCCATCTGTGTTAAAAACTTTATGGTTTTGGATATTTATGGTCAACAGGAATAACATATACTTTAGGGGGAATCCAGGGAGACCCAAGCAATTCTATCTCTAAAAATTATTCAAAGGTTTATTAAAAGTCACTCCTATGTCATTACACCCACTTTGACAATAAATCCGCCACCATATTTTTGTGAAAAACTGTCACCACCCTTATGGTTATAGTAATCAAGGACGTGACCACCATAGCCCCTGGTTTATTAGAAGTAGAGGTCGCTACATCTATTGCAGTGGAAATACTAGGCGAAATACACTTATTAGAAGAAACTCGATATGCAATTATTGGGATCAGTAATTTTGTCACTCAATAGGGTACTATTGTTGGGTCCCAGTTGACACAAAAATGCTCTAACCAGAAGAACGTATATATTTTCAATAGAAGTATTTTGCAAATGTCCATTGTTGTCAGGAACACCTTCCATTAATTTTTATTTGAAACGAATTGGGAAGAGCGATGTTTGTTTCAAAGGATGTTTCGTTGTGACTTTTCTTGTAATTATTTGCTCTTCCATGCAGAACAAAATCAACGAAGTTAATTATTGAAATTAGGGATAAAATTCATAACTAGATTTTTTTACTAAAACTACTGAATGTATTAAAAGCTTTATTAATAAAAATTAGTACAAATAAGTATTATTATGATAATCTCTTCAGAGATAATTACTAGTTTACTTGCATTGGGAAATGTGACAATTTTAGTTAATTGATGTTAACATATTTTTTTTAAATTTTAAAAATATATGATATTTGGACCACAAACAATTTAATATAAAACCCAAAACTATAAGTGCAAAACAATATTGTACTTATAAATTAGGTCTATGGTCAGAAATATTTGCACACATACAAAATTAAGTTATATCAAAAAAAAATTTAAATAAAACAAAATCATTGTAATTTTGCGACTATTTTAAAATTAATAACCAACAACACCTTCTTTCAATGAAGATGAAAAATAACTTCCAGTGTTCCCAAACCACGAAAGGGGTGTAAAACCGAAGCAAGGTGCCCTTGAATGGGAGGGAGGGGAAAAAAGTAAAATATCCTGACTAAAGGAGAATTAATTTTAAAATACATTTTGTTTGTGGCTAGTGAGTGACACATTAATAACTGGTCGCACTTAATATAAAGAAACACTAACTTTTAAGCTGATTAATTTTTAACAACTAAATAACAAGTGTGTCTATTTATACACATGGAATTTATGTTTTAAATTAAACTTACAATTTAGCACAAAATAACATATAATACGTTTAATTAATAATTGAAATAAAGTACAGTAAAAATAAAAAAATTACAATGGTAATTACTGGAAATAATTTGATTCTCGGGTATATTTTTATACTCCTTCTAATCAAATTTAAAAAAAAGTTTTATTACCTGAAATCGTGTATCCGATAACCCTGCTAGCATAATCAATAAATAATCCTGACAATGGAGAACATATCATGCCACCCATAGTTGCATAAATTCTTTGCATTCCATAATCTCCTTTTTTGCTCTCTAATATAGCAATGACGGCTCCTTCAAACATTGCAAACGCTGTCCCACCAATCATTCCAATGAATACACGAACAAGTAGATACACCCAAAGGTGAGATTAACATGTATTCCACATCCTTTTTCATGTCGGTAATATATTCTTGCGAATAAGAGTTGCAATAAAATGAGGTTGGCAGGAGCTTAGTTGAATGACTTTTGTCCATTCTAATGCATTTTTTAAAATTTATGTAATTGTACGAAACCTTTAAATAGTCTTCTTTTCCTGTGACAAACTAAAAGTGCATCGACTTGAAATAATAGTTTTATAATATTTTCAAAAATATGTATCTATAGTTTTTCTATTTAAGTTTACTTGAAAATACCACTAGTTCATGAAATAATATTATTCACGTCGTGATTGTGCTGAGTGTGATGTGATAATAATAATAATAATAATAATAATAATAATAATAATAATAGCCTTTATTTATCTGATGGAAACCAGTGTTGAATACAACATACATATTACATTTATTGAAATACTTTTAAAAAAGGAATATTAAAATAAGTAGAAAAACATTTGCACTCTCATTCACAAACTCATTTGAAGCTCAAGTAGTTTCGAGAACTCAGTTTAGCTTGTTAGACAAGAAAAAATTGCTTAGCTGACACTTGAAGGGGAGTCTAGATTTTAGATATGAGTGGAGTTATCTAGTTTGTTCCAAGCTTGTGATGCCAGGACAGTGAAATAACGAACATATGTTTGAGGCTGTTATGTTATAATATTTAGTGAAGCATGGCTAATAAGTGTAGCCTTCACCTTTCATTTTTTATTAACCAACCCAGTGATTAAAATACTTAGAAAAAAGATCATGCCATTTTAATTTAAATATGTATCAAACACATTGTTTTTGTAGTCATTCTGTTAGATGTCTTTAAGTCATTGTATACTACGTCCACAGTAGTCAAAGTGTGGCATTATTAAGCTCTGGAAAAGGATAATTTTTACATTTTCTGGGAGAAAATTCTTTAGTTTCTCAGTGAATGTAAGCAGGCATACACTTTCTTGCAAATCGAAATTACCTGATCGTAAAATTAAGATTTTCATCAAAAATCACACCAAGGTTTTTAGCAATGGTGTCAGTTGTACTGTGGCTACCCCTAATCGTATGTCAGAGCGGGGAAACGGTCCACATTCAGTAGAAAATCTGCTTGTTCTATAAGAATGGCTTGAGTTTTATCAGGGTTCAATTTAAGTCAATTTATTTCAGACCAGGCATTTATTGCAGCATAGGTTAATTTTATTCGTTGTATGACTCTATTTATTGAAGAATGGTCAGGGGAAAATATATATTTGAAGGTCGTTCCGCATACATGTGATATTTACAGTATGACATTGAAGAAGTGATATCACTCCATATAGAGAAAAAAGCAATGGCCCTAAAACGAGCCCTGGGGAAAACACCAGCCTCAACTGGGCGCCATGTAAGGACGTGTTGCCTATCATAACATTTGCTGGCGGCCATTTTGAGAAGGGTTTGCCTATCATAACACTTTTTTGCGACCATCAAATATGATCTCAGCAATTTTGCTAATAGAATATTAAAGTCCACCGTTTTAAAAAGCTTTTGAAAAATTAATAATATAGAAGTGTTAGCTCGCGCTTATTCATGGCTAATCTAATGTCTTTTTGACATTTAGTAACGGGGGTTACATGTACTATGATGTGATCTGAATCCTGATCGATAGACATTTACAAAATTGTGTTTGTTATTGGTCGGTAAATTTGTTGATGGATAGGAATTCTAGTGCTTTAGAAAGCGATGAAAAGTATACTTAAGGTCTAAAAGTCATGTAAACTTTTGTAGTCTTTTTTTAAGTAAGGTGTAATAAGTGCGACTTTCCAAAGTGCAGGATACTGCCCAGTCATGAATGAGAAGTTGAATAAGTCAGTTATTGTTGATATAACATTTCTTAAAATTGTTTGTATTACCAATATTGAAATTTTGTTTATACCTTATGCTTTCGATTTTATTCTCATTTTTGATTTGTATATCATGTATCAATGGGCAAAGTAAAAAGTACTGTCTCATTATAGTCACTATTATTATTACTTGTATTGGAGGCATAAATGTCGTTTATAGTTTTTATTTAGCTATCTTGTTAGTTAAATTGGGAAATGTGAAGAAACTCTTCATTTAGTTTATTGGGACTGAGGTGTATATGAGTGCTTTTGGGTAGTGTATCCCCACTCCCATCCTCCGCAGTTCCCCCCATAGTGTTTTGGGGGTCGGAGAGTATTAGAGAGTGAAAGGGAAAAGTCCTTTTTAGCTTTCCAAAAGGGCCCTGGGTACATGTATTACGCAGACTTTTTATACTCTTCAAAATTTATGTTGCCTGAAAGTGGCTTGTTTTTCGATTCTCGTTTAAATCTCGCATATGCTTGGCCCACTTTCCCCTCATCAATAATCTAATGTCTTTAGTCATCCAAGGCAGAGGTGGTCTACTAACACGTCGAGTTAAGCTGACAAAATGCTACGTTTTTTTTAATCAAAATAAAATGCAGATGTTGATTAATAAAAATTTTTTTGTCAAATTTTATTATGAACAGTACACTTGGTCAACTCTCAAAGTTCAAGATGACTGCTCCATTTGGGACAGAAATTTATGTTTAGTCCCAAATTGATTTTATTTTGTCAGTATTGGCATTTTTTAAATAAAAAATAAAATATTAATTAATTAATATTATTTTTACCATTGGATGATATTTAACATGAATTAAAATAGTGTTATTAACTTTTTTAAAACCAAAATAGAGTGACCACCCTCTTGAATAAGTCTTAATGTGAACGATGACTACCAACAACTTCTCAAAATTTTTCTTTAATTTTTATTTAATGAGTGGCATAATTTTGAAAACAAGGTTGAATGTTTTTGTAAAATGGTGATAAAACCTAATATGATCGTATTCATAATGAGATTTTGTTTTGAGTTGCAGACAAGTTTTTTAATAATCATCTTCCCCATCATCGGGAAATACTACTCGCACATTGTATTTGTTACTACATGTACCACCAATGGGAATTGCAAAAGATAGTGGAGGGCATTATTGCGCTTTTGTTTTGCTTAAAAATGTGTCCCACTGTCACATACACACTTCACTAGTTTTAAGTTTTATAAGTTGAAAGAGGAGATTTATTTGGACTGGGGGAAACCACACTTTGTGAAGGTTTATATTTGTAGGAACCAAAGTCTTTTTGGTCAAATTCGTTAAAGGGGATTTACTGATGAGTGACTATAAAAAATTTGAATTATTTTGAAATTACTCTAAAAAATTTTGCTTATAATGTTATATTAATAAGAGAGGGTTTGAAAATAAAATAATACATAAGTTGTATACTTGTTTTTGAGGGGAAAAATTAGGCTATAATTTCTTTACTAATACTCTTTATTTTTAATATGAATTAAAAAAAGTTTGATTTGGTTCAAAATGGGTATCTATAAAGTGGTTTGTATTACAAGAGTTGTGTGGAGATATTTTAATAATTTAATAAATATTTAACTAATGGCTGGGTTTATGTAAAATTAGATATTTTTTGAAAATAGCTCCATGATCTCTATTAAAACTGGTATCAGGGGACTATTGGACATATAAATAATAACTTACTTAATTTATTTAAAAACAAAATTAACTTAAGGACACCTAGTTTACTTTTAAAAAAAATTTTACTTTTTATTTTAAATTGACCATTAAGATTGAATTAAAATGGAAGTCTGGAATATTTTTCATGATAAATAAAATACACTTTCAATTTCATAGAAAAACATTATTTTAGGACTACATACTATTTTTTTTGAAAATGGATTTTTTTTTAAATATATTTTTAAAACCCTTTGGGTTTTAAAATTTATATATTTGATTTAGAAGATGATGAGGTTATTCCTAAAAAAACATAATTAGGATAGTTTTTTCAAATCCCATTAATTTATTATTATCCTCGATGCTATAATACACAATATGAATAACTTTGTGCAATTTATTGTACCATTTATTTATTTCTGTTACTGTCAACTAAATTTGGGGGGGTGTAGAGAGGAAATTGTTATCTTTTGTGTTCAAATGGCTCCAGAAACCCTACATTTTTTGACGTACTTTGTTCTCTAAAAGGTATCAATATTGGGAACTTTTAAATCAGAGCTGTTTAGAATGAGACATGTTTTAGTTGACTGTACTATGCTCAGACCAAGGTAGATCCACCAAAAAAGGGGAACATGTAAAAGCCTTGAGATGTAGCATGTGAAAAAGTTTCTATTTGGAGTATTTTCTTCAAAGTTGATTTTTTGTAAGCATACAAATCTTTCTCTCTAATATCGTTGAAAATAAGGTAACACGTTGTGGTCAATGGCTTCAACATGTAATTGCCAATTCTCTTCCCTCTTTGTTTTTACATAAAGCATAATCAACATGATTGGTTTTATGAGACATTCAACACAATGCGGAGTGGTTTTTCCTAAGAAGCAAGTTCTTAAAAAACTTGAAAATAGCTCTTTGCTGTTTGGGCTTATGGTTCTAAAAATACTGAATATAACTTTGTATACAACCATACGAAGAGCAAGCATGTTCTTTGGGTAGTTTCTACCTACTGAAAGTTTTAGTATTTTCATAAAAAAACGCTGTAAATCAATTAGATTAAGCCCCTTTTTGGGGGGGGCATCAGGTAAACTACGCAAACCCATAAAATCATCAGTAAATGTATACCTTCAAATCTCGGAATAATATTAGCACGTTTTTCAGAGAGAATTTCTCTTGAAGTTTCATACTTCAAGAGCAATTCTATAAAGTTTATGATCTGAGTAAGTATTGTGTAATCCCATTTTGTAAGTTTGGTCAACCGATGAGACTCAACCAATGCAGTTTATTATCGTATCAGTCATTATGAGAGGGTACCATATCAATAAGTGGGTTTGGGATTTCGATGTATTGTGGGTTTAATCTTTATGTGATCTCAAAGACATGTTATGTTCTTCCACCCACGGAACCCTGGGCATCCTTAATTATTCAGGATATCTATTAGAAAGCCAAATATTTTTCTCTTGCTTGGTGAGAGGAAGGCACACAATTACAAAGCAACATAAAACATGATTGGTACTTAACGTGAAAGTTTGGAGGCGTGGAGGATTTCTTAGGACAAACATACTGAACAAAATTGGGAACATAACGGATAGCTAGACTGACTAGACCTCAGATGCTACATAGCTGAACCTTCACAAAGTTTCCAAACACAGAACCCAAAAAAGTATTTATTGCTGATATTATAAAAAAAATAATTGTGAATTGCTATGTTACAGTATAACACCTTTCGGACAAAAAAAAATGTGGTTGTTTAAATGGAGGATTACCCTGCACTATTTTTTGCAATTACAATTTTGCTACATTTTGCAATATCTACAATATATATTTGCCCGATGATAAGGGCGATAAATTGATAGTTAATAATTTTCTGAAATCATGACTAAATATTTAATACTATCATTTAGGTCTGTACCAATTTTTGTACTCTTAAGTGTAAAAAATATATATATAATTTGTAAATAGTAAAACACGTTACAATTGGTGGCAGTGGAAGTATTTGTGGACTCAAACTAAAATGGCAGAAATGTGTGCAAAACCAACTTGTATACATGGGTCTGGTGATTGGTGTGAGTGGCTGTTTCAGTTCTAACTGGCGGCAGAAATCAATGGTTGAGTGGGTGAAAATAAAATGTTTGTTCATGTGTATTTTCTCTCGGGGTAGCTCTGAGTGTGTACAGAGATCTGCCAGATAGCGAGAGAAAGGTATGTGCAACATTAGTGGAGCGGATAGGGGACAAAATTTAATCCACGTGAAAGAACAGAACTTGATAAATTACAGTTCCAAAATCGAACTAGGCAGATAGGCGAATCATACTGGAGCTTGCTACGGCTTAAGAGCCCTCGCGACTCGCGCATACTCGAATGTAAATAGCGAAGCTAGGGACGAATTATCGTGGACTGGTTCTTGGCAGCTCTCGGGAGTGACATAAGATTCGTGTGCGGCAAGAGCGGCCCAAGACACTGGACGATGCCAGAGTTTGAATCTTGATCTGGAAGCGATAGGTCAAGTGGAGGTGGCCGATCACGTGTGTCAAGTATCCGCAGATTATAAGTTATTGCAACCGGTAAATACGTGACGCTTTTGTTGTAACTCAAGAGCATCACAAATGGAACAAATGAGAACATGGTGATGCAGACAATGGATGCCGTTCGTGAGGGTTTTTTTAATCTTTTAAAAATGTTGCAGTTACATCCAGACAATGAAGCAATGTCAACGTGGACGAGAAATAAAGTGCTACCAATGCGTGAACTGGGACAAAGTTCGGGCTACGTGGGTAAGAACAAGAAATAAAAAACTATGTGTGCCCGAAACCAACCGGCAGTAAATTCCGATTCAAAAAAATAGTAGTAGGAAGTGTGGACCCATACTCAGCCGTGTTCGCGGAGGGAAAATTGTGGGACGAGCCTATAGATTTACTGATAGACACAGGGGTGGCCGTTTCTCTCAAGATGAGAAAGTTTGGCGACGAGAGTCAAATGGCAAACTTCAGCCAACGAACAGGTCAGATATAAATGCAAGTGGTGATCATATATTGTGCTTGGTACAGTGAGTGTACCCGTTATAATAGGAAGCTACTTTGTAACACAGGAAATGATTGTTGCAAAGGGACGGGCAAGATGTGTTTATAGGCACGGACTTCTTACGCAGAAACAAATGCATGTTTACTTTTGAAAGGAATAATGAGGGTGGGTGAAGGGGAAGTACCCTAAAATAAAACACTAGGAGAACCCCAGCCCGGAGTGTGCCGGGTGATTTTGAAAGAGACAATCGTGATACCGAGTGGACGTAAGGTGGTGCTTCAAGCAGCAGTCAGTGCGGACAAGGAATGGGGTACTAGAAACAAATAGTCACCTTTTGAGAAGCATGGAATTTTCGCGGCCCGCGTTAAAAGTATCTTCCAAGGACAAAGGGTATTCCCGTGGATTGCTAAATCCACACCCTTATCCAGGACTTTATATAGTGGGACAAATATTAGATCATGATGCTATGCGTCTCGCAGGGGCGGTAGGGACTGGAGATAAAAACTAAACCCGGGGCGAGAAGGCATCTAGCTTATTTGATTTAGACTCAGTCAAACTATCACTTACCCAAAATTCCATAGAAGAACCCTGTTGAACGATTTTCAGAAGTGTGTTCTTAGGGACCAAACGACCTTGATCGTACTAATCTAGTTTATCCAAATTGATACGGGTGGAAGTACACCCATCCGCCAACCCCCGAGAAGAGTACATTCCACCGTAGGGAGGAAATGAGAAGTGTTGTGAAAAAGGGTGAGTAATAATGATGTCATCAACCTCAACCTCCCCATGGAGCTCACGTGCTGTTATGGTGAAGAAGAAAGATGGCGGAACTAGGTTTTATATATATTATCGGCGGCTGAACGATGTTTACAAGAAAAAACATGTATCCCTCCCCCGTAAAAGATGATCTATGGACTCTCTAGGAGGGTGAATCTATTTTCCACAATTGATTTTGGTGAGTGGCTACTAGCAGCTTGAGGTTGCTCCTCAGGATCGTGAGAAGACCGCATTCACAACAGGAGATGGGCTGTGGGGGTTTAAGGTGCTTCCCTTTGGAGTTTGCAATGGCCCAAGCACGTACCAAAGATTGATGGATCGAGTTCTATTTGGCCTCCAGTGGAATACGCATTGGTGTACCTGGACGATTAATCGTGATTGGAGAACCTTTGAAGAGCACATCAGTAGACTACGTGAGGTGTTCAAGAGGTTATGGGAAGCTGGGCCCAAAAGTGAAACCATCGAAATGTAAACTATTTCAAACAACTGTGAAGTTTTGGGACAGTTATTTCAAAAAGGAAGGTGTGGCCACTGATTGGAAAAGTTCGTGCAGTGGTGGACTACCCCATACCTAGTGATATCGGGTAAACTCAGGGCATTGCTGGGGCTATCTTCATATCGCAGACGTTATGTAAAGGGGTTTTCAAACATCGCGGCACCCCCGTACCCCTCACACAAAAGGAGAGAGGTTTAGGTGGAGTGAACAGTGTGATTGTGCTTTTAAACAGCTGAAACAACGTCTCACATCTGCTCCAATTTTTTGCTTATCCAAGGATGGACAGTGAGTTTATCTTGGATACAGATGCGAGTGGGACAGGCATTGGAGTTGTTTTAAGTTCAAGTACAGGAGGGAGAAGACGCGTAATATCTTACCTTAGTCGAGCGCTAACAAAGGCTGAACGTCACTATTGTGTAACCCAGAAGAGCGATGTTGGCGTTGGTGTAAGCAACTCGACACTTCCGGAGTATTTATACGGCAAAAAGTTTAAAGTACGCACAGATCAAACTATCTTCGCTGGATGCAGCAGTTTAAAGAACCTGAAGGGCAGGTTGCCCCGGGGGTTTAGAGCAATTAGCCCAGTTTGAGTTCATGGTAAAGCATCGTCCTGGAAAGAGTCACGGAAAAAACTGATGGATTATCACGTTTGCCATGTAAAAAAATGTGGGCAGGAGGAGCTACGGTAAACCATTATATCTCAAGATAACTCAAATGGGCACTACATTGGTCAGACATGGACATCAGATTGTACAGACGCTGATGAAGCCATCGGACACATTGCTAAACTAAACCGGGAAAACAAGGGGGAGGCCAGCCACCTGTGAAGCATCTAGTAGAGGAGAAACTACATGAGCTTGTGGGCACAGTGCAAACGACTAGAAGTACATCGGGCCTTCTGTACCCTCGCTGGATGGAAGAAAATAAGCCGATATACTTCATATTGTAGTACCACGTCCCTTTTCTATCGATATTTTAAGATCGTTGCATGATGCGGTTACTGGTGGCCCCTTAGGTGTTACAAAGACGTTAAAAAAAATCTTACATATTTTCTTTTGGGCAGGGATGACCAATGATGTAGAGCTGTGGTGTAGAGAATGTCCTGAGTGCGCGAGAAGGAAATCACTGACCCCCAAGCTGAGAGCACCCCTTGGGACTTACCTCACCGGATTTCCTCTCCAGCGTGTAGCTGCGGATATTTTGGGACCTTGACAAAGACAGTTCAAGAAACAAATACATTCTTTAGTGACTGACCACTTCACCAAATGGACGGGAGACATATGCGAAGCCCAATAAGGGAAACGTCAACAGTAGCTAAGCTTTTTGTGGAAGAGTTCATCTGCCCGGGTTTTGGGGTGCCAGATAACTTTATACAGATCAAGGATTTCCAGTTTGAGTCTAAAAATATTCCAAGGAATTTGTTTAACTTCTTGGGATAGACAAAAATCGCACAACTCCATACCACCCACAGTCAGATGGCTGGTAGAAAGATTCAATAGAACTCTTTGCGCAATGCTTTTCCATAGTCAAAAATCTCAGCACAACTGGGACAAGGCCCTGCAACAAGTTCTACTAGCATACCGTCCAGTCCACAAGATTCGACGAAATTCACCCCTTACTATCTGTTTGGTGGAGGTACGGTTACCTATTGACGTGATGTATGGAGAACAAGAGCCTGCCCACGTGTCGTAGAGTATGCTCGGCAGTTAAGAACAAATTTAGAAACTGCACATTGTTTGACACGAGAACATCTCGGCAAAACACATCGGGGGCAAAAAGATGTGCATACCGGAGTGCATGGGTAGTGTCTACAAGGGTTGGTGATCGTGTGTGGCTGCACCCGCCAGCAGTTTATAAAGGAACTTCACCTAAACTGCACAGGGCATGGGATGGCCATATATTGTGAAGACCATAATATCAGATGTCATCTGCCACATTCAACAGAATCACCCCAAATGGAAACGGATGATTGTACATTTCAACCGGCTGAAGCCATGCAGTTTTGGTCCCAAGGAACAAACATCAACTACAGCAGGGAAAGTGACATATGTTATAAAAACTTGTCACCTGAGAAAGACTTAGGGCCTAGTCTTTAAAAGAAGCTCTAGTTTAGATTTTCTAATGAAGGTGAAACGAAAACTAATAGTCCGGAAATTTTTTGTGCTACTCAGGATTATTCTAGATAGCCCCTATCCTGCGAGACAGAGGAAGCCTCGGGATACTATCTGTATGTGTGATCCTAATGACTTTTCCCGAATATTAAAAACCCTTAGGTGTGATGCATTTTAGTGGCTCAGGAGCCCCTTATAAAGGAGGGAATAGTGTAACGGATAGCTGTAGTGACCATTTTGCGAGTGCAGTGAGCGTACCCCCCCCGTAACTGGATGTGAAAGGGGGGTGGGGGGGGACAGGGGCAAATAGCCAGTAGCAGAGTAGTCTTCCTGTGAGTGCGTTTGGGACTGGTCGTGTTAAACTAGAGATGTGGACACGGTGGCCAAGTATTGTAAATGTAATATAGATGTATAATAGTTGTACCAATGTTTGTACTCTTAAGTGTAAATATATATATAATTTGTAAAAAGTAAAACACGTTCCATTAGTTTAAAACACAAGACTATTGATGGGTTTTACAAGATTTTCCAAATATTGTTTGATTTAGATTATGATAGAAAAATGCAATTTGTAAGTTTGGGGATCACGAAAAAAGTGTGGTGAGCACAGAGATAAAAGTCAAACCACTTTTCCAAACAATTGACATCTGAAGAATTAGTGTTAGTAAATTAATTCATTATTTTCACTATGTCATCATTATCCACAATTATGGGTAAACGTTAATAACAACATTTGATCTAAACGCTTTGTGTCATGGTTGTTCAGAGGTAATATTTAATTCTGCTTAGCATTTAAAATGATATATCAGCTGTTTCAGATTTTAAATGGATCACCAATAATAATTTTAGGCGGATAAACTACTCAGTAATAATGTATTCGCTTTAGGGTACATTCTTGAATTTACTACAAGTCTTCAACAGTGTTTGGAGTTTTGAATAACTATTGGATAAAGTCCTTTTTTCAATTCGTCGAAGACCTTGCCCCCTTCTCCCCTATGAGAAAGCAAGGGGATGATGTACCCATCCCACTGCTCTCCCCCCTCCTCCCCCACCCAACCCCGTTTTATCTTCTATGGTTAGTGGAGGTGGTTGGACGAATATTCCAACACCATTTTACTATTTTTTAAAAGTAAATTTTAACGGATATACACCCAAAACCGTTTTTTACTATTTATTTTTAAAAGTAAATTAAATCTCCTTTCTATATAAATAACGCTTCCTTAAAAACAGGTTTATCTAGTAAATGTACCACATGGCTAAAATGGGAGGCGTGTTTGTTATAATATTGTATTGTTTTTGGGTTATGCTATTGTGTTGTGTTATGATTAGCTAGTAAATAATTAGAAAAGAGGCGGTGACTACAAAAGAGTTCAGCATTTCAGAGAAGGAACCAGTTCACGAGGTAGAATAAAGAGTGTGTGTCCACTATAGAGACTAACTATTCACCCTCAAGTTTAGGGGGTTACTCTGCCGTTTTGGGGGGTACACAGGTTAGGACGCCCGGCACACCAATACTTGTATTTGAGGCTACCCCTTGAGCCAGGTTACCCGGGGAATCGGAGACCATGTAGGATCGTCTTTGGGGGTCAGACAGGCCATTTTGGGTTTTTCCCTTTCAATACTTTGTTTTTGTCACAAGCTTCTAAAAATCTTTCAAGTATTTTTTACATTTCCCAAAATCACTATCAACATCACAATTGTAATAAAAAGGTAACCCCTAATAAAAACCAGGAAACCCAAATCGGAAAGCCAATAACGAACCCACACAATCAAATATCCACTCCTTCCCTTCCCCCTATCCCACGCCGTAACGCATCCTGAAATAATTTTGGCCACAAACACTTAACACGTAGGAGGGGAGGGATGGGGGTGGCATTTTGGTGACAAAAACATAACTATTAATTGCCAGACTACAAAGTCAGTAACAACCCTTTTGAACGCTTCCCAAATTTTTCGGGAAAATATTTGTTACCGTTGGATGCATGGAAACCGGGTGACCCACACATGAATATTCGAGAGTTCATTTTACTCAGAAAAATTTTTTTCCCGGACAGGAATTTGAGTCCTCAGCAGATGATTAAACTCACTTTGGATTAACTTAACTGTATTGAAACTCCTTAATATGGGTGGAATTGCTTTTACTCTGAACAAAATCCTTGCTCTTGGAATCTTAGGAATTGCCTTGAGGTGTGGTATTGAACCACGTACTATTAATATCCTTAAATAATTACATTAGTGATTTGTAAAGATGGTGGCAGCCAGAGTCCCCTTACCCTCCAGAATATTTGTACAGGTACTATATACAGTAAATTTTAAAATGTGAAAATAGCCCACAACAAAATTTAAATTATCATTTTTAAGAGGAAATATTACGTTTTAAATGGTGTCATTTTTCAAATATATTAAAACAAAAACTATTGTTTCACAGTACGTAAATCAACGGAGGCTACTAGTTCCTATTGAACAACCACATCTTGTATGTTGTTTTATATAAATTGAGACTAAACTAGCTACCGTACTAAAGAATTTATTGCCAAGTAATTGAAAAGTTGTTTATTTATTGTACCTTTATATAAAGGCAAAGGCAATAAGAGAGAATGGGAAGAATTATAGCGCAATTAGTTTGTTAATTATTCCAGGCAAAGTTTTTGTAAGAGTTTTAATTGAGAAGATGCGTGAAAAAAAAACTGCAGGGAAAATTTGGGGTGTGTAGTGTGATTTCATTTCAGGTAGAGGTTGTATGGACCCGATATTTACATTGCAGTAAGAAGAAAGTGTATTGTGCATTTGTTTATCTGAAGAAAGCATAAAGGTCATGGTATCCGTATACTATGGAATGTTTTTAGAAAGTATGGTTTGGATGCTTGGTTAGTAAATGCAAATGTAGCGTTAAACCTTAGCTACAACATTAAAAATAGTAAAAGACTATAATAAAATCAAATTATAAGTTTAACTAAATAATGTGACTAATCTCACCATGTACCATTTCACTGTGTTCGTTTCAAACTGACTATCTCCCCAAATCCAGCAACCAGTGATTGTGTAGGTATGGGCTCGACCTAGCGCACGAGTAAACTAACTATGCCAATACTAAGTTGAAATGGGACTGCTATGAAAGGCTTGTGGCACTTCCGGTGTAGAATATTCTAGTCCTATTTAGATAGACAAAGATGCCAATTCTAGTTTTTCCAAGTCCATCTGTCACATATTCCCCTTCCAACAACTATCCCCTTTTTCTCCGTGTTTCTGTCTTGTATGCAATCCTTACCTTTCCCCTCTCTGGGAAATACCAAATATATACCACCAGGAGATTGAAGGAAAAATCACTTTTGGCAGTGTATTTTTAGAGGACACTTCTACTCCTTTTAAAATTGTAAAACATAAAATTTTTTTTTAACAATTTGTAATTCTAAATTCCATTTCGGCTTTAAACTTTCAATAAAAAACACAACCTCGTGGTAATGATTTCTTAATTATGAAGTATTATTCTTTTAAAAACATTTAGTGTAAAATAATAGAATGTCCTTATGATACATATATTTTAGCTTAAATGATTCAAAGTCTTGTGACTTGTAAATTTCAATTGGCAGTCCTTGAAACAAAATTTATTTTGGCTTAAACCATTCAAGTACTTGTGACTTATAAATTTTGATTGAAAGTCCTTATAACATAAAATATTTTGACTTAAAATTGTCTTAGATAATTTCATTATCCTTCTTACTAATGAAATGTGACATAAACATAATTTACAGTTCTTACGACTAGTAAATTTTGATTTAATAACTGATTTTAGTAGAAGTTCTTTTAGACTTATGATATTTTATGTAATGTGTTGAGAGTCCCTTTAGAAGAAAAGGGCCAAATTGTTAAGATTTTTTTTAAGGTCCTTATGACTTATAATCAATATTCAAAGTTCTTGGAACTTAGGAAATTTGCCTTAACCGATTCAAGGCCCTATTCACAAATTGAAAACGTGACTAATTAGTTAAAGTTCTTATAACTAAGAAAGTTATGTTGAATAACTTGTTGTAATAATTGTTATACTTTTTTTTTTTAGTTTCATAATCACATGTTTTTGATTGTTGGAATCTCTACTTGGAATAATGAAAATGTTTTGTTAATGTTATAGAAAAGTCCCTCCACTTGGGAATTAGGAAAATTTAAATAATATTGATCGATAGGTCTTAGTTATTCTTCTTTCTTTTTACTAAAGTAATGAATTGTTTACTATTGTTGACCAACTATTTAATATTGTTATTTAAATTCTTGAGTTGTTTCAATAATATAAGCTATATTTATTTATTGATTATTTACTTATTTATTTAGTTTACATTTATCATGTTGCCCTTTTGTTAATTTTTTTGTTTATATTAAATACATCATATTTATCTATCAACGTCAAGCATGTAGTATTTTGCTTCATTCCAATTTTCATTTTCCAATTTCTTTTTTGGAAATATAGTTGTGTTCCTGGTTTATGATTTAAAAAAATTTGCCCTTTTTTGAATAGGACAATGGTGCAGATTTGGGTGGCATGGAAAAAATGGGTGAATATAATTATCTTTTAATTATATAATGTATTCTAAAGTCACTGTCCGTCAGGTCACTCAGTATTTCACTATTCTTTTTTTTATTGATAATTTAGTAATTTTGTATGCCAGCCTTGGTTGCTGGGGAAAAAAAAAAGAGGGTACACAAATATTGCGGTGTATGATAGAAGTAAGCATGCAGAGCAGGTTGTTTGATGGTTTTAAAGATAAGTTAATGGGGGATGCTTTGTGAGGACGTGATTGATGTACTAATGGACAATGTGAATGTGAGAGTGCTGTCCCTACGTAGAATATGCTATATCAATGGCTGAAATAAAAGTGACTTGAAAATGCAATAAATCGTTTGGATTTTGGGGGCAGTAAGAATGAATATTCGTATAAATCCCTCCAAAAACTAAGGTGAGGAACGACCAGGAAATGTTTTTCAAATTAGTATGAATGGAAAAATCTAAGAACAAGTGAATGATTTTGTGTGTGGTCAAATGTTCTATAATAATGGAATAACGGATGGTGAAATCGAAAGACGGGTGAATGCATTTTGGAGAGTAGTTGAATGTATAAGGACTCTTGCAAATATGAAGAATTATTGAAAAATGCAAAAATGGCAGTATATAAAAATTTTGTTGACGCAACATTATTATATGGTGTGAAGAGTGAGCTTATTTAGGATAGAACTCAAGAACAAGGTGAATTATGTTGGAAAGATATCTAAGAAAT